>OX402533.1:12412394-12775863 GCA_948098885.1 Drepanosiphum platanoidis
GGAGATGAAAAAAAATATTCTGATCCTTTCCAACTCGGTCTCGAGGTTGACGGAAAAAAAAAAAAACCACCCCGCCCGACTTATATAATATAGCGGGTACGCGTAGTAACGACGACGACGTGTTCTCTGTGTGACAGGAGACGATAAGATCGGAACCGACGACCGTCACGAAGGACGAACGAAAACGTGCGGCCGCCCGGCGCCGGGATGCCGCCGCCGCCGTCGCGCGCCGCTTGCGCCGCCGGGCCGCCGGCTAATACGACGACCGTCCCGGGTTCAGAAAACTGTTCGAGCCGTGTCGGGTGCACGCCAACACCCCGAAGGCCGCCCCGCTGCCCGGCTGCCGGCCGCGGACGACGCGACGAAACGTCAATGTTGACGTTGTTCAAAAGTGTCAAACGCCCACGCCGAGCCCGTCGCAACAATAAACTCTCTGTGTGCGTGTACCCCCTTTCGTGTCGTATTTACATTTTACCGTGCGACGCGCGACGATAATATTTTTTTTCGTTTTATCACAACAGTACGCGCGCCTTGTAACGCGGGTGGTGTTTTTTGTACTGAGAAAAACGCCGCGCGTTATTATAATAATTTTACCATTAGTGCAGCGTCGGTCTCGACAACAACAATGACGCGTATCTACTACAGGGTTTCGTTGGTGATTGTTTTTTTTTTTCTCTCTTCGATTTCACGCGGTACTCGTGTACGATACGAATCGCCTTGCTCTCGGCGTCGTCGTCTCCGAGTGTCGGCCGTAAGAGCTGCCGCGTATCCCTATGTGGTAGACATCACAAAACACGAGTAATAGTTGCGGTCTGGTATTCAATTTTCGGTCGGATATACCGATCGTTGCGTTACCGTATACTCTCCGAGTAGTAGTAGAAAAAAAATCATTACTATACCACTTTTGTTCATCGCGAAGGCGTGGTTTTTGAAATGTCGGTTTCGTTTTTCAATCACACCGTAGTCAGGCTCACTCGTATAATGTTTATTCAATAGTATGTGCATTGTATCGTATTGTTTATACGGATTATTATAATTTATTATTGAATTCATTGTTAAATGAAAAATGCTTTGAGCAGCATTATTCTTATAAAAATCATTAAGTCACTCGGCGTTCATAAACAGACATTCCTCCTCGACACTTTATGTTTCTCAACGAAACATTAAATAGATGGCTGATGTTGATAATTTTTTCATCGGTTCTAATATGTATCAAATACATTTATACAACGTATAAACTATAAAACTGTATACGTGTACTTGTATGCATAATTAATGTTTAGATAAATCGGTACAGTGTGTATGTACTGCAAAAATGTAAAGATTTCTCTAACCAATCGCCTATCTAGAAACAATCGGTTAGTTGAAACATTTTACCTTAGTCCAAGAGTGTTCCTAATAAGCGGCTATATCGTATGATATTATGCTGCACGCGATTTGGATGTTTGATTTCAATTTCGCGACCGCAACTGGAAAGTCTACTTTTAACGCCATGACCACAACTCGGATATTACGCTATTAATGACGTGACCGCTGCATGATATATCTACTGATATCAAAAATCGTCACTGACTGTAACTCGTATGCAACCGGTTGGAATATTCCATGTTTCTTGCACCCAGTAAACGCGTCACTTAGAAAAATTTCCATCCCTCTTATAGGGCCAGCATAGTACATCTCGTTCGCGCACATTCGTCTTTTTTTACGATTCGTTTGCGGCACAGACATTTTCGAGTTTAAATAATAAGAGTACAACTGTTTTGCGCACACAGATTTTTAACTATCCGCTCCAATAAATGACAAAAAAACAAAAAAAAAGTACACATTTTGGCGTTTCAAAAATACCGGATACTTGAACGACCATACCGATGTTAAATCGTAACTTAACTGGCAAACAACTGCTTGGTGGCTATTGGAATAATCGATACGTGATAAACCTAACGACCAATTTCTACCATAACCAACATAACGTTGGATGTAGATAACCTACACGTTTCTAACACGTAGTATCAGAAATACTTTTTAAAAAACCCCAGCAGCCTTGGGGCCTTGCAGCCTGCAGTTGCTTTATTATGCTTACAATAGAACACATGATTCAAATCGAACTTTGAGCCTCGAGGTAATTATACTAACGTATTACAATGTAAAATAATGAACTTTGTAAAATTTTTTTTATAAACTTTCACCTACAAATCGACTAAACAGCACAAAAAAAAAAAAAAAAAAAAACGTAAAAATATATCGATAAAGTTCTGCTCTGGTAAGCAATTGCTCGCCGTGCCTTCTTTCCCCCCCCCCCCCAAATATGGGTCCGAGTTTCTGTCGAAAATGTGAAAAATATTACGTCCAGTGGCGCTCACTTAAGTTTTTGGGAGACCGCACAAAGTGCGTTTGCGTGAACTAAATAATCACTCTAGAAACGGGATTTTTCTCTGAACAATAAGTACAAATAAATAAAATATAATATGCAGTCGAATAAAAACGAATCGAGAATATCGTTATAATATTCTATGTAAAGCGTGGGACTGCGGAAGCGATTTTTAAATAAATCGACTTTCACGATACACAATTTAATTCTCTAAATTCGATCAATTTCTGCGCCCTCTTGGCGTCGCGCGTCGTTGGATTTTTTGTGAAGGAAAATCGTGTTTGTCGAAGGATAACGTTTGAATAACGTATTGAAATAATATTGTTTTTGACTCGTATGAAAATTACGGCGAAAGCGTCGCGTCCATATTATACAGGGTAGGTCTTAAAGACTGTGGGGCGTGGCTGGAAATTTGCTCGTGGATGGGTCCAGGTGTTCTAACAATAATTTATGGTACCGACTGTAATTAAAATTCTCGACATTACAATCTCGTTATGTTAAAAAATAATGACTATCGAATCGTATTAAACTGAATACCTTTTTATAAATACACATGCGGGTACCTATTTACTCGTGTATTAAATTTAACCACTTGAAATAAAAATCATTTCATTCGTTTGCAAAACACACAAATGGTTTCGAGTTAATTTTCTTTGATAGTCTCGGCGATTAAAGATTTTTGAATATATTTAATACTAATAAGTATACTCTTTTATATACATACTTTACATACTCTTACACTAATGAAAATATTTCAAAAAAGCATTTAAACTAACGACAAAATACAGGAATGCGTGTCCCGGCTATTATAATAACGATATGACTAGACGCGCACATACTTTGGCGAAATACTTTTTAAATGCATTTTAAGTAAATACTTAAAGATATGGGTACCTAATTACTAAAGAATTATGTTTGGAATTCATTTTCGAAATTACTAAAGTATAGCCAATACTTATACCAAACATATTTTTGTTTTATTGACAATTTGTACATAATATAATACACCGATTATAATATTGTAACGAGATCAACTGCTAATTGCTTATAACAATTAACCACAACGAATCGTCGCATTTTGCTCAATTCTATATAAATAATAATGATAATAATATATTTTTATAAAATATCATAGCTCATAATCTAATATTATAATCTAAACAAATTAAGAATATTATCAAAATTAATGTCAATTATCTCAAGAGATAAAATAATTATATTTAAAACACTGTGCTAAATACTTGAGCAATATATTAACTTCGAATAACCGAATTGCAATCTTAAATATAGAGTGCCGAACATTTTAATTTTCATTCGAAACTCTGCTCACGACTATGCGACGCATTTAATAAATATAAATGTTTTAAATTAAACGAAACACTTTTATTTTTCCCTATCGATCCAACAGTATTTTAATTAATACAATTCAATTCGCACAGTAAACTGTGTCAAATAACAATTTGTATTTCAGTTCTTTTCTCTCTTGTATGGGCGTTTTTGTGGTTTCTGTTATTTGTTAAGACATAATAGTGAGCATTTCTGTGCATAAAATAACAGCCTTGTAGAGAATACGTAATATTCTATATATAACATAATTATTTATGAAGTATTGACATTTTGAATATAATATTATGTGAAAACACTATTGTATCAGAGTCTTTATTGTACGCGAGTAAGAATCGACTACTGCTTAAGTCGTGATTATAACAAGATATTAAACAAAAAGAGAATTTTGGTACATTTGAATACCTATTGATTTGTCGAAAATATACCTAGGTTACACGGCTTTGAGCACGCACAATGAATTAAAAGCATCTGATAAATAAAAGAGAAGGTTACGCAGAAAATTATGCGTATTTTCAATAATAGACGTATTGTGCTTTTTTCATCAAGATTTTTCTTAAACAATGAAAAATCTTTTTTTGTGTGGCTAAATTTATGTTTTTCCATAAAAACCGTAACGTTATTGTCTACAATAGCGCGATGTCAAAGTACGATAACTTAATTTTAAATAATAGTAAAAAAAAAAAAAAACAGAACACTGTGTACCTATAAATGTTTTTTCTGCGTGTATAATGCGTATATACAATATAAATTATAGATACGACATCGAATACCATATATATTCTAAATCTATAGTATAGTGGTAGGCAACCGGCGGCGGCCCGCTTTAAAATCCTAAACGATGAAATCGAATCGAATATCATATCAATAATCATATTCAATAAAAATAATTGAAAAATATATTTATTTTATCAGTCATATTTTATAGATAACGGTAGGTATATGTTGTATAAGAATATAAAATTTTTATTATTCTCTGGCCCTCGAACCCTTTTTAATTTGTAAATGTGGCCCGAGAGTCCAAAAAGGTTGCCGACCAATTGAGATTTTATAACATTGAATATTTTTAGGTGCCTATCTGATCGTCGTGAGTTGCATAAATCAATGAGCAACTCGACCTTAGTGTTTATAATTTTATATTCGTCTTTCGAAATGCCTACAGGCATATTACACGTGGGTGTATAACCCATAGCTAAACAAATGGAATATAACAAATTCCCACGCTATCAGGTAACGTTTATTCGTAAAATAGGTATTGGTTAGATTTAATTTTCCGTCAAGTTTAATTCAGTACCGCGACAGTTGTAAATTTACAGTATATTTAAAGTATCAACCTATTGCACTTTTAAGTGCACTGAGTTAATATACGACACTCACTCGTTGGGATTAACTACGTGTTATATTATATTAATTCAAAATGTGTATATGTATTATTATTTAGATTTGTAAAAATGGCATTCCTAAAGTTAGTTAGGAACCCGATTTGGAATCGAAATAATTAATTGGCGGTGCTCGTACTCGCCCCGTTCATAAAAAAAAAAAAAAAAAAAACGTTCCAATAACACTATTGTTAGATTTATATTATTATTATTTTCGACTATCATTTGATTACGTTACCCACATAGATTCGTTCGACGCATAAAAGTTCCGTGTATTTTTCATAACATTTAATTATTGAAACTGAATACTTAACTCGCGCAGGTACGATTATTGTCACTCGAATAAGACTTGTAGGCGACGACATAATATATGCGATGAATGCACTTATAACTTCGGATTTTCTGGCACACGTGGTTTGTAATACGGACACACGACTTTAAGTGCCGTGTTTGGGTGTTTAAACAACCGCATCGAGGAGTGTGCCTAATCGTTAGATAAAGCAATAAAAAAAAAATAAATAGATAATATATATCGTTCCTTTTTTTAACTGTTTTTAGATAGTTTTTACACTTATCAAAAATTATATAACTGCATAATTAGAGATATTAATTCCATTAAAGAAATACATATTATTATGCAATTTATTTTACAACATTTTTACATTAGATATTACAACTCGACTGCATCTAATATTTTAGTTTAAAATACAATACTTTAATGTTAGACAACAGTATTAGGCTTGTGTCGATCGTTCACGGTGTTGGGCTCACTAAAACAATGTTTTCCAACCGGCGCGGTGGTCCGTGAGACTGTCATAGGTGGTCTGCGGTTCCATAGATTTTTTTTTCCATTTCCATTTTATTTTTTTTGCTTCTTAATTTCTCAAAAAAAAAAAAATAATAAAAATTTTAAATATAGAAATAGAATAATAATACCGACAGACCGAGTTAGCACGAACACACTCAAATAATAGTGATGTAAGCACGTAAATCGTGATTATGAAAAACGTGCTTCTTTTTTTCTAAAATCGACAAATCGGTGGTCAGTTCACTAGTGCAGTAAAAATTAAATCAATTGTATTCGAGTCCAATACAACTATCAACAAAAAATACATTTACAACGTGCGCGCGCGATGTGTGTGTACGTGCATCGTGTGTATACGATCGTAACTACAGTAGACGCATTGTTTTCGCTCGTCGATCAATCTCGTGTCCTGGAACTGGAACACTAGTATTTCGATAGATCTCTGTTCATAATGAAACGAGTAAGTAGACGATTATAATCCGGATCGGATTAGCTCGCCGAGAGAGGAGAGCAATTCCCGGTGGACACTATAGACGTTTTTTTTTTTTTTTTATAGGCGCTTGTCGCGTCATAATGCCGAATTACATTTTACGTTTTGTCGATTTCCGCTGTGGCCATTTGAAAGACAAATATAAAACGCGTTATCGTGGCCAAACTAGACAAATTTTAACGACGACTGTATAATGTAATTGCTATTGAACAATGTCGTCGTATTTTTCTCACGGAGAGCGTAGAAAAAAAAATTAATTTAATTTTCGGTACACTTATATGGCATTTTATTACAGTGGTCGTGTCATCCGAACACATAATTAAAGTGGCCGCCCGTCAATTTCGAGTTTGAAGAAAAGTGATTTTATTTTAAATTTACATTTATATTGTAAACTTTAAAATAATTACTCGTCTCGACATTAGTTTAATTTTATGTACATTTATTTATTTGTACATTAGTGACTTTGAGTTTAACTTATACTCGTGATAATAAAATAGGTACCACCAATATTGAGATTATGTTGTGTTATGAAAATATTTTTTTTCTTTTTTGTAGTTATAATAATTTAAAGGCCCTTCTTGGTCGCTGTTTTCCCGGGGCTTTTAGAAAGGCTAGCCCGACCCCGAATGTGTAACTAATATTTAAACCATAAAATAACACGATAAAGATAATAAAATTCGATACGATGTGTCAGTCAGTGCCCATAGTGACGTACTTAAAACAAACGAATTCGCGATTTACTTTATTGTTTCGTATTATGCGCAACTTATTATCCATATAAACAGAAGTATATTAAAAAACTTCAGGATAAACAACAACCATCAACCGTCAACGAACGCGAATGGTTAGCCTCTTATTATTGTAAATGCAGTCGACAGAATTCAATCGTAATTCGTAACGTTTGTCTTTATAAAATATAAATAGGTACCTATCTGCATACTTTCAAAGTAAAAATATTACACTTTTAAGATTTTTTTTTAAAGGCAACAGCCCCACACAACTATTATATCGAGTGAAAATCGAACATCCTAATTAAAATAAACTGTACCGCACACGTAATTGTCAGATAAATGTACTCTATCATTACTCTTCTACAGTGACACACACCAATCTATTGTTGTGTTCGATATAAAGGGACAATATTTATTACTTTTAAAAACACATGTTTTTTTTCAAACAAAAACCGCCTTATATATTATGATAGGGTCGTTATATGGAGGGTAGAACTGTGGGTCAGCCGACCCGCCGGCCTTCCCCGAATCTACGGCCACCCTGCAGGCGACCCTGAACGGTCCACGGATAAAATATGGGCGGCATGTGGCGCGTCGGCGAGATGACGGGCGATCGTCGTTCTTTGTATTTCATATTGTATTTACGAGGGAGGCGGCGGCGGCGGCGGCGACGGCGGCAGCGGCGACGGCGGCAGCGGCGACGGCGGCGGCGGCAACCAAGGGATACTATTTCGATATTCATCTCCGAGTGGAGCGCATTTGGACACACGGCAATATTTTCATCGTGTAAAACGAGTCTGGGCACATAGCAGACACACATCACGTAGACGTTCGTTATCGCCCCATCGCGTCTCGAGATATATCTCGACGTATACCTATAGCTGCAGAATCGTAATTAGAAATTAGGCGTCTCGTATCGGTCGCCGCCCCTCTCTTGGGGGAGCATTCTATAGCGTTGAAAATATACCAGCCACCTACGACTAACGTGTGGTGTAAAGGTATAAGACGCTTGTAACCATCCAACATGAAATTATTTTCATATTATTTACATTGCATTTGAGCAGCGCGCGCACTGGATACGTTACGTCACGTTTCGACGCGTCGCGTCTCGTAGACGTAAGGTGACGACGGGTACGACGGAAACCAATTGCCCGCCGCATTTCAATATTTCTTTACGTAGAGTGACGATTACCTAACCAGGACAACACAAACGTAACGTAACGTATCCAGTGTGCGCGCTGCTTTAGTCGTATGGAAAGCTAAGCTGCTCGCCGCGTATAATCGTATATCATTAAAAACGTAACAGAATATTACGAATCGAACCATGGGTAGGCGGCCCCGTGTGGTACGTTGGCGACGGCAGGCAAACCCGATTTCGACGTGAAGCCGACTCGACGAGAGATAAAAGAATATCATACTCAAACGCGTCGTACATTGATTCGTACTCGTGTCGGAATCGGCGGGATCCAAGTGCCCCGGGACGGGCACATTTTTTTTTTTTGTCATTAAAACTCGGCTACGACACAGTTAGTCAATCTCGCGCGCCGCCGCCGTATCTGCTAGGAACGTACGCGGCGGCGTATCGTTACTGCTCGTATTACCATCTCACGTGTTCGTAATATATATAAAATACTCGGTGGTAACAATGCGCGCTCCGGGCCGTCATCTCCGGAAACCCCTCGCGTTTTCAAAACGCTCGGCCGCCGCCGCCGTCGTTTCGTCGACGGAAAACGTTATTATTATCATTATTATTATTACTATTATTATTATTACTATTATCGTTACTATCATCACGGTGACCAGATGGGGCACGGGCCGCCGCGCGCGTTTACCGTTGATAAGATCGCGCGCGGCCACTTATTATTACTATTATTTTCGTGTGTATATCGTGTGTGTATTTATTATTATTATTATTTTAAAACGGACAAAAACGATATCACACGCTCGTGCGGTGACGATAACGCCCGGCGCACCCCCCCCGGCGTAGTGGATATTCGGTCCCGCGCGGGCACCGCGACAACAACAACAACCACACACACACACACACACACACACAAATAGTAATAGTAATAATACACACGGTCTTCCCCTACCCGTTTCTCGCGAGCGCTGCCGACCAACCGATTCGGCGTCGCCGTTCTTCTCGCGCGCGTTTCGGCTGTTCGGCGGCGCAACAGCATCAGTCACTCACTCTCGCTTCGCGCAGTCTTCGCTCCTCACGTTCCCGGACTCGTACATCGTTCCTCCAGTCGACCGACGAACACTACCCGACCAGCCGACCGCCAACACCGACACCGCCACCGGCACCACATCGGCTCCTCCGACTTCTTCCCCCGGCGGCTACTCTACGCGCTGCTCGCGTTCACGGCGTTCGTCGCTCGAACGGTTCTTTTTCAATTTTTTTCCTCCCAGCAGAGACCAGCCAGACCAGACGAAATGGGTTGCATGCACAGCAAGAGCCAACGTCCGTCCGCTTTCAAGGTGAGTAGAACATGTCGCCGCCGACCGTTCGGAGATAAAATTTCCAACTCCCGTCGGGGCCCATGCTCGTTTTCCAATATCGTTCTTTTTTCTTGTTGTTTATTTCTTTTTTTGTTTATTTATTTTTTTCTTATTCTTACATCGTCGTTATTGGTTTTTTTTTTGATGCCCTCTCTCTCTCGCCCCCTGCCCCCGAAAAAGGTTGAATTTCGCGCGTTCCACCGTCATTTTCCGCTCCTGGAGCACTACAACGACGACGAAGTGTGTTACGGTATCCTTTCGATCCGCGACACCGAAATGGTTTTGCGCAAGATGAATACTTACCATTCCATCGTTTGGCCGCTGAAAACAATCAGACGCTACGGATTCCAAGATGATATGTTTTGCTTTGAAGTCGGCCGCTTGTCCCTCACTGGCCAAGGAGTGTTTGCGTTGAAATGTGAGGACGCCGAGCTGGTTTTTGAAACTTTCAAAATTGCATTAAAGGTATCTACATCATCCTAACATCACCTATCTACTATATTATTTTAAATTACCCTATATTTTCAACGGCTGTACCATCATTTAAAGTCTATCGTCGTTTTACTTATTCTACTTTTGTGTTTCACCTTTTATGCCAACTGTTTACAATGTTCCGTTTGATTTAAACCAATTGCTTTCAGTAACATGTCAGTAACTATTTATCCCCTGCTTATATACAATATCAATTAGTCATTATGCTGAATAATTTTCTTGTTTTCTAATTCATAATGTTCATACCAATATTAATTCGACAATGTTGCTATCCGTTAACAATTTAATTCAAATTAGGTAACATATGTTATCAAGTAACGGTCGATTAAATAATAAACATGCGTTATCTACAGAACGTTGCCAAGTAACTGATCATATAAAAAAAAAAAATTAATAACGGTTTTGATATGAGTTTCAATAGAAAATATCAACAAAAACTTGTTTACTTTTATAATTGAGCATTTTGTATTATAAAAACTGTTAACTAACAGTTATTATATATTTTTTTTAAATTATTCAACTCTTAAATTTATTATGTATAATAAGCTGTTCAATAAATTGATATAAAACAATATTTAAAACATACCTATGTAATTTAAATTAAAAAATTAATACTACATACAACTAATTAGTCATTCCACAGCATTTTGAAATTAAATTTGTATTACGTTATGATTTTTGTGTATTTAACATTTTATAACAAATGATTATTTTTGAGATAAATAAAATCAAGTGCTTTTTAAATACCTAAATATCTACCTTCCCCCATCTAAAAAAACTTTTGCTTTTTGGCTTTCTCTCAAGAATTAACATTTTTTTAAAATATACCTACAGAATATTCTTGAACATTTTTTTTCTTCATTAAACAGCGGTTAAAATGTAAAAATTATAATTAATTTAAATATAGTCTTTATACCTAATAATATGGTCATTATATTGTAACATATATATTTGTGTCTTAATATTTTGATTAAGAAATGGTTATTTATTTTAGGCATACAATGCAACATGTATGTCCAAAGATATGGCCCATGAGATACGCAATTTCACTTCGGTTGCTGGTTCCAATAAACTTGAAAAAATGTACTCCTCTGATGGATCACCAAACAACAACGGTGAATCTCAATGTGCCATGTTAGAAGCGGATTCTAACGATTTGCCTCAGAGTCCATTTGTTAATGTTCTGTTTGAAAAGAATATCAACTATTTCAACAATCTGGCTGCTGCTTCCAAGTCTATTGACAGTCTGACTTATATTGAACTGGAAAAAGGATTCGCTTCTAAGAAGCCGAAACCTGTCGAGCCTGCTGAAAAGTCAGTTTATACATCTATAGATTTTTTTCTAACAATGCGTATGAGCCAGAAAATGTTTAGGTGCACTGATAACACAGGAGTGAGGAAGACCAGACATGATTTCATTGAGGATTCCGAACCTAAAGATCAGAAGTAAGAACTCCAGTTCAACATAACTTATTTAACTTTTTTCTCAACAAAAAAAAATAAAAAAAAACCAACAAACTTAATTATTACAAAATTGTGGGATCAATTAACAGATTTTATATTGACAACTTTTCATTAATTCTATTTGATATTTTTATGTTAACTTCTTTGATTTCAGTTTTATATTTTTGCTCAATATATTTTTATTTTTAAACTAACTATTCATTTTCAAGAAAAGAAAAAATATATTTTATTATTTATGTTATAAATAATAAATTATTGAAAAAAACTTGCTCAATTCATATGATTGTGCATGTTTTTATTCTCTGTTTTTCTGTATCATTTGGTTGTGCACAAAAGATAACATTTTAATGTACTTTTCTGTTGTTTTTTTTTATTTTTTTGTTAATTTTTAAGTAATTTTAAATTCACAACTATAAATTTCTTAATGTGGCCAATTTCAAAATGTATTCAACATTTTTTATA
This sequence comes from Drepanosiphum platanoidis, assembly GCA_948098885.1. Lineage (NCBI taxonomy): Eukaryota > Metazoa > Arthropoda > Insecta > Hemiptera > Aphididae > Drepanosiphum > Drepanosiphum platanoidis. The sequence goes on from OX402533.1 coordinate 12,424,432, forward strand.
AAATATCAAAATCTATTTGTGATAAACAATCTATACTGTGTGTTTGTATTGTTAATAGTATATGACCAGTTTGTCGCAGATTTTTTTTGCCCCATTTACATATTATGTTTAAAATGTTTATTTCACCTTAGTGATTACTTACCTATTAAATATTTATTTTAACTCTTAAATAAATGTAAACTGATATTTTTTTTAATTGTTAACTATTATTATTTTGGATTTATTAATTATTCTACAAATTAAAAGCATAACATTCTATCTGATAAAAATCAAATTTCCTATCAAAGTGTATATGACCATTAGGGACCCTAATATATTATTTTGTTTTAATGTATAATTTTATTTTTATTTTTTTTTATTTTAAGACGTCTCTATCACCATAACTCTCATGGTTATTTTATAAGTAAACATATAAGTCTGTAGATGTGCCATTTTTTTTTTTTTTTTTAAATGTGTTCTCACAAAATACTTTTAAAACTAATTAAAACATATTAATCAAATAATATTAATCAAATACCAAATTATATTTGTGATATAAAATGATCATCGTTGTGTTAACAATAATAATATTAATCTCATAATCCATTAATGTAATTTATTGGTTTTGTGAGTTAAATATTATCCATAGAATTATTATTTAGAATTAATGTATTGTAGTGTTTAGACTTCAGATGTTGGTTTTAGTTCCATTAAAGTATATGTATCTACCTCAAAATTGTTTCTGTTTTTTTTTTCCATTACCTTGCATTTATTCAACTGTTATTCACAAATAAAAAGCATGGCTTCTTTATTTGTCAAACGATAAAACATTCCTCGACCTGTATGAAGTCAGGCTTTAAAGCTGAGGCGTCTCCTCCTCGTCAGCAGGACAGTGTCGACGGTCATATTTAACTGCGTAAGTATATTACGGTTCGAGAGAAAATATTATAATACTGTAATACTGGGTCATCAGATTAGAACAGGGACCTTTATTTACGGTCGGCCAAATCTCAGGTACGCTTTGGCATCGTGGACCAAAATTGTGTAGAGAGCTAATGAAATTTATTATAGAAAAGAATTGTTTAACTGTAAATTTACAAAGGCAAACAATCGTCCGATAACAATGACGTCATAACAACCAAACGCTTATTATATTGAGTGTCATGATCGACAAGGTTTTTGAACTGTCAAAAATCGTCGACTGAGACGAACGATCAGGAGACGGCCAACAATTTGAGGCAGCACTGGGCCTATAGATTTATTAATCAATGTTTAGATAGGGCGTACGTTGCAAAACTAAAAAAAAAAGTTAAGATGAAAGAGTTATAATATACTTGTGGCAATTTCTTTAAGGTAAAATTTTAAAAAGTACCCAGAGTGTTACGACAATGATACGCTGGTGCTGTAGAAGAATTCAAGTAAAAATATTTTAATATTACTTTTCATAGTACTGAATTCTCATTTGGACTCATTAAGTATTCAATTCAGTGTTTCGAACACAATTTTTTGTGTTTTTTTGTATTAATCACAATTAATTTATTGTATTAATTACTTTCGCTTTGGCTATAAAATTGTTAAGAGCCTTCTTCTATACTTACACACAATTTTTCTCTCAAGATTTAAGTAGCAAATTATTACCTGATCATACCTTTATCATGTTATGATAAAAAAAAAATTAATACAATTTTATATTAACTTTAATAATTTACATTTTATTTCAAATTTACTATTTTTCTTCTTTTTTTTTGTTATAAATATTCAATTTTACCCCACAGATTATGAGTAAATAATAAAACATAAAGACAACACTGGGCATGAAAAATACATAATTCAAGTCTGAACAATATGATCTTAAAACTGAACTGAAACATAATGAGATGACTCTTATTAATAAAGATGATTTGTTTGAGCAACTTTGTTACTGTTTTAACAAACAAACAAACTGTTATCGTGTTATATTGTTCTTTGCAATTGTTCGATGATAGCTCAAGTTAAATTTTTCTACAACGAGCGGGGGTTATAGATATAATCAGTGGCGTAGCATGAGCTTTGAGAAAGTGTAAGCAGAAAAACTAGTGTATTGGAAATTTATTGGTTACAAATTTATAAGTTACAATTTATTAGTCTACAGTCAACTACATTCAATTGGTAAAAAATATATACAACTCCTTTTAACTTTAACTTTATTTTATAACTTTTAACAATTTATGTAAAAATTATTATCAATTATTATAAATCGTACCTATGAATCCAAACGTTGCTATCGCACAAATGCACACAGCCACCGGTTATCGCCTTATCGGAAATAAAAATAATAATAAACCGTTCGGTGCTGTGGTGTATGCAAAATCATAAGTGCTCACAAATTGTGTATAAATACGAGCGCCCCTCTACGACATTGTATGCATATCGTATCTATTAGCTCACGTAAGCAGTTTTAAAACATGTTACACGACGGCACGACAAGTCAATACCAATTACCAAGTATTAATAGAACGAAAATAGATTTTCAACCAACATACGCAACGGCCGACGGTCAAAACGTGGCTGTGTTCGTCAAAATTGTTATCTTAAATTCTAAACATATTATTTATTATTTTTATTACTGTTGAAAGTTTAAAAAAAAAAAATTGTCAAAGATTTAATTTAAATTGTAATTTGTTATTATAATAACATTAATATTAAATTTTTAGTTTTCCTTTTTTTTCAAGTGTAAGCAGTGCTTACATGCACGCTACGCCCCTGGATATAATATTGAATATATAAATAAGCAACCATTTAAAGGCAGCCTTTGGCTGTTGATAATCTCATTTTGGATCGTTGGCAACTACCAAGTGGCTACTTGAGCCAACAATTCTGACAGCCTAGTCGCTAAAAGTATTGTTATCAAAACACACCTAATATTAATATAAACATCCAATATTTATGTACACATGTATTGAGTATATAAACCCAAATAAATATTAGACATAAACATGTAATTTTTACATGTATAATTTAATGAAAAAAATCTAAACACGGCCGATGAAATAAAAACAATCATTCTACAAATTAGTGAACATTTTTGTTTTTTTTTTCCCCCTTTTCTATGAAGTTCTATTATTTATTGCACAATTTGTTAAATAAGTTAAATAACAAACAATTATAGAATGTGATGTGAACTATATAAGTACACTAGGTATATTTATGTTAAAAATTGTTGTTTAATTTGACAATAGACAATACAATAAATGTTTATATCCTTAATAAATAGTTATCATTAGACATTAATAATTGTTTTTTGACTGATTTTTACTTTAACGACTACATTATAGCCATATTTCTTTAAATTGAATAAACTGTTTACTTGTGAAATATTTTACACATAGAAACAAAACTTATATTATATAAAATAAGAGTGATTTTAGGTAAGTAAAAAATCTAAAACTTGAATTTTTATGAAAATCAATAAATAATACAAGCGATACAACATGAAAATCAACACATTTGATTAATATAAACTATTAATTTTTACATTTCTTTAAAAAGTGCGATTTTTATCAGTAACAAATGTTTAATGTTTAAATTGATTAAATTGCCTAATGAGATTTTTCTCAGTGTATTAGTACTGGCCCGGTACAATGGGCTGTATTATCTTAAATATACAGTAATTGCTTAAAACTAATTATTTACATACATACATATTACATTTTTACATTTTTTTAATCTATCGTTTTCTATAATTCATCAGATAAGGTAACCAAATTATTTGGTCCCTTCGATGTCACACAAAACAATTTCTATTATATATATATAGAATCTAAAGAAAATAGTCGAAGCATAAAAATATGTCGATACACGTAGGTAGGTATCAAGTACAAATTACTTTGGTAGCTCTAACTGTAGAATTGAAAATTGCACATCTACAGCTAGATAACCAAAGAAACTAGTACTGACAGGTGGCTTGTAAGTAGTGTTTTTCCAGACTGAAGAGCCAATCTTGACTGCAGCGTGGTGGTTGTGCGGGTAACATTAATACGTTGTTTCTGGCTGTAGATTTCAATCAACAAAAAAACCGTGGAGCACACTGAAATATCAATTCGTTATTTTATTAATCATGGTACACGATTTATTACAGGTATTCAAATTAATTACCTCAAAAAAGCATAGAAACCAGTGTAACGCCGATGATGAATGTTCTGCTAGCGTTGAACGAGTTTCTGGGTCCATTTCTATGCATTGTTCAGCTATTTTAAAAATAATAATTTAAGATTAGTAACCAAAATTAATGAAAATTAAAAAAAAAAAAAAAAAAAGAAATAACATACCACTTATACTCCGGCAAGTGTGTAAATATTTCTCGGCGTCGTTCCGAGGTAATCACTCCGAAATGCGAGTTCTAATTTTAACAAAACGATAACGAGTATTAAAATATTATAGCAATTAAAAATGTTAATATCGACGCGACATACCGATTATTCCGAGACGGCGGCGGCGGCGGCGGCGCAACTCCGGACGCGCGTCGATTTGAAAACGGCAGCGAATTTTCGGCGGAGAGAAATACGACGAAAACGGCGCGTGCAGTATCGCGTTTCAATTTCGAACGCCAACGGCCGTGTAACGTCTCGCGGGCGCGTCTTTCTCCCGAGGAGGATCCGAGTGTAAAAAATTCAACGCTCGCGAGTCGGTCGAGATCGACACCGGAGAAAACGGAAAAAAAAACCCGGGGACCGAGAGAATGCAGCAGGCAGAGGGCAGGCGGACGTCCGATCCGAAACGGTGCAGCTCGCGAACAGAACCGCCACCAGGAAACCGGTCACCACCGAGCTGCCGAAGAATAGGAAACGGAAGGGGAAGGGGCAGAAAAACCCGCGTGATCCCGCGGCTTACGCGGTCGGAATTTTTCGAGGTCCGTCGCAGCAGCCGCCGTCGATGCCCAATGTTGCCGTCGTCGCCCGGTCGTCCACGGGCCGCGAGCGATCCCCGCCGCCGCCCGCTCTTCCTACGACAGCGAGCAATCGCCGCCACCCGCTCTTCCTACGACGGCGAGCAATCGCCGCCGCCCGCTCTTTCTACGACGGCGAGCAATAGCCGCCGCCCGCTCTTCCTACAACGGCGAGCAATAGCCGCCGCCCGTTCTTCCTACAACAGCGAGCGATCCCCGCCGCCTCCACCGCCGCGCCGGGCCGTCGCCGAGCCGCCGCCGCGCCGCCGCCGACGACGACGTTCTGGTTTCGTTTATTACTATTATTATTTACGCATTGATCTGCGCGGACGGGGAAGAAAAAAATTCACTTACCTCGTGTGGATACACCTTAAAATGTGATTGATCATTTAATTACAGCTGCGGTAATAAAACGTAATCACGTCAAATTTTAGATTCCGAGTGAAACGAAGAATCTATTGATTTTACCATGATGGGTGTGTGTTTTTTTTAAATTTTTTTCTTTTTTCTCTCGTCCGTGTACACACGAGAAAAACTGGTCCGATTATCAACTTCAGTGTTGGTTTCTGGTGGCACATCGTACCTATAATTGGTACATTAGAGAAGAGGTCATTTTCCGAATTTCCCGACAGTTTAAAAGTTGTTCGCGAAAAACTGACGGAAAACGACAAAATGTACGGCAAACCGGCGTTTTATTAAAAAAGTTTTATTTTGTTAGTCAATAGTCGCATATACTCACACTTATTCAGCATACTTATAGGTATTTCAGCGCTGAAAGTTTAAATAAATAGAAAAAAATAACCCTCATGAACGATGCACAACGATCTTGTCATCTCGATCGCAACTACATCTATCTATATTTATAATTATTACTAGCTGAATAACCCGGCTTCGTCCGTGTGCAGTATAACTTTTTATTTTATCAGTTTTTTTCATTTTTACCCCTTTTACCCCTTTTAACTGTCGAACTTCGAAAAATCCTTTCCAATGGGGTTTCCACTATATAAAACGAAACTGCTGCCCAAATTTCATACTCAAAGCTCCAGCAGTTCCAGCCAGGCGAATTTTTCTAGTTTCACCCTTTTTACCCCTTTTAACCCCCTTAGGGGTTGAATTTCGAAAAATCCTTTCCCATGGGGCCTCTGCTATATTAAATGAAACTATTGACAAAATTTAATACCACAAAGCTCCATTGACTCAGGATTTTTTCCATTTTTACCCCTTTTAACCCCCTTAGGGTTAATTTTCTCCATAATTTATGCTATAAACCCGCTCCCCGACATTGTCTATCATTTAAAAAAAATTTGAGCCAAATCGGCCCAGCCGTTCTCAACTGATTCAATTTCCAATTTTTTGTCTCCATTTTTATATATATAGATTATTTTTACATTTTTACATGGTGTTGATCGTTTCAAAATACAAAATTATTTAAGCCAATAAAATAATAAATGAATAAATGAATATTTGTATATAAACGAGTCGATAGGTATGCGGGGAGCTGATTCTCAAGCAGAGGGCTCGTTTAATTTCGTTTAGACGGATCCCATTAAACACAACAAAAAAAACACAAAGACTATAATGATTAATGATGCATACGATATTTCGTCTCATTAATGTATGGTGATAGGGAATGTTTTTCGAATTATCCATTAAGGTAAAATGTCTAGACGTCTCTAGAGTCTAGAGATAGAGTCTAGAGTCTAGACATCCATTATTATAACTTTTACAATATTAAAAACCTACTTGTGGGTATTGTATTATGTCCTGTTCAAAACGAATATACAAACTGAGGTCGTCTAAAACATTAAAAAGTGTCAATCGGTATTTAATCGGTAAACGAGTAAAAGTATGGTCATCGCGACGTCGCGCGTCGTGCGGACGACGAACTGCAGATTGCCCACCTAGTATACGAGTATACATTTTAGAGATTATACGCGTATAAAATCCGTCTAGACTTTTAGAGTGCTTAATCGACTTGCCCTAATGTTAGTGATTTCGTAAGACATGCATCCATAGTCTGGACAGGCACTTATTTCGAATATATTTTATTAGGTACGCTTTTAGACGGATAGTTTATTTCGTTTGATTTTCGTTTAAATAATTTCTTAATATTGTTTTTCCAATAGTATAATTTTACAACGGCCGACGAACGTATGGATACTTGTGTGTGAGATTTCAAATATCGCGTGTTAATTATAATCGATCGATATTACGGACGCCTTTACGCGATATATTTCTAAATGTTCTACTGGACGGACGCGTCAGAAACAGTGCCGGCCGGACGAGTTTTGAGGTTCGTCCGTCTTACGTTTTGAATTCCGAAATAATTAACAGCAAAACAATAGCTTTGCCCCGAGCACTAAACGTTTTTAAGTCACGTAGGATTCTTTAAAATATTATTTTTAAACGTTCCACCGATAATTGTTTTGAAAAAAATACATAGATGCCTATAAATAGTTTCTAATTATTATTTCGTAATATTTTTTTACAAATAAAGTACATTAATGTTTACGACTTACACTTCATAGTCGAGTGTAAAAGATAAAATAATATGAAAATCAATTAATATTTTTTAAAACAATACATTATAGGGCGGTGACGTTACCATGCATTTTTTTTTTTTTTTGAGAGTATACTACACTGACGCGTCGAGTGCCTAAATAATAAGAGTAATAATTTATTATGATTTATCGGGGAGGACGAGATATTCGTCGTCGAGCGATAGGGTAAATCAAGTAGAATACCAAAAAAGATAAAATACATCATATTGTATATCTACTATAAATTAAAGCAAAATTAAAATCCGATCAAAATGAAGTTTCCGAAGGAAAAATATAGTATCCGTTTCGAACTTTCTTCGCGAACTGTTTGAGGAGTATTTTCAACAGAATGTCGAGAGCGTATGTGTAGTATACCTAACGGCATCGTAATTCAACCTTTTTTACACCCCAAATGGGTAAAAAATAAAGTCATCCACCTTACGAACCCCTGAAAACTAATTTGAGATTAATTATTTATTTTACCAGGTACAACGTATTATATTTTATCATTAACCATTGACGAAACAAATAACCTATACGAAATCGTTTGTCATCACCACTAGAAAACAATTTATTTTTGAGTGTTTCAACTGTCGAACCACGAATAAACAAACTTTTGAATACAAAACAATCACAAATATCGCACTAATTATTTATTTATATTATTTTATTTTTCTAATACTATGTATTTGATTTTTAATTTCTGTTTTTTATTTTTAAACGAAAATAAACAGTTATTTTGTGTTTATAATAAGCGTTTAATTATTTCTGACCGACGCGATCACTTATCCATGGGTTATTGCAGGTGGACTCCTAAGTTGAGAAACGCTGCCGTACGAAAACACTACTGGTTATAGGTACCTATAGCAAAACTATCGCGAGAATGGCAAAATGAATGGCGGGTCACATTGGTTTGGCGTGAATGCGTTATTCATAATTTTATTTCTCATTTTCATACTGGTCAGAAAGCGTTAATGATACGAACAGTGATTATTAAGTATATTAATTTTGTCGAGTTATATAATAAAAAAATTGGCACTGCAAATAACTGGCCCTGTGGCGCAACGGATAACGCGTCTGACTACGGATCAGAAGATTCCAGGTTCGAATCCTGGCAGGGTCGTCGCTCGTTACATTTTTGAACCTTTTCATCGCGGATTTCTTATTTTAAAATGTTTTGCTTTTTTATTTCTCACGAGTTGAGCATAATATCGTCTTGACGTTTATCATTTTTACATTTTTTTTTTGTATTTTTTCTAATTATTTCTAATCTTTATTTAACGGTCAATCGGATATACGTCCTATACAATACACCTATAATATGTATGTATAAAGGGATCGATCGATTTTTTTTTACCTAGATTTTTTAGGATTTGGTATTTCATACTGCAGACACACTTTTTATGACATAAATGACATAAATGTCATAATTATAATAATTATTAAAATTAGTATTACATCGATTTTGTTTTGATTCGTTTGGTATCCATTGACTGTCGGTGGTTCATTGTAAACATAAATTTAAACAAATAATACCAAAATACGATGAAAAACAATCCGAGTTGTGAAGCGTACGTCATATATTATGCTACCTAATAAATTGTTTGATTCGTTTGGTATCCATTGACTGCCGATGATTCATTGTAAACATAAATTATTAAACAAATAACACAAAAAAATACTTAAAAAAATAATTTGAGTTTGTGTAGCATACAAATATTATGCTACCTATTAAATTGTTTGATTCGTTTGGTATCCATTGACTGTCGATGATTCATTGTAAACATAAATTAAACAAATAACACCGAAATACGATGAAAAATAATTTGAGTTGTAAAGCATACAAATGTTATGCTACCTAATAAATTGTTAATTGTTAGCGTGGAATAACGATTAAAATATTTGATAGCACGCAAATCAAACGTGTTTCCTACATCAATTTTATTTGTATTGTTACAAAAAATTGTTTCAGTTAAAATTACGACAGAAACAATGGTTTGTTTCATAATAAATGTCTCGCTTGACACTTAAGATCAAATTCGAGACTGTACTCGTAAAATTAAAAAAACGTTAATGAATTTTTCGTTCAACGCGTTATTTACATTACATACAACAGACGAATCGAAAAATCGCAGTAAACCTTATTCATTTGGTAAAAATACCAATTATGTTATTCGAACTCACGTGGATATTTTCATTGTCTAGATACACGTGCATTCATTTATAGCCTCGTCGTAACATTTGAATTGAATAGCAAATGCAAATGCTAAAGATCCGTGTCCGAAATTGAATACTTATTTTGTATACGCACGACGAAGAAAAAAATTTAATACAGTTTTTTCTTTCTATCTATGAACGTATATAACATTTACGAGGCTTTATAGATTTTACATAATAAGTATGAGAAAAATTTGTGAACCGCTGCAGTGTAATATTCATAACAGAAACATAACAGGACGCAAATATGTTTAACAAAGGAACCTCGTATACGCACTTCTCAAGCATTTAATTTGTATATTTTGGACACTATTGATACGACGTTCATAATTTATCGGGTATAATTTTGTATGTAGATCGTCATTTACATAGGAAAACAAATGCAACTCTTTGTATACCAAACGATGACATAATTTGTAATAATATAACTGAGACAGTAAAATACGTCTCTCATGAATAATAACATAATCCAAGGACAAAGTGAAAGTGGCCGAATGAAAACAAAAACTCTTTTTATATCATTTTACATCACGTATATTATACTTATTTTATGACCTGCAAACATTTCAGTACATTGATTTTTTAAACGTTATAATATTGTTTACATTTTTAAATGATCTCGTTTTACATGGTTATAAATTAATTACAATCTACTCGCCTCGCCGGGTATCCTTGCCAAGATAAACGCCGAACGCGAGTGACGTCATATTTACGATCGAATCCATATACGCGATATACATAATATAGTACCATTGATTATAAATACTAGTATACTAATACTAGTATTTATAATCAATGATAGTACGTACGACGTACGTACGTACGTTATAATAATAAAACTTATCTCTATAAAATATATTAATTTTTTTTATTAAATCATACTAAACACCTATACTATTTGTTTATTAATAATTAACCCAAATGAGAAATGAAGTGTGAAAATCTCCTTCGTGTTTTTGTACTATCGGTGCCGTTTGTCGGGAAGGGGACGATCGAAAATCAAATATCTTTAGTGAATAATATACCGATAACGAATAATAATGAATATGCAACGCGAACGCAGCGTGAACACGAGTTGCGACCCGAATAATTATATCAGGATAGCTGTTAAATGTCTACGAATAAATTAATTACGCCTAGAATAATAATATTTTGATAATTAAAAATTCCTAAACTCGCAAGTGGCACACGATTTTGAATCGAGAAAAAAATGTTTTGCCGTGAAAAATAACGAAACGTCTGTGGAGTAACACCACGCGAAAATCAAAACTTAAAACTCATAAAATATCATTACCCTTCTTTACGTATATATATATAAAAAAAAAAAAAATCAAAAATAATGTACAATATACACAGGCACGTGTCCAGAGAGATACTATCCGCAGCGGTCGAAATTATTTTTCGAGTTGTTAATTTTCCGAGTTATGAAAAATTAAAAGGGGGTTTTTTTTTTTACGTACGTGATTACAGCGGAACCTCGATAGTTCGTGCGAATTCAGACCAAGAGTTCGGCAAACGTCCAGAAAACTTAATAATATTAACAGTTTTGATTATAAATCATGAAAAAAGAAAACCAAAATGTGAACAAAGAAATCATACTAAAAAAATGTAATTGTTATTTAGTTAGATTATATTATAATATCGAATAAAAATGGGTGAAAAAAACCGATTATGAGGTTATTTTTTCTGGTTAGGCCTACGTATTTACACGTCTCACGAATTCGTCCGCAAAACGTATTTCCTAGAATGGATTATTAGCGTTTTATTTTTACTCGATCGCACGTTTCGAACATATTGGCCGTGTTTTTTCGCCGTTCGCATGCCGACAGTTGAACAAGGTTCTGCCGCGTAATCGTACACCGAGCCGGTGGTCCGTCAGACGCCCGCAAAATAATTCCCCCCCCTCCGGCCACGTGCCCGCGTAACACTAAATTGTACGTAAATTAACATTATAACGTAGAACCCAGTGGCGCCTAAACTATATATCCGGAGCGTAGCAGTTGCCGAGCGTAATATTTTCGGCGTGCGGGTAATCGGGCACATTTGAGACAATCGGGCAGAACGTTTGTAGACATTCGAAAGTTATATTTTTTTTGGCACCTTTAAGAAGTGAAATTCGTTTGAAATTATACGTTTGTGGTTTTGAATTTAAATTTAACTCTGCTACACCGTAGAAATACAGTTTGGGCGCCGCTGAACTAGAACTTAATATAAATCATTATCGTTATTATTATATTTATTATCGTTTTTAATCACCAAATCCTCTCTCCCGTCTCGTCCGAACGTTTTAAGGTTCCGGGTCGCAGACGTCCATCTCGTCGTCGGCTTTTTCGCCGTCGTCGTCAACTTTGTCGCCGTCGTCGTCGGCTTTGTCGGCGTCGTCGTCGGCTTTCTCGGCTTTGACGTCGTCGTCGTCGTCGTCCATCTCGTCGTCGGCTTTTTCGCCGTCGTCGTCAACTTTGTCGCCGCCGTCGTCGGCTTTCTCGGCGTCGTCGTCGGCTTTCTCGGCGTCGTCGTCGGCTTTCTCGGCCTTGTCGTCTTCATCGTCCGAGCACAAATCCACCACTTCCATCGGCGACGCGGGGGCCAGTCTGATGACGGACGGCCGCTGGAAGCCCACCAGCGGCGGATGCTGCTCGGCGAACAGCTGATGCTTGGCCATGATGATGGAGAACAGCAGTTTTCCCGACTCCGGGTCCAGCGGCACGAGCGACTGAGCCTCGGCCTGCTCGCCGTAGTCCGGCGCGGCCATCAGGCGCTCGAAAGTATTGCGCAGCTCCTGGTTGCCGCGGATGATGGCGTGCGTCGAGCCCGCGGGCGGCTCCCAGTCGCAGAATATCAGCGCGCCCAGCTGCTTGAGCGACGACCGTTCCTTGATCGCGTGCGAGATGTGCGAGTCGAGCAGCGACACGCGGTGGTCGTGGTCGCGCGCCATGCCCCACAGACAGTTCTCCAGGTTGAAGCGGGTCCTCGGCGCCAGCTTGTTCACCCACGCGCACAGCGACTCCGGCGTCTGGACAGAAAACATCGTCGCGCCGCCGCGACAAACGTATCGATTATTATCATTGTTATCTTTATGACGACGGGTGTAAGGGGGCGGTGGGTACAGACCAGCGTTCGACAGACACGAGCGAAAGTACAGTTGTTTTTTTTTTTTTTTTTCGGTGGGGGGGCTTAGACCGGGGGCGTGAAAACGGTGCTTTCAAAGTGGCATATTTACGCGATCTGTCGTCGAGACGATTTTTGTTTCGCTTTTTTGAGAGAAAATAATGTTTTTGAAGTTTGCAATCTATACGTCATGATGACGGTTAATGCGTCGTATATACGCGTTGTAAAAATATTATTCTAAAACGAATCAATGAAAATAAAAGCTTAAAAAAATGTATAAACCGCGTTAATTTTTCAACTGGTGCATACGAAGGTGCTTTTTCGAGGTTTATCAGGGGTGTGCTACTGTGTGCGAGTGAGACTATTTCTACGCTACTGTCTGGAAATAATACGTCCGTGAACGCGCGTTCGTTATTGTATTCGCGTAAATATTAAGTGAACGACGCGCGAACGTCATTCGTTTATTTGAACTCTCATCTCGTCTCATTCCACTCTCGTTATCCATATTGCAAGTTTATTATTCTATCTGGCCGTGTTTAAAATATTTATTTAGACACCAAAATATACCAATGTGTAAATAACAAACAGATTTAAACGTTGCTTATGAATATTAATATGTACGATTTTATTAGTTGCAGCTGTGTAAGTTGTACTTTTAAGTGAATAAAACCTCAAAGAAAGGATCCATCAATTAACCCCCTCTCCCTCCATATACCGCCACTGTGTCAGCGGTGATTAAGTGATAGAATCAATAATGTGTGATTAAAACCGGGATGTAAATACGTAACACATACGTACGTACGTAACATGTAAATACGTATGAAAATATTGCGTGAAAAAAATCGATAAAAAAAACAATCATATTAATCAGAATAAATAGTATTTTGAATACTCGGGTTGAGTTTTGATTTTAATAAATATCTTGATTCGGCTAGAATTGTATAAAAATAGCGTGGGTGAATTTTAATTATTATTGTTACGATAACAGAATACGTTCGATTGTTTCAATGTCGTTTTAATATAGTTACATTTATTATAGTAAAGAAAAAAAAGATTTCGAGTTAAAAAAAAAATAATCAAAACGATTGATCAAAGATTTCGCTGCGATGTATTATGAGATTGTTAAATCCTAAAATAATAAATAATTTTTTTTCAAATTTAAAATTACGACCTCAACAATTAACTTGCAGTCGTATTAACTAAATCGTCAACTAAATAATAAGTAAATTGTTATGACATATGAAATATTAAAAAGATAATAATAATAATAATAAATATTAGTGACATACCATTTTTTCGACGAATTCGATTAAAGTATCCACGTGCAAATACATTTGCCAAATCGAATAGCACGCGGAAATATGATATCACAAACAAAATAAATACGTTGACAGAACTGAGAAAAATAAAAAAATAAATATGATATTTTTATTATACAAAACGATGTCGTTACCGGTCGAGGCGAAAAAAAAAAAACATTAAATGATTAAAAGGATTAAAGCCGGTTTGCGTTGGGCGTCACTTCGCATTCGCATTAAACAAACGGTAATACGAGTATAGATAATTGTGCACTGCGCGTCAAAGACGAACACGTCGCGGTCGCAGCGGTAACGAAACCGTACTAAGTATGATGTCGCGTGCAAGTTCGGTCGGTATTCTAATTCGAATGCAACTCGGGATTTCGATTTTTATACCAAACGCGCCATGTTGGCACCAACATGGGTGGAGCCTCGGTCGCATATCTGTCGCCGTTTACATTATTATCGTTACGAATCTCGGTCCGAAGAGAAATGTAAAAAGTCGCTTTCGTCAAATGGTCATTGCCGTATAGATATTGCCGGCATTAATATTAATTGTATTATTTTTTTAATTTTTTTATGAAGGCCCGTCAGTCGTAGAATCCATTAAAAAAAAAAACGCGCGACGCTTTCGTGTTTCCCGACGGGCTCGGAGACCGGCAGTAAATTATAATAAAATTATCACTGTAAGGACTGCAGTCATAAAAACATCTCTTATTGGATACCAAATCGATAGAAAATGTGCGCATTACACAAAGGAACACCGAAAATGATTGTTAGTGCACATGGTAGGACCGAACCTGACGGAATAACAGCACGACGAACCTGCCGATATATAATATATATATAAACACAAGGATACCAATTAGTTACCTAACTTACGTTGAACATTTATCCGACTGAAAATTCCAAGTAAATATAGCCGTTAAAATGCTGCACAGATCAAACGCACGCTGTTCGTCATTTCACCTCTCGCGCGGCAGATGTCCCATAGTGCAGTGGTCGTCGACCGGTGGGTTGTGACCTAATTTTGGGTGGCGCGAGTTTCAGAACGAGATTACAACGCGACTTTGTCGTTTTTAAATTGACACGTGCGCGCACGCTCGCACTAACTCACACACACACACACACACACACACATAAATATAAATAAAGTACATTATGCCAATAATTATATGTTTATATAATAAACCATTATGTAGTTATTATCTACATTTTTGTTTACACTTATATAACAATGTTGACAAGAATCCGCGGGAAAGTTACGCGATTTTTTCGGATAAAACGGTAAGTATTTTAAAGGAATGACAATTAAAATGAGTCGCGAGTCCGATGAGATTGACGACTTCTGCAATAGTGGGATGACCGGGACGCACTTTGAAATGTCGAACCCTTTGTATATATCATTGGACAGGCGCATTGGTCGCATTATTATGTGTTATTATTATTTGCACATAATTAAGTTAACGTCACAATAGTGTTGCAGTAAACGAATACGTTTCTGTGATCGATATAAATCGCGTTGCACATGGCACTACGATTATTTCCATCGGACCGTGCAAAAGTAGTTCCGTGCAAACCTTTCGATTTCCAATCTAACCGCGAGACGTTGTGATTCGCGTACGTTTTCGACTGAATTTAATATATCCGAAAAGCGGCTTAATGATATTAATTGAGAAATTATTAAGAAAAAATCAAACCGTTCGTTCACCTGTTTAATTTTTTATTCAAACCTTATTTACTATAAAAATTATACACGGTACATTTCCGGCTTTTACCAAAATGTAAAATACACAGAAATTCACGAGGAATCACCCAAACGTTTATCTGACGATTGAGATTTCATCCATGCGTAATTACGTAATTTTCCTAAATTTTTTTTTATTCATTTTAAACCGTGTATATTTGTTTCGTATTACTCAACAATCCCAGCGATATAATTTTTAATTCTTTTTTTTTTATTATTTATTCAAAGCGTTATACATATTCGAAGCGAGTTTAGCTCGAATAACAGTAAAATGCATGTTACATAATAATGCGTATAATTAATTAAAAAAAACCGAATAATTTATCTGGAGTGTAATAGGGAGTGCATTATCTCATCAATAGGATGACAGAGGACTAAAAAAATAATAACCGGTTTGTACCGTTATTTTTTATATTCTCATGAATTTAGAAACCTAAATAAGATTAAAATCAGAAGACGTTACATCGTGATAGATTATTATAGCCTGTGGATTAGGTACATCTACAATAATATTATAAATATTACTATGTCCAATAGTCGGAAAATTACTTTCACGGCGGCGTGCATCTTGTATTATGTAAATTATTACTGGTTTACGTTTGAAGAGCCGGGACGAGTTTTTATCATTAGTAACACTCGTAATGAAATACCTATGAAAATATACGGAATTATAGAGACGACGGATATTATTGTTGACGAAATTTTAAGTGTCTAATCGGGTTTTAAAGCGGCGCGGTTTTAAGTAGGTAACGGGAAACCACTGTACAGTGAAATTTCTCACGCTAGTATCCACGTGACATTTTTTTTTCCAGATTATCGTGACAAACGCATAATGAGCTGTCACGCCTAGAACACAGTTGTAAATTATAGATATAGGAAAAAAAAAAACGACGGTGTTATTTGGTTTTCTGTCCCGCCGCCCGCCCCGCCCCGCCACCGAGCTGTAACAAATGTATCGCGCTCCGCCGCGACACCAAGCAGCGATTTAGATTACATTTTTGAGCGAGGAGGCTTTAGTCGTCCGCAGTGTAAAAAAAAAAAACGAGGAGAAATCCTGAACGCGTGCGTCTACTACATAGTGTACTATGTCGACCGATAGCTGAAATTTTATTGTGCTTTGAGGGTCAAAACGATCTTATAAAAATACACTCGAGTAAACCTATATACATACAATATAATATATATAATATATATATAATATATATATATATACATACGAGAGACCCCGACTGTTCGGGTTTATGGATTATGGTAATGAGGGCAAAGTTAAAAAAAAAATCCTCAATCTATTATCGTACGAGTTTATTTTATTTTTTTTATCATTACTAATAATATTAATTATGGGTGATTCATTTTAGAAGGGCAAAGAGGCCGTCGCGTCGTCGTGGTTTGTCGGCAGCGGCGACGACGGCCTATTATACCTATACAGTATAGGCTATACTCTATAATCGCGACGCGACGTCTATGATTTATGTGGGATGTACGCATAAAACCGCTACAAGTTTATAAGCGTAGAGAGAAATAACACGCGCTTTTAAACGTGCGCGGCATAGGATTTATGACGATCGTAATATCGTATGTATCATAACAATACTACCTGTTGGATCATCGGTGATGCGAGTATACTGACTGTCGTATAGACAGGGCCGTTGCTCGGAAAAGTACGTCGTCGTAATGCGACCTACCCGTGTTCGACGTGGTATGTTTATTTCTTTTTGTCGGCCACACGCAGTTCGTCTTGGCCGATAATTTTCCCAATGTTCAATCGTGAGCTTTTTTTTATACCTGTTTAAACAGACGTATCTAAGTCATTATATCCGTGTAAACTATTTTATAAACGCGTCGATTAGTGAAAGTCACGGTATAAGAGCTCTTTAATGTCATCCAGTATCGATTTCAAAGTGTCTTTGTAAAAATTTAAATTATTTATCGAGTTAAGCGTAATAGAGTCGATTAAGTAAATAAATGTATTGATATGAAATAATATCTATTAATATCAGTTGTGAAATTAATTATTTTGGAACAAATAAAACACAAAGCAGTACGAGTATACCTTAATTACGTAGAATATCGGATACGGAAAACTTGAAAATAAAGTACAAAATTGTTTTTTTTTGTTTGTTCAACTGTTCTCATATTATTTACACGAATGATAAATCTGTATGGCATAAGAAAAAAAGCGTCGACTAACCAGCGTCGAAACCATTAACTTTTGATTTTGATCCCAAAAAGGTTAGGAGATAAAGTTTGATTAGTAGGTTAGATAAAAACCGCACACTTCGTTTTGTTTATTTTATCCGGGTATTTTCGCACTACATTTTTCGATGAACATGTTTATCCACAATTTCCAATCTATATTAATTAAATAATGCTGTATAATAATGCGGTATAATTAATAATGGGCAATAATTATCGGCGAGATCGGGTTTTGTTGCTACTAGATTGATTGCAGTTTGGTTTGGTGTAAATGTGTGCACTGCATATTATGATGAAATCGTGTCCACGTTTTACATAATATATTTTTATTACATTACTTTTTCTATTTTAATTAGTAAGCTGTAACACACTAATTTTTATTTTTTCAAAACTCAAAACTATATTATACCTATGTAATAAATTGTCAATAATTTTATAAATATTTTACGAATATGATTGATGTATAGTATAATTTTCACTACCAAAAATATTATGCGATTTTTCCTATCAAATTTTCAAAGTGTGTCTAAAATAGTGTGTGGTTTAAAAACCCATCAAAAGTGTGAGATTTTGTCCTGTATTTTATCGAAAGTGTGCGGCTTTAGAACGCGACTGAAAAAAGTTGGATTGACATAGGCGTACTATATTTATTGACTAAAAAAACGTACCGTCCAATAAGTTAAATTGAACTAGTCGAGTAATGTTAAGGGGCTCTTTGATGCCCACGCATGATTATAAAGGTTATCGCGCCGATCTAATTATAGATGAACCCAAATTCGCACGTAAACGATTTTCAAATTTAACGCTTTCAATAACTAGGCATACAGCTAATAATCTTTTTATGCAACCGACATATTCAATCCTAATTCATATCACATTTATACCTGTATAATAGACATACATATACTCGTATATATGTATTCTCGTTTTTTAATATAACAACTTTTTTGATGAATTATGGTTTGGTCCAGTTAAGAAGTATTTTTTTATAAATTTTAATTATACGTTTTATTTTTATTTTTCTATAACACTATAAATAATATTGTATTGTTGATCGTTTACAATACCGGCAATCGATTATTCGATTTTTTTTTTTCCCTTCTCGCCCGCCCGTCTGGGGATGGTCGTAAATTATTCCTAGAATCCTTTTGTGCTGTTCGATCGTCCGCGCGCCGCCGCCGCGTCGAAACCTCGCGGCCAGGATAATAATTATAAGTGCGCGCGCGTGCGGGCGCGCCACCGAGTCGGCGAGGGTACGCACAAAGAACCCTCGACAAAAATATATTCGGCCGCAGCAGCTGCTCTCTCCAGCGTCGTCGCCATAATATTAATCCGTTCAAGTCGGGTCGGTATCTCGCCTTATTTCCCCACAATTCTCCCCTCCAGTCGACTCGAGTGGTACGAAAGTGTTTGTTAAGCACACGTGTGTGCACGATGGGTAAAATTTTTGAAAAAAATTATCTCAATACAAGACGCTATATGTACATAAATGTTTACCTGGAGATACGTACAAGACGGATTAAACATTTTTGAACAAAATGTAATAATCTTAACGTATACCGAGTGATTTGATTACATTTTGTTAAGCTAGATTCACACGAATCGTGTATTCGATGTTCGCGAATATACTCAGTAAGTACGTACTTACAAGTACTTGTACGGATATTCGGTGTTTGATATTTGTTATTAGTTACGTATATTCATCAAATACACGAGTTATTTAAACACGAATTGACATAATATATTGTAAAATATAAAACAAAATGCACGTGTTTGGAAAAAAACCGTTCAAATTTTTCCAACAGAACTTTGATTTATTTTATACTCGTACTGTCGTACATTGTATTTCAGAGAGATTGTGATTTCGATTTTTCTCGCAAACAATTTATCTGTTACGTGTGATCGAATCGCTATTCTTAGTCTTACGTTTTCTAGCTACACATTGTCACGTCGATGTGTTTAGAGTCAATCGCGACATCGACGCAATCGGTAATCGTCACACGCGTAAGTTTGTCGCGTTGCAACTGAAGTTGTAGCTTTAGAAAACTAGAAAACTCTTTTGTCGAGTTATCGAGAATAGGAAAAAAATCTCAACTCACGGAGTAGGAAATAAAAAATAAGCGGGTAACGAGTTCCCCAGACCGACAGTGCACTGAAGATAACATAATAAAATACAAACACTTATGGTTAGGCCGCGAGATAAACCTTTCTTTTTTTTTTTCTACTGCCGTCGCCGCGAGTCGTTTCGGACTATACTAATCCAACAGGTTTTTTACACATTATTTTCACGGTGCGTGTCTCCCTCGTCGTTTGGAATCCAATATATTATGGCGTGTGTGTGACGTGCGTACATAGATACGCACGCACACATACGCACAAAGCGGCGCCGTAATATATTATAATATAGTGGTAGTTGCAGGTTAGGTTAGATGATCCTCTAACATATTTTATAAAAACACGTTGTGTCCGAGTGCATCTGTGTTGTCTTGTTCCGAAAAGTATATATATATATATTTTATATACATTTATATATATATATTATATGCCTACATTATCTCACAGCCGTGTGTGCGTTTCTCCGACTAAATTCATCTCGAATTCCTACAGTATACCTGTAGGTCCGATGCGATGTTGCCGGTTTTACCGATTTGACCCCCGAAAAATGACGGAGTGTTTGTTGTGAATGTTTTGTGACGCTCTCGTCGTTCCTGCGTAGGTAATAGGTACACAGACAGCATCACACACGCGGACGATAATATTATTCGTGCACGAAGTGCGCGTGATCGTCGTGAAACGCGTACAAACACGTGCTATACGTTCAAAAGACGACATTATAATCGCACCCGTCGATATATTCTAAACATTTTCCCTCCACTTCTATAAAGTCCACACGAGACTTGTTCAATTGAGTCGTGTTACAGGTTCGTGTAATTATTGGTCGTCGACGAGGTTATTTGATGAACAAAATCGTTTTGAATATTCTTTAATTCACTATTGGTTATTGATTATTGATTTGCCGTGTTTGTTGTATGTAATCAAATTAGTATTGAGTGCAAGGAAAAATAAATAAAAAACGAACACACAGAATACTATGGTTAAAAATTGAATAATAGCAGTGCAAGTGCCTCTTATATAATTTAAACTATTTTGATTTTATTTCGATTCGACACTCGGATAAGATAGCACGGAAATGTAAAATTACTATACACATCGTACGAAGAAGAACGCAGTATTGATATCAATTGGAAACGTACATATTATTATACCTAATTGTTGTTTATGTGCACGTTATAAAAACTATTTTAATGACTGAGACCGCGTTATGTACGAATAATGCGAGTAGAAATACTTTCACTAAAATATGTCGAGAATTCGTCGAGTGTTAAAAATCCATTTTCTAAACATTGAAACGACATTGGTATTGTAATACCGAAACGTTTGGTATTATAATAATAAAGACGAAATATGACGATCGACAGAGATGACAAACGATTTTAGTATTGATGCTGCAATTACTGTCGTAGTTATAATACTACTTTTTACTGCACGCTGCACGTGGAATGTCTCACGGTATGGTAAAAGTAAACGTTAAAACCAGATGTTGCTCTCTTAGGTCGCATACTTGACGTTGCAATATATTGTTATTAACAGCGCACGATAATTATTAGCGATATAAATGAATGGAGATTTTTTTTGCGAAGAAAAAGAAAATTATGTCCGGTACCGGTTAAACGCGGTGGTTTAGAGGTCAATCGAAAAAGTTTAAAAAAATCCGAATTTATATTAAAACATTAATAACCGTTAAACTATCGAAAATGTGCGTGTGAGACTGAAGATCGGGTATAGAATCTGTGAAAACCGCACGTGCAGCCAGCTCGAGACGAACCCGCCTGTCATAAATTATTCCAAACGTTCTAGGACATTAAAATCACCGCGATTTCGAGTTAAAAAAAGTTTTGAATTTTCAATTCGTATTGTTCTCCATGGGCACGCGTTGTTGACTTTAACCGTGTCAATAACCGAAATTTGGGTAAACACGCTTGAAACGAGATTAGATTATTGTACAAACGTACATATATTACAACGGATTCCATTATTCCCGCGCGCGTTCACCGCAGACAAAAAGTGTTTCGAAACGAGATATTATCCAAAAATATCGATATTCTGGTAAAAAATTGAAATAATATGTAAATACATCGTAATACGCAAAACGATATAATATTATAGATACGAATCTGGTCCGGAGAACCGTAATTCTAAACCGCGCGCACGCGTTTCTTTTCCGATGTGTACCGCATTCGTCAACAATAACATGAATATTTAAATACTATATGCAGCACAGCGACGATATATAGACACACTCTGTTCGTGTCCTTTCATCGAGTCAATAACCCAACAATTGGACGCATTGTTCACTTGTTTATTATTATTATTATTATTATTATTATTACATTATAAGTTACAGATAACGTTTATCGAGAGAGTTCCGGGTTAAGGCTCACTTGACCTCAACACGACACACACGACGTATATTCCGAGCAGATCTAATGAGCGCCGTGCGTCGCAGCTAGGATCATTTTTGGGGAGGGGGATGGTCTTTCAAGTATATTTCTTCAAACATAATTACATGTTTTATTTGAAAATAATAATAAAATAAAAATAATACCAATCGCTTAAGAATTAAAAATGCATGCAATCACGTGTGTACGTAAAAAGTGCTCGCGTAAAATAACCTATTCATGATTTGTTATAACTTAAAATATCTATGTTGTTGCCATATATGTCGATTATGAATAATAATTGTATGTATACTAGCGATATAATTGTAAACCGTTCGACTTCCGACCGGAAAGAGTTTGGATTTCATTGATAAGGCATATTATTTTGAACCGCTAAACAGCTCGTTTCCGGTGCTAATATCAATTTTAATAATCAATATATCAATATAGGTTTTACAAACTATCGATATTAATATTTGAATGAAAATTCATTATTGAACGTTAATAATAAATTCGTAAAATGTGTTCGAATCGACCGAGTTGTCGTCTCAAAAAACTAACCGTTTGTTTGGGTATATGAACACACACGAAATTGTTTTTACGCCGACTCGGTCACGCGCGCACGACGTCGGATAGTGTGCAAATTGAAAACATTTATCAAGGGAACATCGCCGCACGCAAAAAGAAAAAATGAAAAATAAAACGATCGAACAACGCGTGTAAATGCTTTTCAATAATTTTAATGACATTTCCTTTTTATGTTTATGCTTTTCAACCGTGCCGATTCGGGATGTAAGGCTAAATAACAATACCCCCACAACGACCCCCGAATGACGCGGCCGCGGCCGCGTCCGAGTCGTCCGTGGCCGACAGAATACATATATGTACATAAAAAATATGTACGTCGACAAAATATAATGATATCGCGACGACGACGTAGGTGTACAAAGAATTACGCTTCTGGACCCGTAAACCGCATCGCAGTTCACAATAGAATTGAACGCTCTAGTGAATCGCGCGAAATGCACATGTCGGACGACGGGTCCTCTCCATACCCTTACACGAGCGTAACGGCGAATATCCACCCTAGTTGATGTACACGCGTTGAAAATGCATTCTTATTTTCGCGACGGCCGCGCGTGTGTTTTGTCCGTGTACATACGCGTCGGGCGAGACGAACGATAGTTTATCATCGATACGCGCTTCGGGGAGCCGAGATATGTGTTCAGTCCGAGGCCCGCATTCGCGTCGTCTTCGCGATGATTTTGTTTTTTCATGCCCGTATGTTCGAAAATCTAATTGTCGACGGTGTTTCATAATATGATTGGCTGTGAAAACCGTGTTATGCTAAACGAATCTATAGTTGAGACCGATGTCACTTATATATTATCGTAGTAAAATGTCACCCGACAATTATTACGAACTCTCACTATTTATTTTCCTACGACGACGGCCATCGGAATATTATTTCACGACGAATATTTTTCGAAGATTACACGATGCTAATTAAAAACACACGATAGCGCGCCGACACGTTCGGTGCTCTAACGTAACAATCGTGTGGTTTATTATTTCGAAATGATTTTTTTCACACAGCGCTCAAAATTAACGTCTAAGATACATAATGATCTGCATGTCGACGAGCAATGTTTGTGGGGCGGGAGTGTTCGGACCCCTTGCGGGTTTTTAAATCGATTTGACGGGTACTTTTCGCGCCTACACAACGTGTTCGTTCGCATCGTGTTTATCGGTGAGAAAAAATCCGAGAAATTCGGTATTCGTACAAAACAGGGCGGTGTACACCATAGACGACTTTTTTTTACTACCCATAGTAATTAGACGTTCCTCAATCGACATACGAGATGGAAATATATCGGTAGTTGATCTAATTGATAGTTAACGGAACCCTAAATTGTATTTGATCTGTAACCTTTTTATTATAAAATATTAAGCTCTAGGAAGAGGGTGATAAACCGCGTGTTAATATGTTTAACTACGTATATATACCTGTATATTATAATGTACATATTAAATTATGGTGGCATAAAAATGATTGGAGTAATAAAGGGAGCATTCAAATCAATAGTTAAACCGAGAAAAATTGTTTGAATATTTTAATGCGTTGGATCAATTGAAACCACAAGGAATAATCATTTCGTGAGTATAGGAAAGTTAATGTCGTTAATATAATATGATATTATGTAAGATGTTTTTTTTTTTTTAAATGCGAATTCATATGTATAATTACATAAGTCGAATTAAAAAATAACAGCTACTGTTACGGCGTGTCTATATGGTCTCGTTGTAGAATAATATCGTTAAAGTATAATATTTTCAATGAGCTATTGGTTACGAATAATAATTTAATAATACTTATCTTTAAAACAAAAGGGGTTTCTCGCGAAATAGATGTTTGTGTCTGTATTTCAGTCGTTACGTCGTATTTTACGACCAGCGCATAGCTTCATAGTAGTAATGATTAATGTGTTGAACAAACTTACGAGTATATCGCGTACTAATCTATCGATTGAAAATAATTAAGAACTCTACTATCACTATGAAAATGCGCTCGTCGTAGGTAGTAACTGATTTATAGATATGTATATATTATATATGTAAAATACGGATATCGATGAGTATACATATTGATTAATTATAATTATGTATACACAATGAATTTACAAACAGAGACTATTGTGGTTTATTGAAATCACATAATTTACAGAGTAGTCGTGTTTAGAATTTAGAATTCTTTAACTAAATTACGATTAATCGATACATTAAGTGGATTATTAATTCGATACATTTAAAAATGTTTTGGTTCGATGATTAAATTATGTTAATTGACACGAGTGTAGGAATTATTTAATTTTTTTCAATTATCTAAATATGCGCACGTATAAAATATTTCGTACGACAACATCCGACGACGATTCGAAAAAAGCTGAACTCTACAGAGAAAGTTGTCGATTATCGTCCGAATTAATTTCACCTCACTATCCCTATTTCCGGATCCGCTATTGTGTTTTCAGGTAATGTCAGGTAATCGTGGCAATAACGAATGGTTTCCTTTTGTTTGTTTATTTGTACTTTGAGCGTGGCCCCTAGGGACCTTGCCCGGGTCACTGTTTTTGGAATTTCGTCATTAAATTTATAAATTATAAATAAATATGCTCATTCGATAATAGCAGAAGGTATCAAAGACGTCACTACTTAATTAATATTATTATTGATTCTATAGTGGATACTAAGAGAGTTCAAATGGTATAAGGCTTAGATTTATTTTATAAATACCGTGAAACGTAATAGTTCTCTCGGATTTGTACTCTTGACGTCTCGATTTGATATTTATTAAAACAATAATAAAATTGATATTAATACATGATTTTTAAATGTAGTGTGCTTGATTTTACTAGAATCAAATTACAAGTGGCGTTTGTCTGGTCAAATGCACAATAACAAACCGAAACAGCCAAAAACCTATGTAAAAAGGAAACACATGGGGAGTACTAAAAGAAACACACATTTAAATATTTTTAATTAGACTAAATTTCACGTCTGGAGAATGTTGCGACACATTAATTGTGTGTTGTGGCACACTAATTGGGATTCTCTGGAGTAGACATATTGTAGTTCTATACACGGAATAAAATAATAAATACTACATAGGACGAAATAATTATCCAGAGTCTTATACTTTACATATTTATATTTTTTTGATTTTTCATCATTAAAAAAATAAATCAGATTCCGCCCTAAACGAGAGATGCCATTTTCTAAGTATCCCACGGTTCTCAAATACTAAATACCACGCTAGGGACCACAATGATATTAATTATAAATTGACAGCGACAGCTGTTTTACAGCTACGAGTGAGCCTCGATAAGTACCTACGGCGGTTGTCGCATCAAAGATACCCGCTGATTTTCAATTTATCGATAAGGGATGGTACGTCGGCGACCTTTTTTTTTTCTATAAGGGTAGACGTTAAAGAAACAAGATCGTAAATTACAGTGTACACGTTTTCCGACACTGGTTTGTAAAATAATAATAATAATAATAATGGACACGCGTGGATCGTCCTCGAGCGTGTATAGCGTACAATAACCGATAATAATTGTTTATGGGGGTCTAAAATGTATATGTTGTTCCTTATGATTATTCACGACCGCTTCAGGTGATGCTGAAAAAATATCTATAGCAGTGCAGTGTCTGACAACGTTTTGTTTCAAATACAATACAGTATACGAATTCGGCGGAATGCATGCGCGCACAGAGGAGACTTCGTCCCTCTAAGTCCCGTTCGACTTTCTATTCAGTATATTCTTGGGTCGAATACCTAGAAATATTCAATTCCGACGAGGAGTTGATTGCATTTAATGCACTGGGACCATTTGTTAATGATTTTTTGAAATGTGAGCGTTAGTAAATTGTGTATACCTAGTATTTTTGTCAGGTTACTTTAATATAATTTTACTCGTTTCGTATTACTTACCGGGAGGTATAGAAAGTGTGTATCTTATGACAATCGATAAAGGATTTCATTTTCTAAAATTAAATACATTTATTTCATCAATACTCGATCGTTGATTCCTATTTCACATACATTTACATAGATTGCGATACCAATACCGTACGAACAACGAGTGTTTTCGATTGGTTTTCGTTAATATTTTTACTGTGCCCACGTTCTGTGTATTGATAAGTAATGAAATGACCGACAAAAATCTAGACATATAGGAATTTTAATTAGCCAGCAGCCAGTACGAATATCCAAAAGTATTAATTGAATTGATTAACCACGATAACACATTTATACACACATTTTTTTTATAAATCGTGAAACTCGCGAGAGTAAAAACGCTATAGTTATTTGTTGAAAACGTATGAAAATATATCTGAAGTGAGAAAAATTAAATAAAAACAGACTATTCTACTTAATGTAGTTTATACGGCTAGAGTACATGACTCGTCGTGATTTTCTGTTTTGTTCATTTGTTTAATGTAGAAAAAAATAGACGACAATGGGAGCTACTCGGTTTATAAATATATACTGCATTGAGTGCATTTATTAAATACATAGATTGTAAATATGTGTTTTATAATAAATATTAAATAAAATGTTTTGTAGAATATACGTGATGATAATAATATAATAGTAAGAGTAAAGAAAAAAAAAATCGAAATGCGAAGAGAAATAATTTTAGTTCGTAGATATATTTTATTTGTTTAATATATTGAATAAATTAGAAACGATTCATTTGATTAAAACCCACATTAAATACCGCGGAAACACGCAAAGACAGTGAGTTTCGAGTTTTCGAATTCGTAATAAAAAAAAAATAAAAAAATGAACGAGTTTAGATTAAAGTCGATTGTACGTAAAAATAAATAAATGTTCATAAAGACAATCATTGTTCAAATACTAAATAATCGGTCCGAACGGCCGATAGCTGGTGTGAATAAAGAAATTCGTTTAAGACAACCTAATAATAACATAACTAGTTAAAGTTGTAAAACATTAAAATATAATTATCAATCAAAATAAATTGCATAGATTTGATAAAAATAAAAAAAAACGTTTGTATCTAAAATGTGGGAGTCACGAGCTACAGCAGCTAAAGTAAATTATTACAATCAAGACTTATTGAAATTAATCGAAATGTTTTCTCACTCTCTATATAAATATATTATTATAGATTGTAAAAAAATGCATATTTATATCGTAAAATGAATGTTTTTTGTTTTTTTTTTTTTTTAAATTAAGACTCGTATTCAATGTTTTTTTTTTTTATTAAATTTAGTTTTTACTCGACTCATATTTATATAAATATATTATATTATATTTTTTTTGCGCTCAGTAAGAATATGTCTATGAATAATTCTTTCAAATGTATAGAAGTATAAGAAATGTATACAAATAGAAATATCTGACGTAATTTAAATTACTCGATGACAGTTGAAATCGTATTAACAGTGTAATTGTAAGTATGGAAAATCTCGAATGTATTTTCGGATTTCAATTCTACAAACTTGGTAAGTAATAACGTACATTTTGGATTAGTAAAGCGAGAAATGTATTTGTAATAATATATAAGCTGTAAAGTTCGCTTTTAGTTTAATTTATATCTAACAGTTTTGTGAACCATTCTGTTTCTGAAACTCGATTAAATCACTTTACCTAAGGTAATGTGCTCTTATATAGATACGTCAACCTGAACGCCAAGTGTTTAAAATTGAATTACGTCACTAAAGTCTATTTACATGCTACATTTATATATCTCGCGGAGTTATAACCTCGAGGTTGAAACTTAAAAACTCCTTATAGTTATAAAGTCGTAACTTATTTATGAAAACAATTAATTGTACAAACAAATCGAATACAATATGCACGTTTCACGTCGATTATTTTGTAATAAAAAATACTTAATTATTCGACGACTAGTCGAATAAGACAGAAACGGTAAAGAATGTTTAAAGAAAGTCGTCCGAATCGATTGAACTTATAGGTACTATTGACTTTTCAGATAGTAGGTAGTGGGACATAAAGACCTGATTCGTTTAGTTTATTGTTTTAAATTTTTAACACGAATATGTCTAGTTCGTCGTCATAGACGATTGACCAAGTTTTCGTGATTGTTATTTCCTAAATATCATATAACTTTATTCGACGATATACTTAATAATCATATAAATAAAAAGAAAAAATTACGAATGGGTAAAAATTATAAAAAAATCGAATTATCGATGATCTAAGGAGAATACATATTATGTCGAACATTATTTCTATCAAAAAATTAGACGAGGTGCTATATTTCTTGAGTTTACCCTCCCATCATCCGAATAAAAAATAATAATATTATTTAAGTCATGTCCATGAATATACATAATCGATGAGCAGCCAGATTAGGCAAAATTGCCATGCAGTAAACAATATTACAATTTCAGTCTTTCTTATTGATTATTGCACTTTAATTAAATAATAAGTAATTTAATGGACTGAAAAAATATTCTGCAATTATTTTATCTTGTTTTTTTCTAACGGTCATTACTATTTCACCAATTATAATTATTCATAAGTTATTCGTTTGTTTGTTTGTTTGATTGTTTTTTTTTTTTTTTTGTAATCATATTTCTCGCAATATATTTTAAGGCAATTTATATTAATTAGATTGCATTAATATTATTATTCGTTAGGTTTTATTATCGATGCCAATATTCTTTTTTGAACTATGCCGAATTCATGTATGATAAATTAAAGGATTGATAAGATTATTTTACAGTATTGAAACATAACAGGTAATTATTTTAAAACTAAGATAAAAATAGTGAACAAATTATACTCAAATGCTATTCAATTCCACTTGTATATATTAGCACAAAATGCACGTTTAACGCAAAAAGTATAAAATAATAGGGCATTTGACAACAAAACAATGCATTTAATAATAGAATTTTCATAATATATTTAAATATTTTGTGATATCGTATTTGCCTGTACGGTAAAGCGTAAAATTTATAATATTTAAATTTACAAACGATTTCGTTTCATAAATTATTATTTCATATCACATCGTCACGTGGTAGAAAATAATATAAAATTATCGGTAGTTGTATTAAATAATAATATACGTACTCAAATATTACTCGGAGTCAAATAACTTTTGTCAAAAGGCCGGCAATGTGAATAAATTATTTCAATATACATAGTTATGTTGTTCTGCACAAACTAGCGAAGCGGATTATTCGGTTGCTTGTAATTCGAGCAGTTATGTTAATCATGTATAAATTCGACCAAAGATTTGTCAGATATCGCCGAATTCACTGAACAATAATAAAAACCAATGATATTATTTGAATAATTCAATATTTCAAGTATTATATATACGATTTATATTATCAGTAAAATCTTTCTATCGGCCGTACTTTTTACAAACGCTTGTTTTTCGATTGCCTCATAAGTCACAAACGCAGTATTTGGATTTTTTTTCGAAACTGCATAGAAACAAATGAATACATTTTTACTTAGTTCAATATTATATATATACATATATATATATATATATATAAAGTATATAATATTCATATATTACCAGTACCATTTACATTTATTAACAAAATCTAAAAGTTTCGTACGTCCAATAATCGTAATAATAATAATTTTAAAAGTCAATCACACCTATCGATATTACTGTGTTTCGACAATTTTAAGTGGATTTCAAAAAGTTTTCACAATGACGTCGCCTATCTTTATACAAAACGACTTAAATGATTCATTGAAATATTCGCGCGACAAACTATTTTATTTTTACGTTTAAATTTAACTATTATTTTATTTTTATACATATTATCAATTATATGTTAAGCTTTATATTCCTCGTGATTACTTCGTATTTTTTTTATTTTAACTTTATTTTACAACTCGTGAATAATCGACATTACGTGAGGACCCAAATATAAAGTACTATAAGTTTATAACCACGGAGTAATGATAAGAATCGATAATATACTATATCATATGAGGTTGTGTTTTATATCGCAATACATCATGTTGTAAAAGCTATGAGTTAGCCATAAGTCAGTTACGCTTGCCCTTTGTATTTCATATTTAATATAATATTGTTAAATAAACACATTTTCAATGTGTTTTGCGTTTGTACTTGAATAGTAAATATACGAATAATTATACACGCGGTCGTTCTTAACCTCCATCGAATAATAATACATTAATAAGACAATAAGATTTCGTATTGCACGACAATGTCAATCGCAGATACTTAATCAATATTATTAATATATTATACATATATTATGTAGCATTTATAATTTTTTACGAGCGCACAACATTTAATTTTTAACCGTACTTTTTTTTATTTAAATCTGCACTTTAGTGCAATCCTGACACTTGGAAATGCACGTCCGTATTGTCATGTTCATTGTTCGGCATGGTCTCGTCGGTCTGGCCGATTTCGACCGATTTGATATGGACAAAGACGTTCGCCTGAAAAAAAAACAGACGCGTTACTCAACGATCGCCGAGGTACGAAGCAAAACACGTCCGCATTGTCTCGTCGGTTTGGCCGATTTCGACCGATTTGCTGTGGACAAAGACGTTCGCCTGAAAAAAAAACAGACGCGTTACTCAACGATCGCCGAGGTACGAAGCAAAACCTTTCGCCAGCGGCGGCGCTGGGTAGACTATAAAACGTGAGACTATCATTATTTTATAATATACAATAATAATTGTTGTTATCGGTCCTATGAAATGCGGCAGTATGTTTTTATCGAGAACATTATATTATATGCGTACATTGTAATATTATAGCTGTGGCAGTATAATATTATTCCATGTGAAATTGTAAATCCCGAACTCGATTCGAGTGGGCGATTGCAAATTATCATAGTTCGTACGCGATTTTGTTGTAGAATAAACGCGATGCAGATGTTTCTCGTCGCGGAAATTAAGCCATGTTGCTCTTCTTCGTTTCTATTAAATTTATGATGGCATCAACTCTTTTATTAACACAACGTTAACGTGTTTATTTGCGTGTAAATGCAGTAGCGTTTACCCGTCGTCGGTCGACGATAATAATTCAAATTATACGCGTCATTAATTCCGCATTACGTCGACTACGTGTATACGAGTATAGTATACCTGAAATTAAATTGGATTAGATATCTAATGGCATTTGGTCATTCGAACACCCTTTGGCCCCGTGGATTCGTTACTGAGTGATATTGACCCTTCCATTTTCAACGGGCCCGTCAACGAGTCGGGCGATAGAAATTTGGTTTTTTGCTCGTTTTTAGTAATTTTAGAAATTTCGAATTTCAGCTCGTCGATAGATTCGTTTGTTTTAAATTTCCTTGTCGCTTTTTTCGTTTATTTTTCTGAAATCGTTCGTCGCTCGTTTGAAAGAGTCTGAAACTTCTAAAGTTGGTTCTTTATATTATTATAAATATGTATGAGTTAAATCGATTTGACGGAAAAACACGATCAGAATGAGTATAGATACTTTTTACTTTTTACCCGTTTACTAAAACGTACTTTGTTATAAAAATCGTTGCTACATTAGAGTGGATAATATTAGTTTTTTTCATGAATTTATGATACGTTTAAAATGTTATTTGTAATTCCAGCTAATTTGGAATTATATGAAATATAATAGTTAATTACTTACTCATTGTAGAACGGTTTCGAAACAGACAGCGCCATCTATTGGACGCTTCCGCAAACTAGATGAAAAATATTATGTTGCAGCGTCGCGCGTCAATAAACCAACTAGCACTGCCATCTGTTGGAAACGTATTGATCCCTTTGTCCTAAAAAAAAAAAACCACTTGATTAGCAATAAAAAAACATCGAGTTCGTTATTGCCTTATTGGAGACAAATAATAAACTATCCCGTCTTTTAAGTCGGACCAAATTCACACACGTTGACGAGAAAATGTCATCGAGTTCGGTTCGGTAGTTTCGGCGGAGTTCGTCGCGGGTCACGCGGGATTTTTACATATAAAAAATAAAAGTACGGTGAAAAAACAAAAACCGTCCAATAATCCGCCGGTTATAAAGGCCGTTCGCTCAAACGCTACCGCCGTCACTTGGGCCGAGCAGCGATTTCTCTGTTTTCGGAAATAACACGTCGTGGAAAAAAAAAATAATAATAAACGAAAAGCGATCTGGACCGCGTTTTCGTCAAGCGGTTTCGCGGCGGCGGCGGCGGCGACCCGGGCACTGTGACTATGCGCTTCGGTGCTTGGCGCACGGCGCATACTTACCTCGGTACGTTACCCGAGTATCGAACAACCATTTACCGGCCGGGGAACCGCGGTCAACATGGCTACGATTGTTTTTCTTCCGCTGACCGTTGCCCGCATGCCGTTTAGTCTCTCGCCGTCGTCGTCGTCGTCGTCGTCGTCTCGGTGTTTTCCGCGAATTTTCCCGTCGTTTGCTAGTTATTATCAAAATCGTTTCAACGGTCGTGTTCGGTCGGCGCGCGCGAACATTTTTTGGGAAATAATAATCCTAGTGCGCGGAAATTTCGAAAACAGCGGCGGCGTAAATCGAACGTGAAATCGGACCCAGAAAGAAAACATGGCGGTCGTCCCGTGAGTACTTAAAATTTTGATTATATCATATCGTGTACATAATATCGTCCGGTGCCGTCATTATATAGTTTGTCAACGAATAAAAATCCCACGAAGTTGGGAATAACGTTCTGTGTAATTAGGTAGATTTAATTACATAACATGTGAATATATTGCACACGGCGGGCGTGACCCGTTCGATGTTAAATATATGCAAATAATTATCGTTATTCGTATTCTCGAAGAAAAAGTGATCCAGAAAAGCATCCTGTGAGTGATTCTCACGTTAACGCCGACGTGGTATGTTGGCCATAAAAGAGGCCCGATTTCACAAAACCACACAACAAAACCCGCTAGATTTATTTTTTCTAGTTTATTACTCTTGTTATGACAATATTCATACATAGATTTCAAAAACAACCCAAATTTCGACTTTTCCAGTGGAGTTTTCAAATATTCTCTTTCATACAAACCTTGCGCTGACTATTGCGTACACGACAAATGTACATTTTTATGTTTACGAGTTAATTAGACGTTAATTTACGAATTAACTGATTTTTTCGCAGTGTCGAGTATCTAAAATAGTAAAAGAAACGAATCGATGATTTAATACGAAACGATTGAGAATAAATTAGTTTATCTACGTAATTGTCTTAAGTGGCCAGACAGGAAAACATATTACTATATTAGGTATAATTACCAAGTAGTACGAGAAATGACAACCAACGTGTTCTGAGAAACATAATTATCTACATTGGCTGGTTTATAAAGACGACAGGGCAATAAAATAATTTTAATTCATTTCTATATTTGTCATTTAGTTAAAACTTAAAATTGAAAAAAAAGTGATTGCTTAGCATTTTACATTTCTGATTTTCATGATAAGCTAAAAAAAATAATAATAAAAGAATGTACTTTAAGAAAATTGTTTACAAAAACCATTACAATATTATTGATATGTGATTTAATAATTATTAATGTACTAATAATAAATAATATATTAAATCTTACTATCTATAGAACATTTTTTTACTATTGTAAATAATAGAATATATTAGTAAATACTAAATATTAATTAATATAATTAAAATATTATAAATTTAACTTATTTTCTATCTAATTTAATAAGTACCTAATAAGTATTTTCAAGATAATGCAAATTTTGTTTTTGATTAATGTTATGTACACTAAATATAATATAGGTAACCGTTTAAAGAACAATAAAATATTAATGAGAATAATAGATGGGTACTACAAATGTTGAGATTTTGATTTGTCGACAATTTGAATCTTCGGTTGATTTCAGTACAGGAAGCGACAGACTTTCAATTATGTGTGCCTATTGGCTATTGCGTTTATAGGTCTATGAATGTTACATTTGTAAATTGTTAATATCGCATAATATTATTTTACACACGCGATGTAATAAAGACCTTCATTCAATCGATTGCTTTACTCTACCACTGCGTATATTGTACACTATATGTACAGTAGGTATATTATTATAATGCCACCGCATAGAATGGTGTCAGCATTATATTTCAACAACTCTAAACACTCAAAGGTCTCAATCAATATTACCTATAGTGGTTTTAATTTTCTTACGATTTTGTAACATATAGGTATAGCCGTGAGGTGCCTATATCGAATTGTTATGTGGTAAACTTAAAAGTACATGAGTTTTTTTTTTTTTGTCAATAAATTATCATTTTAATGTTAACTGTATTTTATTGCAACTGCAAAACTAGTTATACATCTTGAATTATCGCAACAAGTTATTTTATTTTCGTAATTATAAATTAGCCTCAGTGCCCACTCAAATAGTATTTAATTTTAAATACATTTAAATAAATTATAAGGGAATAGATATGTAATAACTAATAATATAATTAATTTATAATACACACTATACTCACCTATACAATATAATATTGACGTTTATACGACTATATGAATATATATAGTCGCATAAACGTCAATATAGGTATTGTATATATTATAAACAACTTTTAACTGTTCGTTTTCAGTACCATTTAAATGTGTTAGATTAAACATTAAATGATTATAGAAGTTATTTTAGTATTTAGTACACATATTATATAATATCAGCTATTGCATTAGTTTTTTAATATATATACATATATATAATAAATGAATCGCTATCTCCCTCGGTCACGCAATAACTTGAGAACGCCTTTACCGATTTCATTCATCTTTTTTAAGTTTTCTAATACTTTGCAGAAGGTTCTTACGGAGAGAAAAATTAAGAAAATTAACCCAAAGGGGGTCAAAAGTAGTAAAAGCGTGAAAAATTGCCTATCGAACACAATTTCAGTGGTGTAAATATAACCGACAAGTACCTACCCCCCCCCCCCCCCGCCCCGTGCGCAAGCCTATGTCCGATACATAATTTTGCTACAGATTTTAAAATGGCCGCGATCGAACACACGACCGACGAGGAGCACAAGGGCCAATTATACAGTCGAATATTATTATTATTCAACTGTGCAGTACCGTTTGGTAGTTTTCGAGTTACCGCCCCGGTGTACCATAATAGTATAATCGAATGCGATTCGGTCGATCAGGTAACGTCGAAGTGCGTGAATCCGCTCGCAGTCGACTCGACGAACGTTACCGTGGTATACGGGCGACCTTTACCTGGAACGACCACGATTGTCTTGTACGACCGCGTCTGTAACGGACAGCGTCGCATACGCTTTTCTCTGCGTCACGGCAGTATCGCGTTGCCGTTGCCGTTGTCTGTGCACGTCGTCGTCGTCGTCGTTTTCGCGTTTTCCGATTTTTTCATCGAACCGCGGTGGTTTGAATTCAATCGCGAGTGGCGAGTGTTTACGATCCGTCAATAATTATTGTGCGACAGTGAGTACCGACCGGATCGTGTACGATGGAAAGAAAATCGTTCGCGGTTACAGTGCACGGCAGACGGCAGTGAAAATTCGAACGGAGAAAACAAAATGGCCGACATCACCGGTTAGTGCCCGTTTGTAATTTTATATCTTACGTCGTTCGACGTAACATTTTTGTTGTTGTTTACATTTTAGCAAAAATCCCACGGACCATAGGTCCGCCGTCGCGTGTTGTGTAATAAAATGTATGAACGATACGTTTTTATGATTTTCGGTATGATGACGGGGGTCTGGGGTTTTCCGTGTAAAAGCACAGGCCGCCCAAGCGGTACTGCACTTGCCCGTATAACACTTCGAGACGAGATAACTATACAACGAATACTTACTTACGGCCGCTATTATTATTCTTGGAATTATACATTTCCCCTTGAAAAATCGCTAGTGATGATTAAATGATAATTATAATTAAATATTAAAACATACGTATTAACGCATTATTATTATTATTATTATTATTATTATTTTTATATACATTTATTATAAGACAGTTTCAAAGAAACTTTTCAAATACCAAAATGAAAATTATATCCACTATTCTGTATTCTATTTCTTCGTTCTCATAAATATTAATGAATAATGATGCATAGATACATTTTAATATGCACTCATAGCAAACTATTGCCAGGTCAACTAGTATATATATATGTATATACGTATATTATGCACAATGTGCATTGCACATATTATACACTATTGACTTTACAATGTATTATAAAATCAATGACTATATAGTTTAACATTTTTAATTTGTGTGTAATTGGAACAATCATTATAATTATGCGCGATAAGAATCTAAAAAAAATATTCTACACAAATATTATAGCTTCATACTCGTATTATATATTATAATGACGTATACGACGTCTCGTATATTCAAAATTATTATTTTTTAAATTATATAGATAGTCTAGGATGGGGGGGGGGGCAATTTATGGCTAAAATTATTTTATATATTTATTAAATACACAGATATCTTATCATACTTGCAAAATAAAAATAAAATAAAATAGTGAGTGAAGAGTGGGGTCTTGGGGATATATTATGTAATGATTGTATGTATAGAAGCACAGACATTGCGTTGGTAACATAATATTCTCACTCATCATATTATTGGTTTCAACATTACATGTCATAGACACTAGGTTCATAAAATAAAATTCAAGTATATTTTAAAATCATTCAGTAAAAATAATATCTAAATATCGTTAGAAAAAGCTATAGCGTTTTAAAATTTAAACGGTATTAATCGGACAAAGACTATTGATTTGATACGTATATTTAAAACATTTAACTGATGGTAATTTTAAATCGCACTTCGTCGAGCTCACAGGGAAGTACGAATATGCGGTCCATGACGCATCGTATATCAAATGACCAGTCCTCGTATTTGAATACGCAGAATTAAAATAAAGAGTAGATACGTAATCAAAACATTGGTTCTATATTCATTGTCGGAAATATTTAAAATACTACATGTGGTTTTTTTACTATTAGTACAGTTGCATAATATATTATTTCGGTTTCCAATTCAGATAACCATTTTAATGATATTACTAAGTAATATTTCTATAAATTCCCAATGTTTCCATCGATAAACTTTTTATATAAATATTAAAATATTCCGGGGTCATGGCCCTATGCCTCTTCCTCTAAAATTACTAAGTGTGAACTTTTAAGTCTTCAAGTTAATGATTTTGAACCGTAATACATTACAAGATCTTAAAAATTACCAAGATTTAAAATAATTTAGTAAAAATAACATGTCTTTGATTTATAACAGTTTTTTTTCACAGAATTCAATTTAAAAACAATTATAAGAAAAGTAAAAATTAATAACATTTTAATAAGTTTTAATAATTACTCGCCAATTCAAATAATACATATTATTATGGATTACTCATTGGCCTATTTTTCGACAACGCGATAAAATACTGTTGGCATAAAGCGATAAACGGTGATAAAACAATAAATATAAAAATATATTATAAATTTTACTTATCTTGGGCAGCTGGCTAAATAGGTAATGACATCATTTTTTTTTTCGTTTAATCCTCCAGCCTTGATGATAACACAACCTCGTTACCCAACAAATTAAAAATTCAAAAGTTAAATATTATTATAATATGAAATATAAAGTACTCACACTATATAAATCTCACGTTAATAGTATGGTTTAAATAATACACTAATGTACAATGAAATTATAATGGCGAATCAAAAATAATAAGTTTCGTTTTCTGTAAACAATGTTATAAAATAATAAAAAAACTTAAAAAGTTATAACCGTAGTGTAAAAATAGAAAAAATAAATTAGTATAATATACAGTTGGTATTTAAAAATTGAAATACAAAATACTAAGTAAATATAGTTACAATAATTTCAAATAGTGAAATACGTACTACCTATATATAATACAATTAATTAATTAAATTAAAACAAGTTTTTTCAAACACTACCTAAACGACTAAACATCTGCTTTCTGCGATACATCTAATATAATATAATTCCTAGGTTATAATAATATATACATTATACATAGCTACTGTATGTAATTAAATATCAATATATTATTTATTTCATGTCTATATAAAAATGTATGATGAACAATGAATACATAATAAATATTGTTAATAAATTGAATTAATTAATTAATAAATTAATAAATAGAATAAAACGAAACAATGAATGTACCTACCTACATAGCAATGATCTTTTTTTCTCTTAACATTTTTGACTGGTAGCAAAAGGGCTTTAAAAATTGCATGCACCGTTTTATTATTCATAGAATGAGTGTTAAAAATATGTGACATTGTTAATTTTTTCAACCTTAAAAAATGAGCAGCTTGATTTTGATGAAACGCAAGTAATTATAACTTATAAGTAATATCTATTTAGTTATAACTGTGTAGTAAGTGTAGAAATAGTGCTCATAATAACTTAATTTCTTTCTCCTTAATTAAATTTCTAAACTATGGAGAGATCAGAAATCATTTGAATACCTATCAATCAACTGGGGCCAAATAAAAGTTCTCAAAGTATATTTTCAAAGAACCGACATTTTCCATAACAATAATTCGTAAGTTATGATCACGAATTATCTGTATAATTTATTATGTTCTATAAATTGATTGAATTAAATATTTAAATAATTTGTATTTTTTTAAACATTAAAATAGAATATCAGGTGTTATGAAATAGACAAATAAACTATGTGTAGCGTTAAAGAGCTGATTTGTGATAGGAAATTATGATCATAAAGTTTAACATGTTTTTATAATGAATAACTCAATAACCTATACTCTATTACTCTAATTGTTCATTGTTGATTATTTACACGCAAATTACATTTTGACACAAATCAGTTGGTATTGTTGCCTGTTGGTGTACACGTATACAGACTATATGGATTATTTATTTATGAAAACACCTAAGTACACCGAGTAGTACACTATACGCAAGTACACTAGTTAAAAAATATGGCCAAGGCCGTCCAAGTATTATTACGTAAATGCATTATGCATTTGTATTTTGAACATAATTCCGGCCGTTAACTATTATACTATTATACGGAAAATACACTGAAGGCTCCGGATTTATTTTTTCTAACCCCTACTTCCATTTCAGATGTATACGAGTGAGATTTGGCTTGTTCTGAAACCCAAAGATTATTATTAATTAGTAGGAAGTGTTTTTGATTTTTGCCACCATTGGTCGAAAAAACATTGTGCATGTCGACCAAAACACAAAAGACACGCAGTGCGGCGTGAAAACAACAGCGGAAAATTAATGTGCGTATTTTGAACTTTCGACGCGCAAAGTAGTGGCTGCGCCAGATGTGGCGCGCTGCGGCGGCGGCGGCGGCGGCGCGGTGGCGGCGACACGTTTTCGGGTCGGTGTCGTGTGACGCGTTTAAAAAACGTCGCGATTTCCGAACAACAGACACGCGTAGAACGGTAGCACGTCCCCCACCTCCTCGGTCCGTATGTACCAGGCAAGTTATTCGGTCGACCACCCCCGCCACCCACCCACCCACCCACGCTTTGGATACACCGATCGGTCGTAACTAGTAGTATATCATAGTAATAGATGAGTAACGCATACGAAAAATAATCAAATCGATGACGATCGCGCGAAAAAAACGATATCGCAACAATACCATTATTATTATTATTGTCGTCGTAAACGTGCGCGCGGTGAAAAATAATAACAAAAAACACGCCGCGAGAACAAAAGAAAACGAACGAAAAAAAAAAGAAAAGAAACCGTAAGCGAAAAAAGTAAACTATATTATACACATAGCTCTGCTGCTCGGCGATCGCTATAATAATAATAGTAAATAGCTGGGTACTCTTTAACTCTCGTTACGCGTACATAGCACGACGACGACGTTCGCGTCTTCTGCCCGTCGTCGACGATGGCTCACACGCGCACGATCCAGCTCGCACACGTTCGTACACGCTCAAACACGCACACGCGCGCGCGGACAATACCGCCGCCGCCGCCGCCGCCGCCGCCGCCCTCCCGCGTCACCCGATCGCCTCCTCGCCCCTCCCCGCCACCGAGCACTCCAACAATCCGTGACGGCTGCGATAGCGTTTTAGCAGTGTTGTTCGCCACTCTCGTCGTGCGGGTCACACGGGTCGAGCCGACCGACATCCGACAGGTCAAAACCGAATCCATACATGTACTCGCTGCAGCCATATACGTGTACGCAGTAGAGTAGAGCGCTGCGTATATTTCACCGCTAGCCGATCGCAATTATTTTACCGCGCCGGGCCGTCGGCTCGTCGTCGTCGTCCGCGTTTCGTCGATTTCGTCGCGTTCGCAGGGTCCGTCGCGTCGTCCCTCCGTCCGGCTCCGTCTGGAACATGTGACGGTCGCGTCGCCTAGTGCCGTGTACCCCGTTCGAGCCGATCGTGTGTGCGCGCGCCCCCCCCAGCTAGCTTTTCGTGTGTTTGTGTGTCTGCCTGTCTGTCTGCGTACGCGCGTGTGTGTATGGGAGACGAGATTTCGCATTGTTTTCCCGTAAGCCTTCTTCCTCGGCCGATGTTGCTGCTGGACAAAGACGTCGCTCAAGATGGTTAAAAGGTACGTGTCTCCGAGCGTTTTCGTCTCCACTTTGCGCCACTGGTGTCTCTCCTCTCTTCCTCTTATGACATATTATTATTTTCTCGCCTTATGGTTGCTGCTCTCTGCCCCCCTCCTCCACGTGCAAAGAACAACAGGGTCATGTTTGAATCTTTGGCTCATATATTAGTATTTATAGACGTTACAGTTAGGTATCTACTATCCGATTGTGCACCGTTGTTCGGCCTAAGGTTTGACTGAGTCTCGGTCTAATCAGTATTTATTTTTTTCAGCTGACCCTTAACATTTTGCACACTTGTAATATATATGGTCCACTTTTCCTTACTGACCTGTAAGCTTGTCTTTCTAATTTTGCATTTTTTTCTGCCGCCTGAATATTATTCTTTCTGGGTGACTCATATCAGATTTTGTTTACTGTAACAATGTGACATTGTTCACACAACAGCAGCACAGTAATCAAACTATTTTTGAAACTAAACAATCAAAAATATTTGCTTTTGGTTTATAATTGTCTATCCTGTCATTTAGAGTAAAATCACGGGGTAGCAAGCATCTTGAATAATATTTTAAATTCAGTTCTAGTCTAATTAAGCGAGGTAGTAGTTGGTGGATTTATATGCCCTAGTTATTTGTTTATAAGAATTGAATGTATTAAAATATTTAATGATAACAAAAAATGAGATGTTTTTGGGGATACATTGAGATGTTACTTTAATTAAATGGATATTTTTAAAATTTGAAAAAAATTATGTTATGATATAATATATAATTATGAAAGCAAACAAAAATAAAACATATTATTATGTTTTTAGGTTATCAAATTATTAATATTATGAATCTAAATTTAAATTATAATTATGATAGTTAATTACACAGTTTTATTCAACATTTGTTATAATTGTTTTTATATGTAAATGTAATTTCTATACAATTGATATTAATACATGCCTATATAATATCAATATTATATTTAAAAAAAACTATTATGCTTCATTTTTAATTTTTAGTTTTTTTTTTCATAATTTATCTAAACCTAATGTAAACAAATTGTATCAATTTGTTTACATAACATTGGGTAATTATTTATTTATTATGTATATAAATTTCAATTATATCTCCAATAATTAATATTGGTAAATAATTTCTTTTTTTTTTCATATTATCTTTATTATTAAATATAAATTAATCATTAATTATTTATCTTTGTTTTTATTTTATTTTGTTTTTTAAATATGTTTTGTAAAATAAAGTTATTTTACTGAATTGTTAAATTATTTACACAATTATTTATGCGTGCTAGTTCTGAGGGGTCTTTGAACCCACAGTATAGGGGCCTGCTTAATTTAATTTAGGTTACATTTTTAATATTAATAATATAATATTTCAGTATTAAATTTAATACATTAATACGATTTTTTTAATCCTTAAGCACCTTATTATATTTTATAAGTTTGTTGTATTTTTAACTATACGATCAATATTTATAATCTTGTCAGTTTGCATCTTGTCACAATTGCTCATTATGATCATTGTTACTTGTTAGTTATAATATAACTTATTGCATTATTACTAGGTATTGTATGATATTTGAAAACTAGATTTTCGGGCTTAGGTAAAATGTGGTGTTGATTGGGGAGCTTACTAGTTCATAAAAGAATCTGTATTTTATTAAAACCATATTATACTTTGTATAAATATTATTTTTTGTACTTTCTG
Source organism: Drepanosiphum platanoidis (assembly GCA_948098885.1). Classification (NCBI taxonomy): domain Eukaryota; kingdom Metazoa; phylum Arthropoda; class Insecta; order Hemiptera; family Aphididae; genus Drepanosiphum; species Drepanosiphum platanoidis. The sequence goes on from OX402533.1 coordinate 12,467,760, forward strand.
TTTTTGTTTTTTGTTTTATTTTAAAGATTGAGTTTAGATGATTATAATTAGTAATATAATTGTAAACATTTTAGTAAGTATATACCTCATACAATTTGAAAACTTAATATGAGAGTGTAAAGTTCCAATACCCTTTTCTAACCACAATTATTTTTGTCTTAATAACTGTACATTTATTTTACTTTTTAGTTTTATAAATTAAAGACATTTCATAAATTAAACTTGTATAAATAAAATGCTGATAAAATATGTAAATACAGTTTTTGAATTTTTTTAACTAAGGAGTTCTTACCCAAAATAATCAATATTAATCACAATACTGTAACTTATTTATTGTGTATTTTTGGGAATGTATCAAATAAAAATATTTGCCTGACAAAAATACCAAAAAGAGAGTATACTGTCAACTGATTTTAAAACTCAAACAATTTTTAACTGTTGGGCATTTTTAAATATTGAAATTAATTTGTTTATTTATAATTTACCAATTATATATTTTATTTACATACTTAAATCTAATATTATGACTAATTATATCTAATATAAAAACAATAATCTACATTTTATAATAGTTAGTCACATTTCCACTTATTAAATCTCTTAAGTATATTTTAAAAAAAAGTGATCTAGGTATAATTTATTTATTTTATAATATTGGTTTTTTACAGAACTGATGAAAATGAAACAAAAAAAAATAGCTCAAAACATGAAAATGCTGTTAAATATGGTGAACTAATTATTCTCGGGTAAGTAATATTGTTTTTATAATATTATTTTGATTACAAATTGTAATAATAATACAAATATTAAATTAGTTGATCTAAATATTGTTATTTATGTTTTTATCAATATAATTGAACTGGATTATTGAAAATAATCATATTTTAGATACAATGGCCAGCTGACTGCTGGTGATAAACGTAGACGACGTAGTAAATTTGTTTTATGGAAACGAGAAGTGGCCAATGGTATCAAACGATCGAATCATTATGTTGTGCCAAGTCCACAGAGTTCACATGTATGTATTCAATTATATTTATATATTATGTCTAGAGACCTGGGCACTTAACCAATAGGCAATGGATTATATGTCAATTACTATTTTTACAAAGAAAGTTAGATTTTGTACTTGTTGTTTATAAGGTAATAAAACATTTTAAATGTCATCATCTTTTGTTCTCATTTGGAATCTAAGAAAACATAATAATCAATATTATTTTACTTATATTATTTACTTTGTATATTAATATTTTATTTTATTTGTTTAAGGCTGTACTCGATAAAACTCAGCATTCCATATCATACACATTGTCTAGAACTGAAGCAGTAATAGTAGAATATGTTAACGATGAAAACACTGATATGTTTCAAGTAATATTTAGCTCCTTATTGTCATTAAAATGTTATTTTAGTTGTATACAGTGAATATTTAAGTAATAATTAATTTAAGGTTGTAATTTATATTTTATAAAGGTAAAAATATAGGTTACAATTACAATAAAATCTATATATTTTTTTAAATCAAGAATTGTACGAACAAATTTTGAATATATTCAATATTTCTTAATTTTTGTTTCTTGTTAGTCTTTTGGATTTTAGATTTTTATTTATTGTAAAATTGTTCATACCGGATAAATTACAAAATATGAGTTGTCTTATTATTGATTTTTGAATAGATATTTAGTATATCATTTGGCCACATCACTATAGTCGGGCTCACGAAAAGTGGCGGCTGCCCGCCGCGATCCAAGCGGCCAATTTGCTCTAGTGGTTATCAAACAACAATTTAATTTATCGCGAACCGTGAAAATGAACAATAGCGCCAATAGTTCGTGTTGCGCCGCCGTCATTCCGGATCGCAACAATAAAATGAGAACCACTGTCTACACGGTGGGTGAGGTTCGGGGTATGGCGGCGGCCAGCCGCCACTTTTCGTGAGCCCGACTATAACATAAATTTCAATGAATTCTCCCTTTGTGTTTTTTAGCATATCAATAGTTAATATATCAATGAGAGCTCACACTTATATCCAATTTCTACTCTTCCAAGTATCAAAGGGTTATCAAAAGGTTCACTGTCTTTCACTAAGTCCCTCACAAATAAAATCAACCTTATATTTTTTTTTTATCTGTAATGAAATATTCTTATATTGCACAAAGAGCAAAGAGCTGTATTAATGTTTAGAAATAATTGGTTTGCACATTAGTTAATTAATCTCATAAGTTATTTTACCTTTTCTAAAACCAACATGTAATATAATTTTGTGTCACGATTTTATAGGTCGGCCGTTCCTCGGATACACCAATTGATTTTGTTGTTATGGACACCAATGCAGAAAAAAATGCAGCAGCAGCTACTACTAACCAACCTATTGTTGAGAATAAAAAAATTGCTGCAGCAAGTACGATATCAAGATTTGCTTGCCGTATAATATGCGACAGAAATAATACAAGTATAGCTCGTTTATATGCTGCAGGGTTTGATTCATCAAGAAATATATTTTTAGGGGTATTAAAATATTTTAATTTAAATATATTGTGTAGAAATTGTTGTATTGTTTACAAAAAATTGTATTATGTTGAGTTATGTATATATTTAGGAAAAAGCAACCAAATGGAAAGATAGTGAAGAAATTGATGCACTCACTACAAATGGAGTGTTGGTAATGCATCCAACTGGTAAATTTCATAAAGGAAATACAGAACCTGGAATTTGGTTAGAAGTGTCTGTTTGTGGAAAACTTTTTTCTTTACGAGGTTCAAGATCAGCTCAACTTAAAGGTGACATGGTATGTAATTTTACTGTTAAACGAAAATAACTATGTTAAACGAATAAATATATTATTGATTTTTTCAACTGTTTTTGTAGGTTAAAGAGTCTGATAACATTTTAACAGATGGAACGTTAATAGATTTATGTGGTGCAACCTTACTATGGAGGTCTGCAGAGGGTCTCAGCTTATCTCCCGTAAATATTTATAGTTATGGTTTTATATTAATATTATACATGATAAGTGATTTATGCTTACATGAGTTCAAATAACATTTTGGCTGAGTTAACCCATATTTATTTAGTTCTCATATTGCACAAAAACTATTCCTAATATATTTATTCCTTTATTAACTATACCAAAAGAAAATACCCATTTTTGGCACATTGTGACTAAAGCCCACTGCTGTGTATAGACCTTCTTTTTCCTTCTTACTTTCAGATCAGCTATCAATAATGTCCTACAAAGTTTTTCAAGCTTGTTTGATAGTGTGTGACGATGTATGATTAGTAACACTGTAGTCCATCCGTAATCAAGATTATCCATCAATCCAATAATTTCACCTGTTACCTATATTATAAGTATTAATTTACCGTTAATTTGAATAATCTACATCACTGATTTTTAATTATTTCACTGATTTTTAATGATTTCACTGAATTAAGCCGGCGTCACACTATGCGTTTTGGTGAGTCCAGGTAAAACACATCCAGCCAACCGGAGCAACAACTTACATTGTTTCTAATCATAAGTGACGTACTAGAGCGTTATACCAGGACCGGTCGACTCGAATATAATATTTACATATGAAATAATCAAATTTTTTAATTTAAAATATAATATTATATGGTGTCACAGAAATTATACACAAATGTATTAATTAAAATATTTATGAGGTGTACAAGTAGCTACGTTTGGAGATTGTCTGAACCTTTCTAGTCAATGACATCGATAAATTTACGGTAGGATATATAAACAGTGGGAACAAAACGCATAGTGTGACATACTAAATACAATCCGGTCAAAACGAATACCGTTCAACCAGACCCGCCAAAACACTTAGTGTGACAACACTCTAATTTTATGTATAATATATACACATAAAATGTTCACATTTCAATAATAACACATGTGCTGTATAATTTTTGAAAATAAACTGTTGGTAAAAGTAAGATCGTCCTGTTAGATTGTCGATGGTGAAAATAAGATGTGCTATACTATAAATAAATTTGATTGGTGAAAAAATACATGAAACTTATCTCATGGAATGGACTATAGTTCTTATGTGTTTTTGTCATAATGACAAAAAAAAATTATTTGTATTATATTTTGTATTATAAAAGAAAATATTTGATTTTTATAGACTTTGGTATTATACTGTTTTACTTCAACTGTTTTATTAAGTTGTGGTTTTAAAGAAATGTTTAGCAGTTGTTTAATTTTTATCAGTATTGTAATTCTTTTGATAATATTTCACTTAAATAAATAACTATAATTGAATGTGAAATTCTTAAAATTTTAGAGTAGAGAATACTTGAAAAAGTTAATTGAAAGAACGAATCGAGAACGTCCCACGTGTCCTGTTGGACTTTATACATTAGTTTTTCCTCACCATTCAGAAGATTCGGCAACTGTAGCATCTTCAGAACTTGTGGATGTAAAGCAACAACCATATGCTTATTTGTCATGTGGTCATGTTCAAGGTCGTCATGAATGGGGTTTAAACAAGGACTCGAATAATAGAACATGCCCAATGTGTTTAAAAGTAATTTGTTTATTTTATTAGAGTTATATACAGTTGTGATTTTAAATTAATTTTAAACAAATTTGATATTTTTAGGTCGGTGGAATCGCGAAATTAAGTATGGGTATAGAAGCATCATTTTATGTTCAGGATAAAGAAAAACCTGATTTATATGCTTTTAATCCATGTGGTCATGTAGCCACAGAAAAGACCGTAAAGTAAGTTTTTTATGTTTTTATCATAAATTTGAATAAATTAAATGTTACAAAATGATTTGATTTAAATGTATACTATGACAAGTTGGTTTCATTTTCATCAATGATTTTTTTAAATATTTATTATTCATTTTTTCTTCTTCTTTTGTTATGTGGCTCATTTAGAGTCTGCTGCTGCAATCAAAATCCCTCCAAGATACTCTATCTTAAATGTCTTTTCCCAGACTGTTAACCCTAGTTGTTCCATGTCCGCTTAGTTTATCCTTTTCATTATTTATAATTGCCTCTTAGTTTTTTCCCATATGGATTCCAATTAATTATTACTTTTATTCTTTCTGTTTTATCTTCACACCGAATACCATTTTATTCTTCAGCTATTTACATAGTTGTCGATAATTTGGTGATTTGTTTAATTTACATATTTTAAATTTAAATCTAGTTGAATTTAGTTAAAATACATTTTGGAAAAAATGGTAATTTTATCCTTTTTTCTATAGATTTTGGTCTAATGTAGGAATCCCATATGGAACAAACGGATTTGAAGCATTTTGCCCATTTTGTGCTACATTATTAGAAGGTTATCCTGGTTATGTAAAGTTGATCTTTAATTAGTTGATTAAAATTTTTTCTAGGGAAATAAATTTCTGTGTATAATTGAATTATATTTTCTTTGTCCTTGTTCAATGTGTGATAATATTAATTTTTTTCATTTATGTGAATTTTTTGTCATTACTTTTTGAAGTATAATGAATTTTTGATCTGTTAATTTTTGAAATTAGTTTTTTAAGTTGTATAGGCTCAAAATATATAATATAATATTGAACTGTTAAATTACTATTTGATTTCAGTCTATTATATAAATTATTATTTTTATGGTTTCGTCCCTTACTACCTTGTGTTTAAAATTATTCTTTAATATGTTGTGATTTTATATCGAATTCATGAGGTAATTTTAAAATAGTGGTAGTTTGTTAACAATTGAAATAATCTCAGTTTTAGCTTTAATTTATCCTTTAATATTTGAATATCTTTCTACCTATTTTAAATCAAAGTATGACGTTACGGGTATTGCATTGAGGTTGACATTAGTTCGAGAGTATTATGATTAATCTTATCAAATTCAACATATTTTGGAAATTTCACTTATAAATTATTTTTCTGAGCATTAAAAACTAGAGTCACCTGTTAAATTAACTTTGGTAGAGTCATAATTCTGAATGCGGTGATGTAAGGATTGTTATCAATTTAATAAAATATTAATGGATGGAATTTGAAGTGTTTAAACTCAGTAATTTATTATTTTTATCATATTTAACTTTTATGCTATTCACAGTTTAAATTATAACCAATAACTAATCAGTAGTCAATAAAACCAGTATTTTATATGGCCTGAATGAGATGTAAAATGATAACACTGTATGCTCAAAAAGATTAGGGTTTTAGCTAAAAATAAATGGCAACTTTAAATTCAATACCTGTGATCAAAATTTAACTTTTTTAATTATTTTATGAGGTAAGCATTAGTTTTGTTTTGAGTTTAATACAATTTCCTATGGTTGAGTAAAATAATTTTCCTGAGTGTTATTTCAGTTCAGTTTTGGCAAAACATATATTTGTGGTTCAACGAATGTATTTGTGTTTGTTTAAGTACATTTTTTTTTTGTATTCAGCATACAACGCTTTAAAGTACAATATTATTATGGTATTAATAGGTACATTATTAAATCACATATTATGTAACATAGGCATTTTAAATTTGTATATAATATATTTGATTGCACAGTTTGATTTTAATTAATTATAAATAATTGGTGAGTAAGCCGGTGTGATATTTCAAGACTGCAAACTGCTGAAAATATTATAAATCAATTGTGTTAATATTATTGTTAATTTCTAAAGCCTATACCCAGGCATTTAAAATAAATAGATGGAGTTTATTAATCTTTAAATTATATGTTATCACAATTTGCTTTTAGAAAAATTTTCTACAATAATTGATATTTTTGGTCACAATTGTGAATATATATTTGAAAATTTATTTGAACAGATTTAAGCATTTGCAGTCATTCAAATTTTATCTTTTTTTTTTTTTTGTTTTAAAATAATTTAATTTAGTTGTATATGCAATAAATAATTAGATATTATTTTGAAAATTATAAAACTATTTTCGATGTATAATTATTATGTTTACTATTATACTATTATTTTTATTAATTATTATTATTATAATTTTTATTATCATTATTTATTATATATACATGTAAACACTCATATATTTTATTTTTCATTTGTGCGATCTGGTTGCCATTTGATTCTGAAATTATTGAAAATAATAGTAAAATTGTTTTTGAAAGAACCAGTTAGGTCAATCATTAACATAAAATATATCAATTTAATATTATTCTTAAATTGTACTATGAAACATCATATAGTCCATATTAAGTTAAAGTAAATGATAAATTTTAAATTACTCTTACTCCGGCCGTGTACTTGACATTAATTTATGTTACAGTTGTGATGTAGAAAATGAATCGTTAATTATATAAAAGTGTAATTATTATAATTTATACCATCGAATTTATTTACTTATTCTAATTGAAATTTTGATGTAATAGATAATAAATAGTATGTTCTATGGATATTACATCTAAGAAAAATTGTTGCGTAACTGATAATTGTACTTAGCAAGTAATGCAAAATTAATATGTAAGTAGACTATCATAATTTATCTTTTTTTTATGATCATGTTTGAAAAAAAAATGATGTTATCATTACAATTACTGGTACCTGTCTCATTCAATCCATGTTGTGTTTTAAATTAATAAAATATTTATTTTCAGCTACTCAACTGTCGTATAATTCATTAATTATTTAATTGGTTTTCTATTCCTAATTTTCAGCAGATATTCACGAAATTGCTCGTAGAAGAAATGTTGTGAATTTAAGCTACTTAAACAGTTGTTTTCTTTTGAAGAAAGATGTATGTATTGTATCAGGTAATAGGCACATTGTTAATATAAAAAAAAAAGAGAATAATACTTATGAACTATAGTAGAGGGGATGAAAATATTTAATTTGATAGATGAAGTATTTACTCATTGGCAGCTGTAGACTAAGTTTGAGTGAAACTATATAAGGGCCAATTCTCAAAGGTAAAAATGTCTCTTCAACTAAGATGGAGTGATCAACACGATGCTTATGGGTAAGCATATAATCATGATTATATTTACATTATACATAATATTTTTGTGTAGATGCCTTTCGAATTATTTTAATAAGCTCAAATCAAACCTGTCTTTTAATACCGAGATCTAACTTAATGGTTTTTTTTTTTTTTTTATTGAGAAACACAAACTTTATTTATTCAACTCTATTTAGTGAATTTCTGAATGAAGTAGGTAATTCCTTAGCATTTTATTTCGGTATAAACACCGATAACGATAACGACAACCGTTGCATATTTTTGAAGCACTAATAATTGCAGTTTTAACGAGTGGTTTTGTGGAAATGACATTACCAATAATTACAAAACAACATACGGTAACGAGAAAAGCTATTATTGTACGATATTATTATGCGCCTACACGTACACATTTTTCAATATTGCGCAATTAATTTCGAACAAGCACAATCATTATCGAGCAGTACGCGATATTAAATTAATACGCGTGTTTAATTAATATACGCGCATATTTCATAATATTTTGTTATTATTTTTGAGTATAGAGCGGATCTTTAGGTTCTTAAAAGCTTAAAATATAATGCTAATATGTTCTATGAAAAAACCCTAAAATATTTAAGTATTCCTTAAAATTGGAAATATGCAGATATATGATGACTTTTTTTTTATCTTAAATAGGTTCAATAAAAACAATAAATAACTGTTATGCTCTATTCATTTGGTAACAGGTAAATTATTTAAATATAAAAAATGTAAAACAGTTCATACATAGGCGTGTAAAAATTATAAAATTAATTTTTTTGCCGGGAAAAAATTGTTGCTAGATAATCACGAATTGATATTTACGAAATATAATATGATCTTTTATGAACAATTATGGGAATATATTCTAAAATATGATAAATATTTTCTAATGTCCAAAATATTCTTTAATATGCGAAATAAATTTTTTTTCTACGAACTCTGTGATGAATAAATCGTCTACATTTTTCATCCTCGTTGAGTTGCATAAAGCCAATAAAAATATGTAAAAACTTAAAGATCTCTTTTTATTAGTATTAACCGTTTTAATATTTCCGAGTAAATTTTAATTTACATGATGCACGTGTTTCGTTAATAGATTGAAATTAATATTTTCGTTTTACATTTAATTTGTTATTTGTGTAGGTTTTTTTGTGATTAACAATTGCAGTTTTAATAATGTTTTTAGGCTATTTATTTCAATAGGGTTCAATAGAGCTCGCCTCGCCACTGATGCATATGTGTCCATTGCGACTCTACTTTTCAATCAGTTTGGGTAGTATTCCGAATTAAACGCTTCTCACTTGCAACATTCTGAGGCGATTTTAAATAGTTAAGTTGTATTTAGTTCGTGTTTTTAGGTTGTCATGACAACGCGCGGTTCAGGCCGTTTCGACAAAACGCTCGCGAAGACATTAGGTTGACTACTATTACGACGAGCATAAGCCACAGTCAGTCGGTCATGTGCCTTCGGTAAGAAAACGCCTTGACGTTAACACTCAATACGCACAAACAATCTGATGTTGGTTTTTAATGGTACGTATTATTATTTAGTTAATGGTATCGATATATTATAATTCAACTCGTTAAAATCATATTTAATTTTAGTTGTTAAAAATTATTATAACCACCAGAGCCATGTTTTTGGCTTCACTACCATGGGTTTAATTTAAGTTCATGAGGTTACAATTTTTTTCATAAATCTATTTAGCAAAACAGTTAATTTAATATAGAAACTCGTGTACTTATTGATTATAGATACACTGATACCTACAACGTATTAGAAAGTAATAGGTAGGTACTAATAAGTACAAAATATTATTTACATTTATGTTGTGGCTATGTTATGCTTGGTATATCCTGGAAGCATTTTACCATTTTTTTTTAATACCCAAATATATAACGTTAAATGTTAACAAATTCGATATTTTCTAGTAGATAGTCATTATTTTTAAAGCTCAAAATTGAAAAAAAAAATTTCCACGTGTATGTGTCATTTCATATTAGGTATTTTCTTAACAGTTACGATAATTTCTACTTTGTTTAAGCTTTCTAAATTAAGCATTTCATAGGCTGGTAATTGGTATTTCTGTAGGGTCATTATAAAATATATATAATTAAGTCAAAAACAATAATATTATACTTAAATATTCTTCCAATTATAAATTTTATTCAATAAAAAATATATAAAATACATATTTTGTTTAATTTTATTAAGACATGTATTCAACACATACGAAAACTTGAAAGTTTTTAAAGTGAAAAATTTTTTAGACTTGTTACCTATTACAATATTTTTCAAACTTTTATAAATTATTAGGTACCTAAGTAATTGAATTGCAAAGTAAAAAATGTTTATTATAATCATGTTATTTAATAACATTTCAGTACTTACCTATCTATATACGTTTTTATGCAAGTATTTATTACAAATTCATTATAACAGTTAAATGTCTTACTTTCTTGAGATGATCATTGGAATAAATTAAAAAAACAAAAATAAATACAAATGTTCACAAACTAAATAAAAAATTAATAACCCAAATTTTCTTAGTCATTTGGAAATAATTATTCTTTAGTTTAAACATTTATTTAATTATTAAAAGTATTAAATAATATGCTACTTAAAATTTCTGGTTCCTAATTATTAATTAAGATTAGGAGCGTAGTTATTTTAATAGTCAACAACAGGTTAGTTTAGTATAAAATAATACATTTTACGAAATGTCTTATTTTAAGTAAAAAAAAAAGAAAGAAAATATGTTAATGACGAAAAAGTTTTTAATTAATTAATTAAAAACATCAAAAATAGCAGCTATTCGTTATTAAAAGTTTTATTTTTGAATGGTTACAAATTATGTGTTTGATTAATATGTTTTATAAATTTTTTGTGTTGAACAATATTCATGATCTAATCTAATGTCTTTTACCGTACTTATTAAACTATATAGTCCAAAAATATCATTTGATCTTTGAATAGCTTTAAAATTTTAGTATAATTTACTACTACTAAACTGTTTGAAATCGTTTAAAAGTAGGTATAATTAAAAAAATCTTATAGGTTTATTATTGTAAATTAAAAAGTAATATAATATAACAATGTGTGTAAACAAAATTTACCCTTGTTTATCAACTATGAACTAAATTGTGAAATAAATATTGTAATTATTATAAAGGTTAGATTAGATCATCAACTTTGCAAAGTAAATACAATTTTTTTTTATCTAGGCTCTGGTTTTAATTTATATTTAAACGAGTTCTTCTACTATTATACTAATTATTATAGCTATGAATTTATAAAGTGCATTTTTAAGCTGATTATAAAACGTAGCTTTATTAACAAAAAATTCAATTCATGTAACAACGAATTTGTAAAACTTTTATTTTGCATTTTTTGACACTTCATTTTTAAGATAATTTTTGTCTTTTCAAGTAATTTTCTCCTTTTTAGTTCGTTTTACCGTAATTTTTATCGAATTCTGTCAGTTAATATCTGTACACAAATATTTTTAGCTTTATATTTTTAAGCTTTATAAATATGAAGTATAGCGTTTGATTTGTTATGATTCGATAAAATAAGGCGATTAGGTTAAATGGCTGTTGTAGTATATTAAATATATCTATCAATATACATATTATACCTATATAAAAGCGAAAATGGAAATTTTTGTTTCGGGTTGGCTCCGTAATTACTCATCCGAATGGCATGCAGTTTTTTAAACTAAAAGACAATACTGAGCGGGTTTTAAGTATACATTTAATCCGATAAAATGAACCTAAGGGGGTAAAAAAGGTAAAAATGTAACCTTAGTTTAGATTATAATTTCAAACGCTTATAACATCTACCACAAAACAATTCTAATTTAAATATATTTTATAAATATAAGTAGTTCAAGTAGTTGAAACATAAGTAACATGACACTACTTTCAAAATTAATTCGAGGTACAAGTGTTTTTAGGTTTCTCTTAGTCAAATAAAAATAATATGAGTTGTAAAAACACCATTAAAGTGTACCTAGCAGCTATTTATATGATTTTATACTTTTAACTCAATAGGGCGTCTTTTTATGGCACAATGAGGTCAGCTGATAAAAAAAGCACAGACTTTATGAGAATATGGTCTAAAGTAGGCGATTATAAAATCGGGTTAATGCTACATGAGATATTATACTAGCCAGTCAGGATAACATCACAAGCGCTTGGCCTTTCACACGCAAATTATATGGTAATCAAAAAGATCGACCTTTGGCGAGCCAAAAATTATTATGATGGTAATTGGGTCGAAAACACTTGACCTCGACCTCAAGACTTCAGTTAATGTCTACTAGACCGCGGCATTGTGTGTTCGAACAAAATTAAAGGTAAACTTTTGCGTGCATAATCGATTTCATGTGACAAGGTCATAATGTGTCCATAACAAACATTTCAGAATAGCCTTTATTAACTGTTAAATTCACTAAACGGCCGATTAATCTTCTCGTTTTTACATAGTGAAAACATCACATATTTTCCTCACAAATGTTTTTTTTCCTTTGGTTCGATGGTAGCTAGTTGTTATGAAAGCGTTTAATACTACACGTCTTTAGTACAATGTTTTTCTTTTTTATTAATCAAAATTTATTTTAAAATTTCACAAAAAACTCATATAGTAATACATATCAACGCAAGTCTTAGTTTTAATTTAAAATTAAGTGTAATATATTTTCTTTGATAAATACAACAGACTTGTGGAACACAATTATGATAAAAAAAAAAAATTATAAATGTGTATAATGATAATTATAATTTATAACCAATCTATTAATAATTTACCATGTAAATAAATAAAAAAATACTGTTCAAGGTTAATATAATATAGTATTATAATGACCACGTTACGGACCACTACTACAACTGAATACCGAAAACGAGTTTATTTCGATGGATCACCAACACATGCTTTCAATGACAAATGCTTAACGCCTTTGATGAAAGCATGTATGTATGGACGACCTGAACAAGTCAAACTAATACTCGAAGAAAAAGTAAATAATACTACTTACAGTATAAATGTTATTATGTTAGTTATTATTGATAATAATCATCATATTGATGACATGCATTGGTTTTTTTTTTATTGTTTTTATGACGTCTTAAAGTCTAAGGACCTACCTAGGACCTAGACAATATTTTTCTAGCTAAAAATGTGTTTCAATAGTATGGGAATCTAAATTACGAATTTTTATTTCGGATCTGTCTGCATTTTATGTGTTTAAGACACTTTTTTTTTTAAATTTTAAAGTTTATTTTCCATAACTTTTTTAAATATATTTCACTAATTGAGAAAAAATTAACGATATTACTATTTATTTTGAAATTATTTTTTTATTTTGTTCGCAATTTATGTAGTCTGATACAGATTTTTATTCGTACAAAACTTGTACATTTTTCCCTAATATTATATTGATAATCGTATATAATCATTCATTTTAAAAAAGTAATACTAATTTGAAAACAATTTAATAGTTTTTTTTAAGTTTTTAGGTTCATAATTATTTTCTCATGGACGTTTTTAATATTTTTAATATTAATTTATTGAATTAACATCTTGCGTTACTGGAAATATATATTTTCGATAGCATAGATATTTACAGTATACGTATACCTATTAAAATTCATTAGGATTATCTATTTTTGTGAACAGCCTTTGTCAGTTATCGAACGGGATGGATTTTTTAAGACTGCGTTGCACTATTGTGCAGAGAACGACGAAGATGATGCCGATTGCGCCAAATTGCTTCTGGAATCAGACCTATCAATAGTAGATATACCCGACGACGATGGACATACTGCTCTGCATTTAGCTGTGATCGCTGGAAACCTGCCATTAGTCCGATTTCTACTAGTATCTGGCCAAGCTGATCCAAACAAACGAGATGCCGAAGGACACTCGACTGTACATTGGGCAACAGGTATTTACATATTTTACGTATTTATTATTTTTCATTATTTACACTTTTCGGCCCCTAGAATTATTAATCAATTAGATATAAATAATTAAATAATTTACAAAAGATCAGGAATAATAATTAAAATAGTTTGTTAAATTGATTTTTTTTACTAAATAAAATGTTAACTTATCAACAGCGCGATCAATAGAATTCACTAAATATTTCGTTGTGTAAACTTCTGATTATTGTTACAATTATCTTTTATCATTAACATGATATCCATAAGTTCTAGAATTAAAATTATTTAAAAAAATATAATAATGATCAGAAAGTAGACCTATTATATTAATAAAAACAAATCGACCACAAAGTCTTAAGAAAATAACCTCTTAATATAATATTACGAGCTACATGACTTCTAGGATTATTTTATAGAACGTCGCGTGACTATGAATAAAACTTCGACGTTCATTTTTCTACGAGTTTTTATTCAAAACACAATAGAACTATAAAAATATATATTTTTGTTTTTTATTAAATATATTAGTTTTATTGAAATCAATACACGTTGTTCAATCTTCGATACAACGTAAATAGTTCTATGATTGAGAAATTTATTGACTCAAATTTATAAAATAAATTAACTTCTAGTAATTTATAGATAACGTGTTAATTAATGCCAATATGTAATGAAAAATATATTTATTTATTGAATACATTCTTGGCTTAAAACTGATTTTACTCTGCAATGTATTTTTAAATTATTTTCTTATGGCAAATAATAAATACTAATTATCATCGTTTTCATGAGAAAATTCATTTCATATACTAGTACTATCGACAATTTTAATATTTCGATTGGTTTTCGGGTTTTTGATAATAGTCGACCTAGATTAAAGACCTTGATTGTTTAAAAAAATGTTTTGTGAACATATCACACCAGTAGAATTTTTGGTCTAAAGTGTTTGGAAAATATTAATTAATCGCTTGCGTTTTTTATTCTTCTGCGTTTTAACTTAAAACCCAATATTTAGTATTGTTAATAATTATCTTTTACCATTTTACTTTGTATTGTACATTTTGAAAAAAAAAATTTAACAATCTATGGAAATCCTCAAGTATCAAGCTGCTCCATCGAATGTGTGAAGTAAAAGAGTAATTAACGTAATTAATCGAGTTAGATGATTTTAAATGCATTACTTGATGTTTAAATTATTATTGAATACTGTCCATAAACTTTGAAGTTCAAAAGGTTAACATTGAAGGTGCCTCATTTCAATTGATATACATCACGTAGGTATCATATCTAGAATACCAGATTGAAAGTGGAACGTTTAGATTCGTTTTAGTATACTTTATTTATGTCAGGAATGTTATTGAATTGTCAAGAATCCATTTTCTTTGTTAGTATTTTAAGAGGGTGTTTTGAGAATCCAGAGTTGTCATAAAAAGATGAGACGACCCCGATTAATGAACAATACTCGGTGACGTATATTTATAAAACCCATAGTATTTTAACTGTTTGTATACAAGCCTTAGTTACAATAAATCAATCAAAGTGAAATGGGTTAAAACGGGTCTTTTAAATTAGTGTTCTATAAAACCGAAAATAAATTTTATTTCTTTAGTTTTAATTACAGCTTAAGGCAATTTAACAATTTTTAGAACAACATTTTAAGATAATTTTAATTTTAAATTTCTTTTCTTTTTTTTTGTGAATCACCTAATGTATATGACGTGATGGTTATTTTTTATTTTAGTGCAATAAATGCATTTCTTTAACTTTTTTTTATTATTAGGTCATTGTTAAGCACCGACTTTATTACGGGTCAGTTTAAAATCAATAGTTTATTAATTATGTATTATATGTTGCGTGGTTTATCGTCATCGGAGTTTTTTATGAATTAAAAAATTCTTCATAGTAATTTAGGGTTGAACACAACCACTTCTTAAGTCAGTTAAAATTTAAAATCTATAAATATTTAAGAACAGTTCTTAAGAATTTTGTGTTTATGTTTGTATTCCGTATGCACAAATAGTCAGTGTGGGGTGGGTGACCTAATTTAAAAACATATTCACGTCGTAGGGTCCATAAGGATAATAGCATAAATTTAATGTATCAATAAATAATATAATATGTAATTAAGGTATATAATATTTTTATTTTATTAACTATATTAGTCCGCGGATATTAGTATAAATTCAACAATTAACAACATACTCTTAAAATAAATAAGAAACAGTAATAATTATTTTTCAGAATGTAATCTGCAGATAAACGAATACTTTCCTCAATTAAAGATATTATATGGCTGACTTTGCTCTAATATTGAAATTTATTTTTTATTCAACGGTCGATGTAGTGCAAATATTGAGTAGAATAAATTAATAATTTAATAGACGTGACGAACAAATTAACAAATATAATTATTAATTTCATAGTTTATATTGATTTAATTTCACACGAGAAACTCTACTATTATCAGCTATAAAAACATCGATTTCAGAACAGATAAACAAGTGAAAAGAATGTTTTTTTAATTAATAAGCATATATAATTCGCGCAATTATTTCGAAATCAATGATCTTCCTATTTATGTATTGTTTGATAATCGTCCGGTTTACAAGCGTAATGCAATATATCTATCAATATATCTATGATATTATGTATCCTATAGGTTCTAAATCTACATTATGTATCCTATTCGTTCTAAAAATGACTAAAATTGTCGTAAAATAATGAATAAAAAAAAAAAATTATCGTTTCGCAGTTTGTGCCGACGTCGATGCTCTGGAACTGGTCCTGAATCACGGCGGCACGACCAAATCAGCCGACGTACACGGCGGATATGCCATCCACTACGCCGCTCAGATGTGTGGCACTGGCGTGTGCCGTTCCGGTGACGCGCGTAACATCGGTGTCCGCGTGTTACAATTGTTGCTGTCGTTCGGCGCCGACGTTCACGTGACCGACAAACACGGACGTCAACCGATTTTGTGGGCGGCCAGTGCGGGTATGTCTACGACATCGTCCTATTATAATAATTCTTCAAACCTAGCCTATCCTTCAACTTGTATTTTATAAATGACTTACGGATTTTTCTCTCCGTAAGTCTTCGGAAGACTTAGTTTAAGTTAAAAAGAAGATATTTACAATAATAATCATTTGAAAATCTTACTCGAGTGGCCTTAGATACTCAAAGGCCTTTCTCGAATCATATTGACCGTGTGTCTTTATGAAAAGACAATGACTAGTTTAAAAAAATTACCAAACGTATTAATATATTCTATACCTATATATTCTGCTGTATCATGTCTGGTAGCAGTTTGCTCTAAACTTGGCAGTTATTACGATATTACTCGGTAACTGACTCATAAATAATAATATAATAATAGTTATAATAATTGTAAATTGTCTCTGAAAAGTATGGAAAAGGTGATGTTTTTACTTTGAACGTACATTTATTTGTTACACATTTTACGAGATATTATTATGTTCTCATAACAATATTATATGTTTTACAGCTTCAATCGTTGTCAATTACTAATTATGTTTTGAAATCTAATCTGTTCGTATAGAAAATTAATCGTGTGGATGTAATAACATGAAATTGAAATAAATGAAGTGAATTACGAGAAAAGTCTAAGTGTTGGTTGATTGATACTACACGTCGTAGTGGTCTGTCGTGAGTTGGGTTGACCCACAGTACTAAAATCCTGGGTAGTGGCCAGTGGGTATTCCGCAGAATTAATATACATATTTCTATATGAAAACTCGCTATTTTAGAATGTATTTATTTTTTTTCGTTGTTCAAGATGAAACAGTCAATCGATTCAGGGCAGTAGAGGACATTATTTATAACTTTTCCTTTTTCTTTTAGGTAGTGCAGATGCTATTATCACTTTAGTCAACGGTGGAGCAAATGTCGAATCACACGATAAGGACGGATTGACAGGTAATTTTTAATAATTTTTTTTCTCTTTCGCGAACCGCTACAATATAGGTCTTTACGTTTTGCCTTGACTGACCGATTAAAATCTATAATTTACATATGAGGGTTCATACGAGGTCAACGTGTAAAACTTATTGATCTATTTTAATTTTATAATTATTGTTGTTTTTACAAAACAGCTGGTACACACAATAGATTATTAATCGCGCGACTTTTTATCATCGTATAAAAATATTATCACGTTGATAATTAGATCATACGACTGACATTTTATCGGACGGCTTGAAATATTATACACAGAGGCGCCATTCGGGGGAGGGCTGGGTGTGCACTGTGCACCGCACGCCCTTGCAGTTTAATTCATAACTGGCCTATAAATCACGCGTTCACTCGATAGTCGATAAATTAATTTATACATTTTTTATTTTTTCATCACGTTATTATTATTTAATACTAATTTTATTAAAAATCGAATCGCTTTTGTGGACGTCGTCATACACCTGAGTAGTGAACGAAAAATATTTCTTAATGTAGCTAATTAATTACTATGGGTCGAATTGAAATTGAAATTAATCATATTGTATGTACTAAATTTTTGATATATTAAGATGAAAATTCTTGTGAAGTGTATGTGAAAATTTGAAGACTAAAAAAATGTATAGAAAATTAGAAGGATTAATAACCTAACCATGTTATTTCAAATGTCACACGATAGCAGTTTTATACAATAAACAAGCCGTGTGATTAATTAATAACATTACACTATATTGTTTATAAACTGCTATTAATACACATATTTTGTTGTTTTATTTTAAACATTTCTTTAACTTTAAAAATATATTATTCAACATTATTTATTTTTACAACTACCGATTTACTATCATTTTTTTTTTTTTATAATTTAATTTACTTTCTAAACGATTATTTCAAATTTTACTATTTTTAAATAGCATTACATTGTGCTGCCAGTCGGGGTCATGTTGAGTGTGTGGACGGACTTTTGACGATGTGTGGATCCGAAGTAGACGCAGTGGACAGTAACAGTTGCTCTGCTTTATTTTATGCCGTTACACTTGGTCATGCAGACGCAACTGAAATATTATTAGAACACGGAGCTAATCCTGATCGACAAGACGGAAAAGGAAGAACGTAAGACGGTCTCTTGCGTGTGTATAAAATAAATTATGCACTCAAAGTAACGGACATTTTTTTAACTATTTAATAAAGGATGACGATAATCCATCACTCTCCAACGACACAATATTATAATGAAAGTATCGTAAATTAGAATCGTAAATTTGAAC
Source organism: Drepanosiphum platanoidis (assembly GCA_948098885.1). Lineage (NCBI taxonomy): Eukaryota > Metazoa > Arthropoda > Insecta > Hemiptera > Aphididae > Drepanosiphum > Drepanosiphum platanoidis. The sequence continues at coordinate 12,486,878 of OX402533.1, forward strand.
AAAGGGTAACATTTAAATGATAAATATTTCATTAAATTATATACGGGTACCGGCTACATGATATACATTTTACATAATATATATTTAACCTCTTAACCTAGTGTCTTACTATAATATTTATTCCGTTTTATCGATTTTATTTTCCGATGGGCGTTTGAAAAAGTTGTTGAAACATTCTAACATGATACATATATAAATGTAAACATATCGTATTTTTTTTTCGGCGTATATAATATGATAATCGAACTCGCCATTTTGATAAAATTGTTACTATCGGTGTCAAACTCTAGCTTAAATTTAATTTCACCATTTTAGTTTACCTTGAGGAATAATTTTTTTATTGAAACTGTTGAAATTTATACGTTTTAGTCCGGCGCACTGTGGTGCATTTAAAGGCCAGTTGGAAACAGTTCGACTTTTAGCCGAACACGGTGCTAATTTATGGTTACGAAACTCAAAAGGCGGTTATCCGTTGCACGACGCTATGCGGTCAGGTCGTAAGGAATTAGTCCTTTGGCTGATATCAATGCGACCTGAATCGGTAGATTATTATGACGACGACGGTAAACGGCCATTGCATATCGCTGCGCTTAACAACAATTTGGAAATGAGTAAGGTAGAATAATTTTTATTTTTGCGTTTGTAATTTATACTAATGGTTGGTAAATTTTAATGAATTTTTTTATCAATATAAATTAATCATTAAATACTGTTTTTTCTTTTACATTTTTGCGAGACAGTTGGTTAAAAAATTATTTAATCATACTTAATAACTCAACTCAAAATACATTTTTTAACGTATTTATCTTCGCTTGGAAAAGTATACATATTTTTAAATTCGTATTGGTAATATATCTATACTTAATCATAATAAGTAATCATATAATTATATTATAAATGGTTTATATATTTCATATTATTTCATTAAAAATGAATTTTGAGTTTATTTATAATTTGTAAGAAAAACTTAAATTGTTTATCTAACCATATATGTTAATAAATTTGCAGATAGTCCTTGATCACGGTGCGTCGATTAACCCGGTAATGAAAATCAAAGGAGAAAGAATGACACCTCTTGATGTTGCTCTACGAAAAAATAATAGACACTTAGCCAAATTTTTAAACTTATTTGGTGGAAAACCAGCCAGTAAATTAAATAAAACGTTGTCTAAACAACAATCAACTGTTCGCATTAAAACTAAACGGTTTGTGTAAAATGTATTTATTTAGATATTAATAAACTATAGTTAAAATAATATGAATATAATTTTAAAGTACTTATATTTTTAATTTAAATCTATTTATTTATTTTAGTATCAATGTATATTGAATACATCAGCTGTTAAATTAAATTCAATTAAAAAAAAAATCATTTGTTTATGCAGTCGATTACTGTTTATTTTACTCTGCACAACTAATTGCGCTTAAATGGCGTTAGAATTAATTAATAGTTGAAGAGGAATAAAACTTTAGATATTTTTATGGATCCTGTCCATGTAAATATCTTTAAAATGAAACAAGAACAAACGTTTGTTTTTGTACACTTCAAAACTATTTTAAAATTATGTAAAATTGTTTACACAAAACGTTTAAAATATCAAATGAATAAAGAGGTATGTGTTTTGATTAAATATATTGTTTGCAGATCCGAAGCTCGAAGAAATTCATACTCGTCTGATTCGATTAGCCGAAAATACCGCAATGGTGGCGGTCGGAAAAAGCAGGCGGTTCAACGCAAAAGCGAAAGTCCAAAACCTAATAAAGCATCAAAGGGCCGTGTAGTTCAGGTAAACACCAATATTATTATAATAGTTAAAAATTTCAAACTAAATCTCAAACAGTCAAAATCTTTGAATGGTCGTTTTTTAAAGAGAATCTCGTATATTTTCCTTTTTAAATCTTGTTGTTGTTTTTGTAGTTTTGTCTTTGAAAATTCAAAGACTGGTCAGCCCTGCACTTACTCGTATTATTTTATTCATAGCGATTCGAATAAAATGATATTTTCGTCTGCGCGCAGGTACACATACGAGCGGACGTGCTGACGAAAACCGTCGGTAAGTCGCGAGACGAAAAAAAATCGTGCGGCGGCGGCGGTACGTTCCCGAAAGCTCAGCGGAAAAACGCGGCGGCGGCGGCGGCGGGCGACGAGCCCAAGGAGTGTTTGAGTGAAAACGATATGTGTTACGATGGCGAAGGATACGAACACGATTACGACTACGGAGGCGAGGACGAGGACGACGATGACGACGACGACGACGACGACGTGTATGACGAGGACGACGACGACTACGAAGACGGCGGAGACGTTGCGGCCACACGACGTGGTGGCGGAGGCGCGGTTCGCGTCGAAGAGCAGACCAACGGTTCGGCCGCCGCGGCCGCGGCCGACCACTGCGCAAACAGACGGCACAGGAACAGGCGACGCGGCGGCACCAAGGCGGCCGCGGCGGGGGCGCAGGGCGGCGCGGACAGACGTGACCAGAAGATGACGGGCGGCGAGGGCGGCGCGGACAGACGTGACCAGAAGGTGACGGGCGGCGAGGGCGGCGCGGACAGACGTGACCAGAAGGTGACGGGCGGCGAGGGCGGCCGTCAGCCACAAGCCGGTCGCGACAAATCGACACTCGATCGGGCGTTCACGATGACGTCGGACGCGGGCGCCGTCCAAAACGAATCGACCGAGGTCGCCGCGACCGGCGTGTCGTCCGGTGTCGCCCTGGGCGGCGACGGTAACGCGACCGGCAATCCGCCGAACGGCCAAGTCCGCGGAGCAGACGCCGACGCCGAGTGAGTTATAGTTTCTTCTCTCTTTAGATCGTTCCACACTTCGCGTGTTTCGCGTGATTTCGCGAATAATGTTATTATTCACAAAAACGATTTTTTCGTGAAAACCGTTTCGCGAACGCGGCGGTAAATTTAAGGGAATCAAAGGACACGAAAAAATAATTTCCTATTGTTTCGTGTCGTTTCGTTGTGCTTCGTGTTGTTTTCGCGTTGTACATGTTTCCGTAAACAGTGTTTAATTTTGGATTATAAATAAAATTAGTTAGTTAATGTTGTAGGTATACCGTTGACGTTATCAATTATCATCGTGTGAAATCATATTTCGTTACAAATTTACTAAAAAAAAAAAAATAAATAAGAAGGAACGGACAACCTGTATGTTGACACAAACTAAACGACACTAAACAACTGTAAGCGTAACTGAACGAAATATTCTACGAAAGCTGCGAAATACAAAACGTGAAACACGCATAGTGTGGAGCGACTTTTTCTCTCTTGGTTTTTTTGTTTTTTTTTTTAATCAAACGCGTCGCGAGGTATCGTTTTAAACATTTCTACCGTCTGTAATGGCATTTCTTTCCGGGCACGAAATAAATATTTTTGACAAATCTCATCAAACCGTACCGTTATTTGCTACTTGCAGACGTCGTAAAATAATCATTTTATTATTTTACTCGTAATAGTGCCTATACTTATTGATTTCTCTCGAACCTTTCGTACTCTAATATTCCTAGGATGGTCCTTCTGAAATTCTAGGAATATTTTTTTGAAACATTTCAAGGTCTTAAAACGTACAAACGACTTAATATTAAACTTTAATTCGTTTGATTTGATTAATATAGCATAGGTAAAACGATGAAAATGTATATATTATTTAATTGATTTACATTAATAGTACATTTATTAATTTATATTATTATACACTCCATTAAATATCACGGGTAAAATTAAATAAAATATTCATAAATAATGCAAATCATCGTCAAGTCCAAATCTTTCGAAAACCATTTCTAGTGAATGGTAATGTGATTTTTCTAAATTATTTTAAAAAATGTACAGTTTTTATCTACGGCGTGTATTGATTATTTGAACACAGAGAGAAGTGTATACAAAATCGTTTGCTCGATTCGGCTTTTCCATAATTTAAGTTTTAGTTCAAAATAAAAACTCTGCAGTGTACTCGGCTGGTTTTTTTCTTATAATTCATATGCGAGCGAAAATTTATTGGAAATCAACGTGACAAGGGCCGCGAATCTCGATCTAATATTGAAATCTGAGTTTAAAACTCTTACAGGAAACAAAAAACGGCTGCAGGACAAGCGAACGTCGCCGGCGGCAGTGTCGTTAGGTTTGCCGATGACGACTCGGGCGGAGCTCCAGCAAGTGTGGCCAGACACGACGACAGCCGCGTGACGGCCCCGACGATGGCCGATTCTCATGGGACAGTACGCGACGAAAACAACGGTGGTCCGGAGAGCACGGTCAGAGAACGGGCTGTCGTCTCGTCCGTGTCGGACGACGTCGGCGGTCAGCCGTCGGCTGCGACGACGACGACGAAGGGTGGCCTTCTTCAGGAGGCCGCGGCCACGACCAAGAGTGGCCCGCCGCCCGGTGTCGCGACGAAGGGCGGTCCTCAGGCGGCCGACGCCGCGGCCACGACTAAGAGCGGCCCCGCGCACGATGCCGCCGCCGCCGCGACTAAGGGCGGCCCCGCGCACGATGCCGCCGCCACGACTAAGGGCGGCCCCGCGCACGATGCCGCCGCCGCCGCCGCGACTAAGGGCGGTCCTCCGCAGGACGTCCCGGCGAAAAGTGGAGGCCCCGCGGCTAGAGGAGGCAAAATGTTCACGGGCTCGTCGCTGGACTGCAGCGGCAGAGCCATTGTGGAGGTGTTGGATCGCGTGGACACGCCGCAATCGTCGGTCGCGATCGGCGCGGGCCGGGGCGTCGCGGCAGCGAGCGGCGGCGAACCGACTGCGTTCAGTGTGCTGCCCGACGGAGAACGAGGTGACGACAGGCCCTGCGAGTGTCCCGAGTGCCGGAAAAAACCAAAGCGGTCGTCTTCGAGTAAGTACACTGCGATATTATTTTGGTTTTTGTTTTTTTTTCTGTATTTGATTTTTTTAACTTTTTTTCTCTATATTATAAGATGTAAATACTGCGGTTACCGCGCGTAGGTATATAATACGATATATTATTTAATCGGAGGACCGTGGTCGCTTTTTTGGGCAATCGAGACGTCTCACATGAAGATTCGTAAATAAAATAAAATGCTCAATTTTTGTCGTTAATTTTGTTAATTTTTGAATGTTAACTTTCGATCTTTTCTGGTAATTTTCTGTCAAGTATTCGTTTTTTTAGCCTTATAAATTATCACCGAATTTATGTATATCGTATATATATATATATATATATATATATTTCACGAGAAAGGCAATAAATAATAATTACATAAACTCGATTCAGTCGTCCTCCGGTTGTAAAATATTAGATGCAGCCATGTGGATGGCAGCAAAAGCCGCGTTCAAAAAGTTCCATTTCCATAATAGCGATTATAAATAAAATAGTTGGGTAAAAACATAGTTCGCCAAGCATAATGTGTTATATTGTATGATTTCAGAAAAAATGAAAAGTCGCATTCCTCGATTAAATAATTACTATAGTTTAGCGCCTACGTCCGACCTAAACACCATGTCAGTTACAAAAGCTGTCCAATTGAGCAGTAGAAAGTAAGTCTTGTCAAAATGTTATTTTACAAATATTTCAAATTTACATTTAAATAACCTGACGAAATGTTATCACGCAGAAGTCAAAATGGTAAATTTAGTTGTATATTATTTATTATTATACACATAGCTGTTTATACTATACAGAAAACTTGGTATATATATTTTTATAGTGCAGTATATATTGCGCGTTCGATATCTATCATACTAAAAAATAATAATAGAAAAAAAAATGTAATAATATATAGTAATTTAAAATACATAATTTTTACGATAAATAATTTTCTCCATAGGTACCATTTGGAAAGGCTGATTTTTTATCAACTGTCTGAATTAAAACGGTTGCAAATTAGAGCGGGCAAGTCCGACGAACGAGTACTAGTTAAGAGACTAGTCGAAGAATACGGCAGTACTGGACTATTTACCGGGTTGAAAAGATACGATGGGCCATTTTCGTTCAAGCGTTTCGAAAAGTATTTATACGGTTAGTGTTGAATTTTACTACAAAAATAGCCAGATAGATAATAAATATAAGTAATCGTAAATATTTTCTGACGTGTTTTACGTTGGCAACCATAGAGAGGTGTAGTAATAGTTACACGTCTTATAATATATTATAGTGCCTATTGTATTATATTTGTACACTATTGTTTTGAGTGCGATTTGTGTTGCGTGTCTTTCGGACTAGGCGGTGCAAGCGTTTTGAGTAAATATAAACGTTACGTGCAAAAGTTAACTTTTCGCAGTAATATTACAATATCCAACAACATTGACATCGGAACTATTTATTCGAATACATGAGCACTATGTAATACTGTGTGTATTATACATCGTATTATATAGGTACCTAAAATTGCACATATAATATAATAAAGGCAAAATTGTGTACCCTACCTATAACGTCGGTAAATTGTAAAGATTGTTAAAAATGAAGACCTCTGTGAAACGTCATACTTACCCAATCGAACGTATCGTGTCGTATACCCAGGATATTACGAAAAACAATAAGTAAATCCGTCACGGGAACTATAAAAAGTACATTATATAATAACGAGTATTATATTAATCGAAATTGTCACAAAATATATCGAAAAATGCATTTATCTGGGGAGGGGGTAATTTTTTTGTTTTTTTTTTTTTTATTGTAGATCAATTGCTGGTATTGCAAAAGCAATCGTTGGCCGAGAATAAAACCGTCATCCCCAGAGTGCAGTCCATCGATGAAATCGACAAATTAACAGGAGCTTTGCGTAGAATCGACGCCGGAAAAACGGTGTTGGAAAATCCTAACGATTGTCTGTCATGTATCCATTCTACAAACAGGTGTTTTCACGCCACTCACGCGTACACTGGAGTGCCGTGTGCTGCATACAGTGAGTACGCGCTTACGTGCTCAACAGTAATTAAATTAAATAAGTATCAACACACACACACACACACACACACACATATTTTTATACATAAGTAGGACACGTAAATTGACGTTAACTTGAAATATGTGTACCTACGTACTATAACTGTAAATCGTGTTAAATGACTTGACACGAAAACTCGGTAATTTGAACGTTTGAATGTTTGCGACTCCGTTTCTGTTGACTTTTCTCCCTCACTTCATTCGTGCGAATTCGCAACAAAAAAAACTCACCGTCGTTTTACGCAATTAAACTTAATCCAAACAAACAATTATAACGTCATGATACACGGAGAGATATTTTAAAAACATTGCTGCATAATAGTTGAAAGTTGAATACATTGTATATATTATAAAATAATACAATCGCGTTGACCGCGTTTTTTTGTATACATAAATATATATAGGTAATAGAGTAATGATTTGTCGTTAAAACATCAAAACATTCTTTTGTGATACGAACTCAAAATCGATACCTATTTCTATACCTACATCTATTGGAAACATTGGTCACATAAAACACAATATAGTCACGTTCCTATAAAATTTGAGCTCTATATATATTATAAATCACAGACGTCTGTGTTTCGATTGTATGTGTAATCGTATCGATTTGGTTGTGCAGTACCGAAATTCAGGTTGGACCACCATCAGATGCCAAAGCCCAAGGACGGCCGCCGCCGTTTCCTACCGGACATCCGGCAGGACTTGCAGACAGGTGCCACGAGGTGTCTGAGGAACGTGGACCCGTCCAGGCCGATTACGCTGCAACTGGGCAACGGGCCGTGCACGCAGGCGATCGACTTGCCCACGGACAAGCTGGACAAGAACAAACGGTATTTCGTGACTTTCACGATCAAAGGCGCGGCGGACGGGACGCAGAACAGGCAGCCGGCGGCACCGTCGCTGTTCCGAGACGGTCGTGGTGCTACAGACGACTGCCATCCCCCGTTGGCTCACACCCATGCTAAAAGCTTTTAACCGTCGTCGTTTTAATCGTTATATATATTGTTATAGGTACGTCGAAGGTATACTCGAGTATATACATTATTAATACGTATATAGGTATGCCGTACCGTTTTTATCGTTATCGCGTTATCAAATATTGTATTGTTTTGGTTTTTTTTTTTTTTTTTGTAGTTAATCGATGACGGCTAACGCACAGTTACAACAAAACGAATATAAATAATTAATAAATATAATATAGACAGCAGTTACCTAATTATACTTACATAAGTAATAAGTAAATAAAATCGTCGAACGTCTTTTGAATGGAATGTATTTTGTTATTCAGAAATGAAATTGAGCTCATCATCGTATACCGATAAAGCTTTGTGGAAAAGAAGGCGTGTACACCATTACAGAAGTGAGTTTTGAACTTCAAGTCCCGGGGAAAACAGACGTTTTTCGTACCGAAAGTAATTTTTTTTTATTAACTCCGTCGCTTTCGTAAGTAGTCATTGATAAAACAAGTTACCTAGCTTAAAAAATTACGGCTATAGCCGCCGCTGAGTACCACAAATTATACCCACTATAATAGTCTAATAAACCTAATTAAACTCTAAATCAAATCGTTTATATAATTTTTTTTATTACAAATATTTTCGATATTTTTGCGTAGTTAAAAATCGTTTTTATGTAATGCATAACCGAAGGCGATTAAATATAAATTGAATTCTCTCAGGACCTCCGATAAAAAATGCTTTTTAAGCACTTCTGTTTAATTTACGAATGTACGATGTCTTCTCGAACCGTCTTCGCATATCGAATTTGGTTTAACACTGCATGATACTGTAAACTTTTGTTATCCAACTTTATTAGTATATAAATTAAAAAAAAATTGTTTTGATTTTCACTTTTGAAACTAGGAAATTACAAAAAATATTCATTTCCCCTTGGGCTGATAATACATGTAAGACAACGGCTCAGGCTGTGAATGTTGATTTATAAAAAAAACATTGATTAGTTCTGTACGTTTACAAATATACCCAAGTATGATGATTCAGGTAGCTAATTTACCTTGTCGGCAATCACTTTTAAAGTGTCGACGTTATTGATTTAAATGAAAACACAGACATAAACCGAATAGATTAAAAATATATATTTTGTAGTTCATCAACGGTATTAATACTTATATTATAATTTTCATTTTTTGTATTGTTAAAAAACATTTAGAAAAACAAATTAAAGCTCAACTATTGGTGATAATCAGTAGTAATACTATAATAAAATTTAAAATGAAATTACAAATAATAAACTCTATATTTTTATCAACATTGTGAACAAATAATATCAAAATTTTACAACTTTTCTTTTTAACACATTAAATTTATAATAATCAATAGTTATGGATAAAACTTTAACATTGGCAATAAAAAACATAATCGATTCAATCCAGATCAATAGAAATGTATTAACACCTAAAAACTCTAAACAATAAGCAAACGCGAGCCATCCTATTTGAGGTACTACCCAAATCATTATCACATTTACAGTTTCGATTAAAGTAAGATTAATGAATGGATAACACAATGGTAAAAATGATACAAACCAGACAAAATATTGAGAGGTCATAACAGTGTTAAAAGCCACAATGATAAACGACAAACAAAATAGACAGAAAGGCAAGTCTTCGGTACGAGAAAATGTGAACGATATGGACACTAATAAAACCAATAGAGGAAGTTTTGAAGCTATACTGTATATTATTGATATTTCATTGAAGCTAGATGACAAGTAATTATAATAAAAATAGATGGAAAAATTATGACGTGCGTCCAATCGTCTAACATGATATAGATAGGATTCGTCTAAAAATTGATGTCCATAGAAGTGATACCATGGCCATGTTACAATAGTGAACGTCACGACAAAAACGGCAACGAATAGTATTTTCTTGCGAGTAGGCAACAGTCGACTATACACCATTCGAGCTACTGACGTATAGTTGTTTTCGCCGTCGATGGACAGGTAATACACTAAACTATAAACGATGGGATAGATTCGAACATGTACGGACAGGGCAAAAAGAATCGCAGACAGTACGTAACTTTTTCGGATGTGAGCAAACAATGTAAAAAGCACCAGCAGACATGATATAGAATCTGCATTACCACGAGTTGAGATAACGATGCTCAAAGGATTGTATAACCACAAGTATGCACAGATATTACTAAGGTCAGGATGGGATTTTGAGACTATTTTCCGTATGATCACAGCAATAGCTAAATCAAATGCAGAAAATAAAAATTTTCCCCAGCAGTTGTGCAATAAAATATTAGGTATCAGTAAAATAGAAATTAAAGGGGTGTACCTATATGTTGGCCGCATATATGGAGAATCGCCATCCAATAAATGTCGAGCTGCATCCGTGAACACTTTGTAGTCGATGTCTGTATAACGAACACCGGTATCATCGTTATCGAACCATTGCGCAAAAAGAATCATTAATGCTCTTAAAAGAAAAGCAAACACTGTGTGCCATAGGAAATACATATTATTTTCACTAAAAAATGTTACTAATTTTTATTTCACTTCTAAAATCTAGTGCTACATTTCAGTGCGTTAGAAGCCAAACACTTGCGAAACTTCATGAATTGGGGTTTGCAAGAATCGTGTTTCAAATCTTTTTCCTGTTGTGAAATACACGTAGCATATTGTAAACCTTCTATACGACATGTCAACAGAATCTCAGGATATCTCTTAAAACGCGATTTTGCTTTATTTACTGCATCCATTGCTTTTATGTAACTAAGATTTTCTTAAACTGTAAAAAAAAATAAAATTTATTTAGCAAAAAAATGTTAACGGTAAATTTTCAGTATAAAATATTTAATGACTAATTTTTTTTAGAGATTAAATGAGAAGTAATCTTATCAAATACAAAAATAGAATAATATTTTGAAAATATTAAAACATGAACTTTGAAGAAAATTTGATAAAATGTAAGTTATTAATTAATCATAATAAGTTAATGCACATAAAAATGATTCGTTTAAAATAAAAAAATATAAGTTATTATCGATTTGGTATTCTAGAAGACGGAATGTAAATTTTTAAATTAGAAAGATTAACAATATATGATTTTATTTATTTTTAAACCAGAGATAAACTCAGGAACAAAAAGTCTTTAAGTATACAACTCTGAATAAATCTTTTTCAATGACTCATTATAAAAATTATATAGTAGATACATAAGGTACTTTTGACTTACTTAATTTCTTCCTGAAGTCTTGTTTGTTTTAATTTTTCAAGTTCTAATTTTTTTTTTAAATCGTCTATGCTGTCTGCTTTGAAAATGTCATAAAATGCTCTACTAAACAAAATCAAAAAGCCAACTGTACTTCCGACAGAAACAAATGTCTTAGGATATCTTCTATAGAACGGTAAATCTTTTAATAGCCTTCTATCTTCAAAAGTTTGATAATTTTGTTTGTTTTCTGACATATTAATCCTAGTAATTAAAAAAACGATTATTAAATCAGATAATTAAACAAAGCAGTGAAAAAAATAAAATATATTGAGAAGATAAAAATTTAAATATGAAATAAAAAATAATCAATCAATAATAAATAGTAACATAAACAACAAACATTAGCTATAAAATTGAAAATAATATTAAATTATTCTTAAGCTATTAATCATTTATTAAAATGGTACGATATAAATTTGAAAACTAACTAATAAACGATATATTTTCATATTTTATGTAGATACCTGAACTTTGATATTTTGATTTTCTTCAGAAACTGATTTTGTATTCATTCCAGAACACACAAGTGAAATTTCATGAAATTTTTTACAACACTCTCGTAGATTATCGATTTGTTTGGTGCAACGAGACTCTTGGAAATCATTTTCTGAAATTAAAAACACAGTCATATTCAAATGTATATTTGTCAACATTTTAAAATCATGTTTATTTTTTCCAATACACATTGAGAATATTTTTGTTGTTGCACACATGGCAAATAAAGATTGATAAAGATAGATCAAATAAACAAATTAAAAACCTTTGTTACAAACAGTAAATATTCTATTATTGAAGCGTAGTTTTGGATAAAATAGTGCCCACAAGTGATTTGTTTTACTAGAATAGTCCAATGAACATAGTGAACTCTCAACGGTTAATGGACTAAAAACGGTTTACGCAAACATGAATAATATAGTACTAAGACCAGTGTTTAGTGCAAGTGAAACAAGTTTGATGCACTACAGTCAAATTAAACAAGACCTATCATAGACGCAGTCGATTTATTATCAGTACAATTTAATGATATAGTAGTCAAACAAGAGCCTACACACAGTTTCATACATATGTACGGCTAGTCGTAAAGTATTACACAAAAAATCACATCAATAATAGATTTCTGTTTTATATTATTTCTATGAAAACGCCCATTGTAAACAAGACGATTCGTCATTGCTCTAATGCAGCGGTCAACAACCGACGGCCCGCAGATCTATTTTATACGGCCCGGTTTGAATTTAATAACTAGGAAATTTAATTCAATATCGAAATACCTAATCATATTCCATAAGAACAATAATTGAACTATATTTCAGTCGTATTTCATAACGGTCGGTGTGTGATGTCTAATATGAGAATATTAAATTTCAACTATCGTCTGGCCCGCGGAGCCAATGTACTCTGTGAACATGGCCCGAGAGTCTTAAAAGGTCGCCCGCCACCGCAGCTCTAACGTTCTAGGCGAATTGTCCGGGCGTTTCGGGATTTCACGTGAAAACACTTACCTGACAAACATTTTTGTATGGCACAGGCAAGCTTCTTACAAGGATCCGGTTTAGGCATTAATGGCGTCCGCGTCCGTCGGCGAAAAACGAACGGGCTAAATGCGAATCGACTGCGAAAATGCGAAGCACGTTTGGCGAGACGAGCGGAAAGTAGAAAAAAAAAAAAGAAGAAGTTTCGTCACACCGGCGGTCACGATAAAGTCGTGTTATCGCCGCCGCCGTTTATTATCGGCATATTATCTCTAGATTTTCGACCGGACTTCTCGATCGAACATTTTCCCAGCTGATAAGAACCGAATTCAACGTTATCACCGGACGAAGCGGACGAAACGACCATATTATCGTGTATTATTATCGAACAAGTTTTACCGCAGTAACAAATTTTTTGCGAAACGGTCGTTTCGACTAGTGTTTTGCTCTTCGCGACCATTCAATTCTCGGCGACCGAGTTCGGTCCGTGACTTCGCATGCCTTTCCGAGACCGGTCGCCGTAATGCAATCCGCTAAAAGGTGGTGCACCGTCTTCCTGTGCCGTAACCGTTGGGAAAACGTCGACTTGGCGGCGAACGCCCGTCCGCGGACAGCCCCCAGGAGAATACACACGTCGTGCGCGTTGCACGAATTCCACGAGTTCGACAAACGGAGTGGCTACGACACGGGGCTGGAGATCGCCGAGACCCGAACCGAAAGGATTCGTATGGCGCTCCAACAATTGAAAAAAGAAATAAAACTGTGGAAAAACGAGTTCAAAGAAGTTCTCGAAGCCGACCCCATACTCGATTACAGAGCAGGTATTCACTGTCGTCGTCTTTCCGACGCGAAGTCGTTGAGACGTTTCCCACCGTCGATAAAATGAAACGTGCGTTTATTTGAGCACTTTGAACCGTAACGCTACAACGCGTACTTTTGGCATTGTTTCAGGCGAAGTCGACGTGTTCTGGAGATTTTACGATAACTGTTCTTTGGACCATTGGATCGTCACCAGCGATAGCGATCATGCTCAAGGTTTCAGCAAGTGCGATTTGAAAATCTCGCCCCAGGGCTATGGTATGTTTGCCGGAAATCTGTGCTCCAGAGTACCAAAAGACGGAAAGATTCAAAACTCTGGTTACTGCAATATGATCACCAAACGAGTTATGGTAAAAGATTCTATTTAGAGCGTCGTAACCAGATATATTTATTACTATATAGTAATTTAAATTGTTAAAACTGTAATATAATTATTTTAGAAATCATTTCAACGAGATAGTTATTTAGACTGGACTGCGTATACACATCTCAATTTAAGAGTTAGAGGCGACGGCAGAAGTTATTTATTAAACATTCATGTGTCTGGACAGTTTGATATCATGTGGAATGATGTATTCACGTTTGTACTGTATACACGGGGCGGACCATATTGGCAGTCAATTAGAGTAAGTAACAATAGTTATAATTTACGCGAGAAAAGTACAAAATTAAAATAATAGTGCTCGAGCCATATGCTATTTACCAAAAACTTTTACGCTTATCGTATGTTAGCTACAAATTGATTACAATTTTAACTTTTAAAGCTCAGTTTATTTTTAGCTGCTTACCATTATAGTCAAGTATTTTAAAATATTCTTCAATAATTAATAGTAAATTCATACTCTATTTTTGACCCTCGACAGCTAAAAATGTTTTGATTAGATCATAAAATTATACTTTTAGTTTTTAGATTCATGCTTTTAACATTAATCAAAATTTTAATAACATTTTTTTTTTGTTTTTTGATAGATTCCATTTTCAAAATTCTTTTTTGCCAGCAAAGGACGAATACAAGATAGACAATCACCATTACCATTATATAAAATAAGCCATTTCGGAATTACTGTATCTGATAAGGCTGATGGCCCTTTTCAATTGGAAATTGATTATATAGGCGCTGATTTTGATCCAACTCATCACGAAGAAACTGCATATGAAATGTATGAAATTCAACAAAATAGCATAATTGGAACATAAATCGTAATCTTTTTTAGCTTAGAAGTATAGGTTATTTTTGCTTATGAGTTTGTAATTCAAAAGTTTAAATAAAATTACAACTAATTTGTTTTAAATAGTGCTTTGATTTGCATTTTATGCATTAATAAAATTAATTATTATTGTTATTCATAAAAGTATTGAGGATTTAAAAAACAATTTTGTATATTTAACACGATTGATTTATGAAAAAAAAAATGGTTGTTTGCTTTGAATTTTTTTAGCCAGTTGACTATTAAGATTTGTTGAATATTTAAATATTATTTTCAAGTTTTTAAAGTCTAACATTGTTAAATTTTTGAAATAACTATTTAAATAACAAAAGAAATTGAATAAAAAACAAAAATAAATGTATATATATATACTTTGAGCAGTAATTCAATTCAAATCAGAACTTGTAGTTTTGAACAAAAAACTGTTTTAAATTTTCTTTAGATTTTTTTCCTTCATATATACATTTGAAACATGAAACTTAAGAATTTGTTTACTCGATCATAAATCAAATATACTTTGCTGTAAATTTATATAGCAATCGGTGTGAATTAATGTTCCCAATTTATTGTAGTTCAATTTCAACAAATTCTTATAGCCAAAAATATTAACTTGTCGACCGTTCATGACTTAATGCCATAAACCGAGATATAAGCACATTGAATCGAATTAATTTAACCCACATATGTGTAGTATAATCCTTTATTTAAGTTCTTATTACGTTTGGTTCCTAAACTCGTTGGTTAATGGTGCCCTTTTTTAGATAAAATTTATGTGCGGTCTCCTACTTAAACCATTTGTAAAATAAAAAAATATGTGATCCGCGGTAGGTTTTGCATATAGTGTTATCTGCATTTACACGGTGTGTGAAACACAACTGAGAATAAACTTGTACGTAATATTAAATATTAAAGATAGTCTACAAAATATTAAAAATTTTAATTTTACATAATAAATTGTAAATATTTTAAAATTTATTGTACGGGTTGCAGTGTCCACAGAACAGCCCGTTAGGTTAGCTCATCTCTAGGGTGGCACAGTTTGGCGACCGCTGCATTGAGTAAGTATGAGTATAACGTGAAAAAAAAACTTTCAATGGACATCAATCATCCGTAATAACTGCTCACAGTTTTGTATAGTGTTGCAGTTACGTTACAATGGCCCGTATGTAAGTAGACTATAGTTGTGTCAAACGTATATATAAAGTGTGACTTCTGTCATGATATTATCTTAAGTCTTAGTCCATAGATCGTGATGTGAGCAAAGAATATTCTGGAAAAAAATCCGGACTTGGTAAAGTGAGCGACTACAAAGTAAAAACGTTAAAAACAATATCAGTCAAACTATTATAATTTAATACACTGGTAAATGCTATGCAAGGAGATTCGTTTATTGTGAAAACCCCTCGATTTTTCGGACCGAATCTTTTTTCTATCGAGAAATTTTAAAATCGATCAAACACTACAACTATTTACGGCTATAATTTTCGCGAAAATTGTATTTTAACACGTTAACACGACTGGTATTTACTTTACAAACTTGATATAGTAACGCCGAATTTTAAGAGCGACCGTCTAATAAACCATTTTTGATTTGTGAATTTTCGTTTTCAATCGTGTTCGACTTGTAGGAAAAAAATATATTATCACGAACGGCAGCACGAACACTATAAGACATATAAGTTTTATTATTACTATTATTATTTACGTATAATACCAAGGCGGATAATACATGATAAGTGTAGATTTATTATTACTATTATTATTTACGTATAATACCATGGTGGATAATATATTATGAAATCACCATATACATTTGCAGGACAAAAAAAAAAAAAAAACTCTCCACAGATATCAAGTCGGAGTGATAATACCGTTTTGATAATCTGACGTTTGTTTTTTCTCTTTGATTTTGCAAAGACCGTTTACCAGTGTATATAGTGTATACGAATATTTAGTGATGGGAATAATCGAGAAATCAGTAACTGAGATATAACAATCGAGAAAATGTAATCGAATACATGAGAATCACTCAAATAATATTACTACTCCGCCGCCCGGGTAATTCATTCGATTATTTTTGACCGAGCGATCGGTTATTTTTCTAATAGTCGAGTTACTCGATTGTTTTCTCTCGATTATTCCTATCACTAATACGAATACTATCGACAACACTGATTACTTGTTTACACGAGCGCTGTAGATAGTGTGTTGTTCACGCTCGTTCATTTACGCACGCGTGTGTTTATTGCTATTAACTCTTGTACGCATTTCACGACAGAACACATTGTGTTTTATTTCGGAACGCGATTGAACTTTTACAATTTCATTCGCGACGGTATTTACCATTAATTATGGACTCTGTAATCGAAACGATTCCTCAGTTAATCAGCGACATTGAAAAATTGGAAGAAATCAAAAACGATAAGGAAAATGAACGACAAGCTTTGGAATCCCAAAACCAGAAACTCAGATACAGGTTGAAGTTTTTAAAAGAGGTGAGCGTTATTGATATTATATATATATATAAGTATTACTAAAGAAAACCGAACCGACGTTTTAGTGGAATATATTATCATAATATGCGCTCTAACCGATGGTTATGGTCAATTATTGTATGCTGTCTACCGCTGTGAGGTGGTCCATAGTTATTTATGCCTATTCGACTCGTTAAATATTAACATTATAACAGCAGTTTTGCCTATGTTTCGTACTTAATTTTTGGAGCTCAAAACTTAATAAGACGACTTGTTGATTCTTGAGCATTTAGCTAATGATTTGATAAACAAGGAAAGTAAATTTGCTATCTAAAAAAAGTGAACGAAATGACTCTGCCCGAAATTATATAAGATTTGGTTATGGTTGGGTCTATGATACCTTCAGATGATTCTGGCAATCAATAATAGTACTTAACAACCATGTGTATACAAATTAATTTTTTATAATATTATGATATATTTTGAGGTAGGCAGACGCACTAGAGCCCATACCGTGGTTGCAATGTAGTCGTAAAAGTGCAAGATGGCTATTTCAGTGTTACATATTACACCTATTGCGCTCACATACAATTACTTTGCCATTACTGCTATATGTTGAACATGTGTTAGAACTAAGGTTTGGGACTTTTTGCATTTACATGTTGTTTTATGGTGGTCGTAAATTATTCTAGCTAATCAATGAATTTGTTTAATAAAACGATGAACATAAATACAAAGTTTGACTGTGCATATTTTTTCGCTATTTTGCTGTACATTAGAAAAAGTGTATATTTAAGCAATTTTTAGCATATTTATGCATATTTTAAAATTTTGATTTTTAAAAGCATAACATTTTGGGGAAATATTGTGTCTGAGTAACATTTAAATTTTTATCATCAATTTAAGTATTATACATTTGTTCATACTATACATGAAAAAATAAAAAAGTTTAAAAATTGAGTAGGTGTTAAAATTTGAAAAGATTTTAGTAATAAAGTTATATTTTATCTGAAAATGAAATAAATATTGATTCATTGAAGTCTATTGATCTATTATTATTACTTTTAATTTATTTTAATGTAATATACTAACATATTTGCATATAATTAGTTTTTGAACATTATTATTTTTGTTTTCAAGTAAAATGAAAGAAGCAATATATTTGTATTCAAACATTAATCAATTTTAGTTTCAAAACTCATATATAATTTCAGTATATTTATATACAGTAAAACCTCCCTATAACGGAATTGCTTGAGACCAACAAATATTTCTGTCATGGAGAGGTAAAATTTCACATATTATCTGAACTGGACCTATTGACATTTACCGTTTTAAGAAAGATTCCATCTAATAGACGGTCTGTTATAGTATTTCACTGTATATACATATATTTATAAGTTAATGCCAGATCTTTTGAACCGTTTCACTTTTAGTCCTCTCAATCAAATTTTTTAAAGAACTATTAGTTAGATTTATGCATTTTTTAAATGATAATAATGTTAATATTTAGCCTTGATAATATGGTTTAGTTAAAATATTTAGTATTATTTTTCTTTATATTTTATTATTGTTATATTTATTGATAATAATGTTATTTATATTATTTGATTTGTACTAATTTTTAAAAGCTGTTAGGCGCTTGTATATAAAATAAATAAAATTATGTTTTTCTGTAATAGGCTGTGGCTAAAGTGCCAGAATTAGAAGTTTGCAGTACCAAAGAACATTCTTTGATTAATTTACATGTTATATTAGTAAGTTTGTTTTACAAAGCCATTAAAACTGCATATCCAACCTTAGAGGATATTGGTCAACCATCAGTTACAACGGGTAGCAAATTTGCTGATTATCAGTGCAATGCATCAATGCAAATTTGTAAACTATTAAAAGCTAAAGGTATTTTTAAGCTTATATTAAAATGATATATATTTTACAAAATAATGAATGCTTTTAAGTCTTAAGCTATATATGTATATGAAAAAGCGTATTCCTTTTTATTTAAATTATTTATTTAATTGTAGGTGAAAATGTATCGCCTAACGCAGTTGCAAAAAAAGTAGTAGAATGTCTAGAAAAATGTGATATTATTGAAAAAGTGGATGTTTCTGGACCAGGATTTATTAATATATGGTTAAGTCGCGATAAGTTACGTAACATTTTGCAGTTTGTGTTGGATAATGAATTGAAACCAACACTTTTATCTAAAAAACAAAAAATTATTATAGACTTTTCTTCACCTAATGTTGCCAAAGAGATGCATGTTGGGCATTTAAGGTTTGTGAAATTTATGACCCAACCATTATTATAATATCAATCATAATTATTTTTAAATTTAGGTCAACAATTATTGGAGATAGTTTGAGTCGGGTATTTGAATTTATTGGACATGATGTATTGAGATTAAATCACATTGGTGACTGGGGCACTCAGTTTGGAATGCTAATTGCTTTACTCCAAGACCAGTTTCCTAATTATAAAACTGTGTCTCCTCCTATTAAAGATTTGCAACAATTTTATAAACAATCCAAAGTATTATTTGATAGTGATGCAGATTTCAAAAAACGTGCATACGAATGTGTAGTTAAACTTCAAAGTATGTCACCTGATCATGTTCAAGCATGGAAATTGATTTGTGATGTATCGCGAAATGGTAATATTTATTTGATAATTTATTATAATTGAAATATATACATGATTTTTCAAGTTATTGTTTAGAGTTTCAAAAAATATATGATAGATTAAACATCAATATTATTGAAAGAGGAGAATCCTTCTATCAGAGCCGCATGGAAAGTTTGGTTAAGGAATTAGAAAGCAAAGGTAGTGTATTTCTTAAATGTATAAAAAATGTTAGTGACATTTTTCATTTAATTTATATTATCTTTACAGGATTCCTGGAGAATGACGAGGGACGTAAAATTATGTGGGGTCCTGAATGTTCTATACCATTGACCATAGTTAAATCAGACGGTGGATTCACTTATGACACGTCAGATTTTGCAGCTCTTAAACAGAGAATTGAGGAGGAAAAAGCCGATCGTATTATTTATATCACTGATGCTGGTCAAGTAAGGATAGTTTTTCTATCATACTGATTAATGATATTGTTTTTGATTGAATTATTTGTTTATTTTATAGAGTACACATTTTGAAACCTTAAAAAACTGTGCTATACGTGCTGGTGTCCTGGATCCATCACGCGTTCGTATGGATTTTGTTGGTTTTGGTGTAGTGTTAGGAGAAGATAAGAAAAAATTTAAAACCCGTTCTGGTGATACAGTTCAACTAGTTGGTCTTTTGAATGAAGGTATAATTTTGATAATTTATCTCATCATTATTTGATAAAAGTTGTTATTATATTTCGATATTTTCTAACAGGTATTAAACGATCAAGAGATAAATTAATCGAAAAACGTAGAGAAAAGATATTAACCGAGAAAGAAATGAAGCTGGCAGAAACTTCAATTGCCTATGGTTGCATCAAGTATGCTGATTTGTGTCATAATAGAAGCCATGAATATGTTTTTTCTTTTGATAAAATGTTGGAAGACAAAGGAAATACTGCTGTGTATTTGCTATATGCGATAACAAGAATAAGATCTATTATTAGTAATTTAGGTACTCATTGTGTAGGATTGAGTGGACCTATTTCACTTGAACATGACAAGGAATGGAAATTAGCCAAGGTATATTGTCTTTTATTAAATTCAATTTCTCTTCAGTTTAACTGAAATTATTTTTTTATTATTTGATAAAACATTATTTTTATTTCAGTCATTGTTACGGTTTTCTGAGATACTATCAAAAGTCACTGAAGATTTTTGCCTCCATCATTTATGTGAATATCTTTATGAGGTGGCAACAGCATTTAGTGAATTTTATGACAACTGTTATTGTATGGAAAAGCACCCTGTAACTGGTAAGCTTTTATTTAAAATGATTTAGTTATAATCTCAAAAATAATACTTAAAAATGTGTTTTATCAACATAATTATTTAATTATATTTTGTCTAAAATATAGTTATAATTCTGTGCTGAAATTCTACATACAATATACTATAATTATGACAATTTTTTCAGGTAAAATTACCAAAGTGTATTTTGGAAGAGTTTTACTGTGCAAAATTACTGCCGTGTACATGACCACAGGATTACATTTATTGGGTATTAATACTGTATCTATAATGTAGTTTTATTTTATTTGTAAATAAATCAAAAAACTACTGTACTAACCTTTTTTTTTTCAAGAACTTTTTGAATAAAATATTCTTTACATGCGCTTCATAATGTGTTTAAATATAATTGGTTAACCCATTTAAAATAAATGAATTTTTTCTTTATTTAATGTAGCTTATTGGTTTTCAAACAACTTAAAAAACACCAGATAAAATGTCTAACCTATTGAGATTCAGTGAATAGAAGTGACCAAGTATTTACAAAAGAAATATGTATATATATTATATACATTTTAAATACTTTTGGTTGGTTAACGTTTGAAAAATTGTTAAGTTTTAAATATTTCTGAGTAAATATAAACTATCAATAAGATACGAATGAAATATAGGTGATTGATATTGGATAGGTAAGTTGGCCATTTAAATTTAAAACCAATGCACTTACATTATTAGACAAGAAAAACAATTCTTCGCGAAAATCGGACATTGTGACTTTCAATGCCATTTAAATGGCAATTGGGCAACTACAGATATAGATACAACACAAATATAAATCAAATAATTTTTAGTTTCAATTTTTTTTTAAAATAAATCTAGAATTATTGACGTTTAAACTACTATTATGTACTTGATAACGACCGAAGACACCGACACACCGTCAGGTACAGTTAACAAACAAATCCTCCAAGTGGCGTTGGCATTTATCGATGAGAAATGCATGATTTCAAGACCTTTGTGCCATTTTAATGGCATAATGTTTAGGGCATAATAAAACGATAACGATAAATAAAGATAATCGCAAAATCATTTCATTATATTATGTTAACAATAATATTGTGTAGCCCCGGGAAAAAAAATATGGGATTTTTATATTGTTTGTATTGTTTTTGGGAAAAGAAGAAAAAGTGATGTGAAAAAAAATGTTGCCGTCAATTAACTCATACCATCGCTTTATATGCAGCGGCGTCCGTAAAGATTTATAATCGTTTTTAACGTAATCTACACGCGTTGGTACGTACGAACCGACGTATTACATGGGAAAACGACGAGAATTAAATTTTTTAACGACGTTTACAGTTTACATGCCACTGAAATGGCACTGGGGACCCCGAAACCGCGGACTCGGTACGATAGCGTTACAGATTACGTCGTGTTTTCCGACCGGGCGCGGGCATATATAGCAGCCGACGATAGCACATCAGCTGACGAGATAACAGTAATGATTTTCGGCGGTATCACAGCGCACGGCCCGCGACCCTCGGCGGAAACACATCGATACACGATAGTGACGACACGCGCCCGCCGTCTCGTTGATTATTATGCGCTTGTCGTCCGGTCGACGTCCGACGGTATCCGCGCGCCGAATCCGCCGTCACTGCCGTTGTTCCATGTCGGCGCGTCCAGGCCAATCGGCCCGGCGGTCGTAGTGTGTCTGCGCGCGCGCGCGCGCTTGTGTGTTTGCGAGCCGCCGAACGTTCGTGTCGCCGCCCCAGCAGCAGCAGCAGCAGCAGCCGTGTTCTCGTTTCGACCATGGCCTTGAATCCGACGGCAACCAACGATCACACGGTCAACAAAGTGGCCGTGTGCTCGGCCATATTCGCCGGGTTCGCGTACGTCGGATACTCGGTGGCCAAGAACGCGTTTGGCCGTCGGCTGGGCCGCAAGAGCGACGACGGTGAGTGCCGCCGCCTGTGGTTGTCTCGTGCCCGTGGTTTTTATCGACGGTGTTTTATTTCGTTTGGTTTTTTTTTTTTCTGTCACCGTGCCGTGATTCAGGTTGCCACCACGAGGATCACCGTCTGTACTTCCGGCGCCTGTCGCAGACCACGCAGACCGACGTCCTTCTCGGCAACCTGGACAACTCCGACACCAGCCGTGTGTTCCTGAGACCCATGACGGTCCAGCAGAGGATCAAGGAGCTCAATCTGCGCGCCAGAATGTTTGCCGACACGATGATGGCTATCCAGACTACTTCAAACAAACATTCCTTGAACGGACCTCGGAGTTTACAGGTACCCGTCACATACTATAGACGCCGTGTACCGTGTACAATGTTTCTATCTTTTTTATATTATCTTGAACTCGTTTTCTTAACCGCCCGTAACTACCTAGAATCCTTTTTTTCTCACTTACTAATCTGTCCGTGACTTGTAGTTCTAGTTTGATGACCCACAATAGTATGAGTGACATTTCTAAAGAACGACATTCATTTTTATGTTCACTTATTCCTATAGATTAGGTTAGGTTAATATCAAAGTCATATAACTGTTATTAACATAAATACCTACTACTATTGCGCATTAAAATATTTATTAAACACTATCTTATCCATAATTTTACACTCGGTGTAGGTGCAATTATATTTTGATGATTTCTTAAGTTTTAACGATCTATTTTATAAAATCAATATTATATACATATATAATATAGGCAAAGCATTAATTGTAACTGAACTTGTGTGATTTAGGCATCGCCTTGGAATTCTCCTAGAATAATGAGTCCTGTCGATGCTAGGCATATATTAGGAAGTCGGTCAACAGAAAATTTGAGACTGTGTGATAATTACACTTTGGAATCAAATTTTGGTACGCCATTAAGAAGAAAAAGTTCCAATAGATCTTTAAGAAGAAAATCGCCACAACCAGGTGAACACAGACTTTCTGTAAGCCAATCAAATCAAGACATGGAAGAATTTGAAAAAATTAATCAACCATCTTTGTTAAATAGGTAATTTAAATACGTTAATTTGTTCATAAACTAATGTTATTGTTATGTAGATATTTAACAAACTGTTTTATGGTATATCTAATATTTTAGACCTATGGAATCAAATGAAGCTAAAAATTTATTAACCTTGATGGGATCCAGAGATATTCTTGTACTCGAAAAAGTTCTCGTGACTGTTAGTAATTTAGCTACTTTTACTCCGAACCAAGTATGAATTTTTTTTATACAATAATAAATAAAACATTTGTTTAGAATGGTGATTTTTAACATTTTACCAATTTTTCAAATTATTTAGATAATAATTTGTAAACATGTTTTTAAACTTCTTTTTTTTATGGAATTTAGTTTTTTGAAAATTTAAATCAAACAACATAATTTATGAAACACTGATAAAGCAGACTTTTTTCTATTATTTGAATTAATACCATAAATTAATTTATAAAAGGTCATTGTTTTGTAATATATCTAATAAATTACAAACATTTTAGCATAACCAATATTTTCAAGAAAAATTGCATTAGAGTTTTAGTTTTAAACTGGTCATTTGTACTTGAAAAAAATCTTTCTGACCTTAATTATAAACACAAAGCATTTTGAAAAAAAATTTTTTTTAAATTAAAAATATATAACCTTTTTATAAAATCTATTGCTTTTCTTAACAATTAGAAAAACAACAATAATAAATATTAAATACTCAAAAAATTGTATTTTTAAGGAAGTGATGAGGGAAGCTGGATACTTGAGTCAACTTCAGCAATTAATATACCATCCTGAGGAATCGGTTCAAATAACTGCGCTTGTCGCATTAGGCAATTTAGCGTTGAACAAGAATAATTCGAAAGAAATGAAGGTTAGATTTTTTTAACTGGATATAATATATACAGTAGAGCTTCGATTGTCCACATTAATTTTGATGAAAAGGTAATTGATTTGTGTGAATAAGTACCGATAATCGACGTTCTACTGTTTATTCATTCATTTTTATTTATTTTAGTAAAATATGTTTTTTTTTTTAATGATTGAATATTTTTGAATATTGAATGACATTTTTTTAAAGCCTAAATATTGTGCGATAATTATTATATTTGACATTAATTTGATTTACAGGAAACTATACCTATGTTATTAGCTTTAATGAAAATGATGGATTCAGATGAGATTATTTACAATTGCTTGTCTACTTTAACAAACATTGCAGTATTTCATATGTGGCATAGTGAATTGCAACCAGCTATTCACACCTTATATGGTTTATTAGAAAGTCAAAACAACAAAGTTGTACTTCAGTGCTTAAAACTTTTAATAAATTTATCATGTAATGATGATATGATCCCACATCTTTTGGGAGGACAAGTATGTGATTTATTTATTTATTAATAATAAAACCTAGAGAACTAAATATAAAGACTTAAGGATTTATATTAAACTAAATTATATGTACAATATTATAAGCAGTAAAAGTAAACATTTTTACAATTTTTGAATTATAAATATGATAAAATGAAGGAACATAAGAAAACAAAGTTAATTGAAAAAAGTTTAAAAAAAGAACTATAAATTATAATGATATTTATTAATAACTTAAGTATATAGTCTATCCCATGAAAGAAAGGTACCGTTTCGCGCAGGTATACAAATTCTGCTGGGGTCGTCAATCCTATAACCAGCACACGTTTCGCTACAGATAACGAAATTGTCGCTCGTGTGTGGTAGGGGAATTAGACAAAGTGCAGTGGGGTATGCGCAAGACTGGCCAGTTTTGGTCAAACACTACCTTTCTTTCGTGGGATAGACTATAGAATATAATTTACAACTGTTAAACTATTTTTAATTTGATATTTGAAATATCAGGTAATTTTGAGTACTTACTGGGTAAATTTATTTGTTTAATAATGATTATTAAAACTTATAACAAACACTTTATGTTGTGTTAATATATTAAAATTTGTTTTTACTATTACAGGCACCGAAAAAACTTTTGTCCATGTTAAACTTGAATGAAAATGAAGATATTCTCCTTAGAGTAGTTACATTATTTAGTAATCTTACCGATGCTGTTAAAGCTATGGAATTGGATCCTGTATTAGATTTACCTGTCGAAGATAAAGCAGCTGCCCCTGATACTATGTAAGTGTAAAAATTTATCAAATATTATATCAATATTATTGTACATACAATGTGGGTTTTTATAAATTTTAAAAGCACCAAACACTAAAATAGTGACTCTTCAACTTGACCTTTACTTTCTTTCAAAATGATATTTACAATTCTAATATTATAATACAATAGAACCTGAATAAGCTGAAAACCTCAATAAATGAAAGGAATATTATTTTCTACCCTCAGAAAAGCTAAAACCTTGACAAATCAAATAGAAAACTGTAGATTACTTGAATATTTTTTACAGCACTGTCATATATATGTTCTGTTCCGACTAAAATTTGACTAATTTTTAGTTTCACTAAATTTATTATGTTTATATGTAGCATTGTAGGTTATTTGCTCAATCTTAAAAATGCTTTTTATTTTCATATGGCTATATTGGATAATCTATTAAATTGATAGACCATTTATTGTACTATTCTTTTTATTGATATGACATAACAATAGTAATATATTTTGTCAATATTTTATATATCAGTTTGTTTAGCAGGTATGCCAACATTTACGGTGTCAATGTGGTTGAAAAAATACGCACAAAAAGTTTAGTATTAATGAAACAGCATAAAAATGAAGAGATACGATCACGCGCACAAAAAATCTATTCTGCGTTGTCAGATTGAATTTATGTTGATAATGAGATGTTATTGTTATTTCAACCAGCTATTCCAATAGAATATTTAACTGTTAATATTATTTAAGCAACATTTATTTCAACGAACAACTTGTTTAGACGTAAGTTTTATTTCTAGATTTACAAATTGTACATTATTAATACAAATTGTCATTCTTTTAAATATTTAATGAGTATTATATTTTATTTCAACCATCTTTTATTACTTTCACTTGTCATTAGATAGCAATAATTGTGTGGTTTGGTAGGTAATTTGAGAGTTAAATAGAATGGGTTTCTTATACTTAAATATAAATGTAACAATTGTTATACATAATTTTATTTAAATTCACTTATTATCAAATGACACCATTTGACATTATTCGTGACACCATTAGTTGGGGTCTGTTTCGTTACCAATTAGAAATCACATGCATAATATAATTTCTTAAAATGTTTGATCAGTATTATTTTTATAAAACAAACATTTCCATTTAAAATTACATCTTACTACCTCATTAATAATTACAAGTTTTACAGTAAACGTGTATGCGTTTAACTGTCATTGTAGCGTACTATATTTTGGCGTGTATTTAAAGTTATACTTCTATCAAAATCAGTCTTGATCGGAAATTATTTTCAATAAATTACAAAATATAACATTGTTCCATGATTAATTGCTTTAAAACGTTTTGAAACAAACATAAATTATTAATATTTTTTAATCGATCATTTTAGAAATGTATGCCTCTGCTATTTCGAGTAAATATTGTGCTATTGTGGCATTGTTGCATTTAAGAAAATAATTAATATTTTGAACAAGAAAAAAACAAATTTGTTTATTTCAATGTAGCCTATTATTTTCACCATAGAATTCCATTTTATTTTAAGTTAATTTTCATTGATAATATCAATTTATATTATTATTATTTTTGTAAATGCAACTATATACCATGTTAATGTTATTTTATTGAAAATGTTTATGTGTACCAATAATGTATTAATAAGCTTTAAATGCACGGTTTGGTTATGATCAACTTGACTATTTATTGATATTTAAAATAAATTATTATTTATTTTTCAATGTTAAAAAAAAAAAAAAAACTATATTTCATGTTGAGTTCAAAAATATAAATTATTATTAATAATGATGATTTGTTCTTTTTGTTAAGTTGAAGACTGTACTACACGTTTAACTATATTATAGTTCAGAGTTCCTCGGTATCAGACTCTCTATAGTTAGACTGTGTGTATGTTTTGAATATAGAAAAGAGATTACCTTCAGATACATGACCAATGTCTGAAGAATCATGGGTAGTTAATTTTACACTAATTTTCATAACATTTTATGTGATGGACATTTTTCTTACTAATATGATGGCCATTGTACTTTTTCACTTACTCGTAGGTATTACAAATAGATCCGAAACGGTGAATTTCAAAAAATAAATCCATTAGTTTATTAATCGAGGTTAGTAAATACGAGTACAATTTGAATGTATTTATCAGTAATGTATGTGACAGTACTACTGTAGCACCTTTTTAATACATCAACAAATGAATATTTTCTGTATAAAGTTATCAATTTTACTAATGAAAGCTTGAAAATTTGATATAAAATTCTTCACAAGTTCTCTGTTGTCCATAAGGAAAAAAATACTGTCAAAAAAAAAGATTTCAAATACTCGTAAGATCATTATATTTTAAGGTAATCGAATACTTATAGATTTCCATTCCACAAATTTAGAATTAAGGCTAATCAACCATCTTGCTCTCCTCAAATGTAAATACACCAGCGACAAAATAATCTCCCGTATCTAATATTCTAATCCTAGACATTTTTTCATTTTTAAAAGAGAAATGATTAAATCACTGATTAAAGCATGATTCACACTAGTCAGACACGTTCCGACAGACACCGTTCAAATATACTATACTTATTATATTACTTATTGTTCTCATACCTACATTTTCGCTACAACATCGTAAAGTGACTACACAAGTTTCCCTCTTTTCTCCTTTATTTTATATTTTAAGTTTGAAATATGTTTAAAAATTTTACTACCAGCGATTTATAGTTTAGGACCTAAACTATAGCATAAACTAACAGTACTACTCGACTGGTATCATAAGATTCACTCTCCTGAAAATAATTTTATTATTGAAAAATTAAAAATATTTTCATCTTTATGTTTTATTTACTTTTTCTTTGTTATTATTAATATTAAATTAACTTAAATTAGTTTACCTATTGAGTATCGATTAGTTCTTGACATTGCATTTGAAGTTTACATGTAAACTTTTTACCTTTTTAAGTCACTTTAACATTAATTTGTACTTGAATACTTAAATCTTTAAAAAAATGTCCAATCATACGACCGATTTTATTAAAATATGAAGTTACGTCGTAAGGCTATATATTATGGATAATATAATTAAATATGTTGATGGTATTTTTCACGGTGGACAAAAAATGTTAGCCGTCCATAATTTAATATGATTTCCGTCTACGGACAACTAATTAATAACTTATTATGTGAAGGATTCACCTCTCGACCGTATTATTACATACTGTGTAAATTAAAAATTTATTTTCGATTTACGTGCGTGACTGAAATTCTGGAAATTAAAAAAAAAAAAACTCACGTAAACTGTCGGGATTATTTAGAATTTAGATCATACCAAACGCCATTGTCGTCAGTTGGTCGCTCAATTTTTCGAATATATTTATTCGATTCCGATTATTTATTTTCATCGATCTGAATCAATTTACTACGTTTAGGAAACCAGGGCTCGAGTAGTAGTGAGTATATATTTTTTATTTTAATTAGAATATTTAGAATTGATTTTATTTATATTTTTCATGACGCATATTTTACGTGGTTTCACCACTGTCACGCGAGCAATTATTACATTCGCTCGTGTGTTAATATTTTTGTAAGTACATGTAAAGTATTCGAAAAAATACAAGACTCGGCTGATGGGTGATTGCTTTTAGCGGATTAGTCTTTCGAAATTCGAAACCAATGTAACATTCGCTTTGGAAAAAAAAGACGATTTGAAAGAACTAGGACAAATCAACTACAAAAAATTTGCAGATTTACTTGTCTTTATAAATTTTGTAAAAATTTAATCATTCAAACGTTTATACAAAAAAAAAAAAAACGTATACATTTCCGAAATTTTTACATTGAAGATGGTATAGTAAGATCAACTCGTGAAAAACTTTGTACTCAATATATTTCCAAGATTTTTCGACGAACCAAAATTATTTTTTCAAGAACAAACGGATCAACGTGGAGCTATTAAATCATAATATGATGATTTCGCATATTGCAGCCTAGCAAAGTAGCAACGACGGAAAAAGTCGTATAATATTTTTTCCTTTGTCTAATCCTATGTTGAACAATTCGTGGTTTTTCCAGTGCTCGCGAGCAAATTCTGAAATGTTTACACTATATTATATTGTTTAACATAATTCAACTGTGAGATTTATTTTTGAATCGTTGCTTGTGTTATAACTTAAAATAAGTTATATTTATCACCGTGAGAGGTTAGACATTATATTCAATTTCATTTATTTATTTTGGCTATTCATTTTATTAGGCATTTCGTCTTCTTTAGACCATATTATATAGTGTTTATATTAATAATAATCTCTACCTGTTTTTCAAATCAAAGAAGCGATATTGATTTTTCATGGCGAAATTATTAAAATGGCGTTAACGACGAACACGCAATCCTGAAACATTTTTACATTGGTACTATATACCTAGGTAGGTAAGTAATTGTGAGTTATCACATTTGTTGTATAATATTATATTAGGGACTCGCGTTATACGCAATAGATATATAATTAATAAAAAGTCTCTGTGTTCAAAAAAAAATGTATTTATTAATTTTAAAAATTCACGTCATAAGTTGGTAAAATAGTATAAACGTAAAAACAGGCTAATTATATTAAAAACGTTTTATACGTTTTATACCTGAGCTATATCAATATTTCATTTAATTTATACTGAATAAGTATATTTATTTTTAAATAATCAATAACTATTGTAGGTATACTCAAAGGTTAGAAAATCACGTATGCGATATGATTTTTTGCAAAATATCTATTATTTGCCGGAAGTCGGGGGAGAACCTGCAACGTTCCTTTTTTTTTTCTTGAATCAAAATTGAAAGTAGTAGATGTAAATGTTGTCAATGCTCCGTGTACTCTAAATTCACGACTTAATGAATATACGTGCATTACAATCATCGTGTTTAATATTAATTTTTCGGACTTTTCGACAGGAGAAGGTATAAACAAAAGTTCTGAAAATAAAATACGACTTGCTTTGTGTTACGCCGGATAATGATAATTAATTGTTGGATAAATTAAAATTTAAAAGCCAATTAAATTTCCAATAGATTCTAATACGAGAAGGCAATCGCCGACGGACATATTTGAAACGATTCAAAGTGCAGTTCGATCTGTCTAGAAAAGGGGTCGAAATACAATAGATTGGTAGTTTTAACTATTTGAACTTTGTTCGACCCACAGTTACCTATCTTATGAATGTAGCAGCAAGAACCTTCTAGGGACTGTAGGTGTCTGTATTTTCGACTTCTTTTCATCCATCTGTTCTATAATATTAACTATGAAAAAATAGCAACTAGTGAACACATGCGCGCATTTGTACTTCCGTCAGCTGATTTAATTATTTTCGCGTGTCTACGGGCTCGTAGATCCAAGGTTTTATACCTCGGCTCATGCCTAGCTTATCCTCCTCTCGGTTTCGTTTGTGATTGCCGGGCTCCGGGCCCGAAGAAAACGTGGAAAAACGAAACAACAGAGTTTACTGTTATCTAAAGTCGTTATCACGGCGCTCGGCCGTGCCCTAGAATACCACAGTATGTGCCCATACTTTTGGACTGATAGTGTTCGTCACAGTGCTTTCGTTTTCCGTTCAATACTCGACGTGCGTAGTATCACGGGTTAGTGCTATAGATATCATGTTTTTTCACCGTTCGCCACGGACGACGGGCCGTCCAATGGCGTACGAGCCCAGTGCTGACGTACCGTAAGCCGTAGTAGTGCTGCGTTCATCTGTGATCGATTCAACCCGTCCCGGTGCATGTGTGAAAAAACAAAGGTCGTGTTTCGATTGTTGCACAATGGTTTTGACGGTTCGGAGAGAGAATTCCGTCGCGCGGGGATCGTCGCCAGTCGGAAATGTCGGAATGGCAACAATGTCGTTGGTCAGGGATGGACTAATAAACTGAGATATGTATGTATTGTATATTTTATTCAAGTGTTGAAATTTTTTTTTTTTTCAATTTAACGTGTCCATACTATTATATCCGAGATACCTTGGCTTACGTAGACACTTAATTTTTAATCGCCACCGCTATATTAGACCCTATTTTCTTAAATTTTCCAACATTGTCCGAGTCAGTGTAATCGAATTGAAATTCTTTTGATTAGGTTATTAGTTAATGAGAAAATTGAAAAAAAAAAAAAACAGAAAAATGTCATATTGTATTTGTAAAACTATTAAAATACAATATTATGATAAAATGTATTCGACAATTTTTTTTAAATTTTCTATAAACATATGAATTTGTTTGGTAGTCAAGATGTTCATATATACATAATGAACTTGAAATTTTATAACACAATAGTGTAATTTTGTAGGTAACATGTAATATGAAAGAATAAAAAAATAAATAATTATTTTAACAATGTTCACATTATAATCTTGGGAATTGTGTTTGGTAATTCATAATCTTAATATTTATTATTAAAACAGCTAATCAACTATTTTATTATATTAATATGTATGATTATTTTTGTAGTAAGTATCTGTGAAAACAAAATATTTTAAACCGTAGAGTAGTAAATTTTAGTTCTGAATAGTAAATCATATGTAACTTCACAATATTTGAACCTCCGTCTTGAATATATTTTTCTACATAAATATAAAATTCAATAATTTTTTGATTTGTTTAAAATTTGAATTACTTAGTAAAATTGTTTAGATATAAAATAGAACTGAAATGTGTTTTTTTTACAGTTGTCCAGTCTCCAGCTCATCAAAATCTCAGTCTCCGAAGATTAAAAACACTGAATCAGTTAACACACAAATACAATAGGTATTGTATTATCTTTATCAATTATCAAAATCAATAAAATCTAATATTTGTATTAAATTGGTTGTTAGTATTCGAGCATTTTAAACTAATATTTTAATAATAATATATAATAATATTTTAGTCGGCAATCATCAGTATTTTAGAAATCGATTTGGATTATTTTATTGAGTTTCATTGGTTTTTTATATAAGGGTAATAGCAGCTAGCCTATATTCATACTATCTATACTTTACGGTAATACCTAATTGTAATTTTCAATTTTCATTAAATACTATTTATATTATGATATTATAAATATGGTAAATTAATTTAACAAAATGATTGTTGTAAAATTTGAATTTGACTTAGATGATAAATAATTTTACTTACTTAATTATCCAGCAACAACAATAACAACAACAAAGAAATAGTAAAATTATTATAAAATCATTTCAATTATTTTTTGATTATCAATTTCAATAATATAACTGATGTTATAAACAAAAAAACAATCATTAAAAATTACATAATTTTACTTAAGATATTTTTTTAAACACTCCCTGCTTGTGTTGTTACATTTGAATTTTTAACCTTTTTATTTATTTTTATTTGGATCACATAAAATATTTACAAAAATTAATTTGTAAAATTATTTTTATTTTCAGGTTGGATTATATGACAAACAAAGAAAATTAATATCTCAGTAGTTTTGTAGCATTAAAGTTTTTTTTTTCTAATTCCGAGTGAAAAAAATGAATTCTTTCTTCGGTTAGGATTTTTATGATTAAGATTAAGTTTTGTTAACAACATCAGTGAACATATTAAAGATTTCATTATCTTCAAATTCTAGAGTAGTGAGAAACGAACAAAAAATTAACCCAAAGAAAAGCAACATAATAAAGATGAAATGTATGAAAAAGACAAAGAATGATAACCAAGTAACTCCTTTTAAAATAAGTCCACCTTGTTTCAATAATTCACAAGATAAAAATTCTTCAGAAAACAAAATTAACTCTCTTGAAATTATGAAAACCAGTACCAATTATCATTGTTTACTTGATAGTTGTGATTTATTTATGTTGTTCAAAAACTTATCATCGTCAATAATACATGAAAAAACATTTGGCGATCAAAACAATAATAGTTATAATAAAAAATGTTATAAAAATTTAGAAAACCATATTCAATTGAATGAAGTTCAAATATACAATTACCTCGAACCAAGGATAGAAACAAAATTCAAGCTCATCAAAAAAGAAAAACCTAAACAAACAACTG
Source organism: Drepanosiphum platanoidis (assembly GCA_948098885.1). NCBI lineage: Eukaryota > Metazoa > Arthropoda > Insecta > Hemiptera > Aphididae > Drepanosiphum > Drepanosiphum platanoidis. The sequence continues at coordinate 12,521,097 of OX402533.1, forward strand.
TGTTATCAAATACACTTCATAAAAAAAAGTATTTAAAAACTAAAATGTATGATAATTCAATTATTAATCAGAATACTAATGTAATAATAACACGTGGAAAAGCCATGAAGCTTCAAAAAGAAGAAAGAAAACATTTGGATCAACAAATATTCAATAAATTTCCTAACAACACATTTAAAATGTTTGCTATTCAACTAGATGATATTTCAGAAGAAGTGAAATTTCTGAGAACGCTCGGATTGACATGTCGTTTTAAAAGTCCTTTAACTGATTGTGGAACTAAAAAAAAATGTAGTCGGATCAATTAATAATCTTTAAATTAACATATCTTTATTTTAATTTAATTTTTTTTTTCAATTATCAGAATAAAAATAGCGTTCAATTTACTTCACTAGTCTAAACTAAATTAATAAAACCGTTAACTATTGTGCAGCTTTTGTTTCAATTAAATAAATAATATGCATTATGTTTTCCTTTGATTAAATATGCATTGTATTCATGCAAATGTTTAATCTTCAATTAAATTCTTACAAATGAGAACAAAAAATTAAGTTAAGTATGCCACTAAACTCATAATTTTGCAGAGCCTACTTATTGACTGATTTAATGTCTAAGGTTGAATAATTTTTTTTTTTTCATTTAATGTATATTTATTTATTAATTTTATTTTATTCATGTCACTAAACAAGTTCCATTTAACCGAGTTAATTATTGTTTTTAAGGAAATATTTTATACAAAATGTATTATTTTGATACTGTTACTTGATACTTAAAAAATATTTCAAACTTTAAAATGTCTAATTATTGAATGTGAATGTGAATATGATGTACATATATTTTAATGTTCCACAACTTCATTTTTTTTATTGAAAAATGAAAATTAATGAAAAAATTAAATTACTATTATTATTAGGTATTATTATTATTTTTTATTTAGTTAATAAAATGTCCTATTATGGATATGTCCTGCAGTTTGTGTTGGACATTATTATATTTAATGTATAGGTTAAATAAATATTTTATACAAATATTTTCCTTATTTATTATCAGAATCCAACGTTCAAAACGACCCGTTTCTGAAATCAACTGATTTCAATTCTCGATCATTGAAAAACACTGAACAGGATCAGAATTGACCAAAGAAAATGCAACTACCTTCTAATCAATTGGATATTTTCAGAAACACCTTCATGTAGCCATGGAACAGACAAAATAATCAAATACACAGTCAAAGAGTGTAGTCAAACAGAATTCAAAGATGGAATTAGAGATTCGATGTAACTATCAAGAAAACGTACAAATTGCTAGTAGAGTTGCAAAATAAATGTTTGGAAAAAAAAAATTTATATTTTGTTCGGCGAACACTTGTTTACAAATTTCTCGCTCTGATAATAACTACTGACGTTGAAAGTATAAAAATTCATTTCAGAAGGCCTTTACAGCTGTGGCAATCGGCCACTTGCTTTTAAAATGCCACCCATACTAGGTTTGTAGACTGTAGTATAAGACTCGGTCTACATGTTTGTATGTTTCAATAATAAATCATTACCTTATAATAATTGTCATATCATTGTTCTATAATCATTCAGTTTCTAAGAACGTCGAGTGTTTCCATCGGTCGTTAAAGGGTTTATTTTTTTAATTTATTTAACTTATTTGTCTGTTGAAAAGTACAGTGTACCTGATTAAGATCCCTTTGGTAAACAAACATCTCATTTAAACAGCATATCAGTGTGCTAGTGAAGTTAAAAAAATGTTTTAAAACTTGCTCGTTAGCTCACTATTGTTGATAAAGTTTCGCGTGAAACAGCTAGCTTAGAAACCACAACAAAATATCTACTACACAGCACGATTTAAAATAATAATGTAACTATCCACAAAATTGTACTATACACAAGATCCAACTAAATCACAAAATTGTGCATTTGTGGTACACTTTCAGCCGACTGCCAATGCTGATAATGATAGAACCGAAATATAAACCTAAACGTATACATAATAATATGTAATCAATGATAACAAAAAAAAAAAAAAAAAACCAATTAAACTCGGTTTCATTCGAGTTTCATTGCGTTGTGAGTAAAATCTTCGCGAAAAAAAAAATTGAAAACGAAAAACAAGGTATCTATGATTACCGAAACAGAACAATGGGAATCAAAATGAACAAAGCGTCGAATTTTAATTGTCATCAATCCGAAATCTTTTGCGTCGATCAATTATTATTATCGCAACTCGTAAAACATATTGTATACAGACGACGAAATAAATTCTTACGATTCGATTTTATTTCGTTATTATTGAATTATAATTCAATAGAGACGATAAAAAACCAATCAATCAATCTCGGTAGTAATATTTGATACAAACAATACAAACAACACAAACAACAACAACACAAACAACCGGCAAATAAGGACGTAATAATTATGATCCGTTGCGTTTATCGTACGCATTAAAAATTTCGAGTCGACCACAGTAAGTGGAAAAAAAATTGTTGTCCGTGTAAATCGTCACCCCGAGAACGCGGACCGGTAACGAAACGCAGTCGAAAATTCTCTCGCCGTGACCTTCGAAATCCCGATCTAGTGACCGACATTGATCGCGCGCGCAGCAGTTACCGAATTATGTAGGTCACAGCCGGACACCGATCGACGTTTAGCGAAACGCGATCTCCGATGTAGAAAAAAAAAAAAAAAATTGAAATTTAAAAAACCCATTTCGATCAGGCTCGCGGCGGCGGCGGCGACGAATACGAGTAAACGATGAAAAATCATCAATTTCATTGCGATCCGACGATCTATATTCACGGAATTTTCTCGTCGATCCGTTATTGGATCGACTCGTCGTCGTCAGCTGATGACCTCTTTCGTATCAAACAAACACACACACTCGCTCACACACGTACACACAGTCAGTGACTTTTCCCTTATCACACGATTTTGGTCCAACGCAGGACCGTCGTCGAGAAAATCCTCGTCGCAACGCATTTTACCATCGTTTTCATTGCGCTCGTTAAAAAAAAAAAACTCGTAACTGTTGATCGACGACGGTGCGCGTTTAAGGTCGACGGCGATAAAAAAATTTCCTCGTTGTCATTTTCCTTTCTCGTCTAGTTATAATCGACCCACGTTCGTTTCGACGTAAGTTCGCGCGCTCGCGTCCGTGTGTATTATTGTGCGTTTTAAAAAAATAATTTTTTTTTCTTCTCTCCACCACTGCGTTCGTCCACGACCTACTGGTGAGTGTGACGTACAACGAGACGGCCCCTCGCGCTATCCGCCGACCGGTGACGAATCGCCTCGTCCGTACGGCCTACCGGCTCTGATTAAACGTCTTGTCCGACGACCAAATGTCCCCTCGCGAGAGTCGGTCAACGCAAGCCCGACCTTTCCGTTTAACTCGAACACCGATTGCCCGGATTATTAACATTCTGTCGTCAATACATTTTGAATTTTATACGATGTTTGCCATTTCCATATTGGTATCAATTGGGACGAGATAATAATTTCCTCCGGCGGTTTTACTTTATTGAACTCAAATGAAATCATTTTCATTTGTATCTAATCTGTGAATCAACATAGGGTCTCTTGTTTTGTTTTAATACGTAATTTAATACCATTTTTTAGTAGTTACCTATACAATTTTAACAATATCTGACCCAATATACTCAAGTGTACTGGTGACCTATTTATCAAAAACAGTGTTAGATCCATTGTAAACTTTAGATTAAAATAACATTTTGTTTTTATAAAAATGCCATTTATATATTTCCAATTTAAATTGATGTAATCTGTTTTGATGTTACAGTTTTTTACCTGAACCGAAAAGTTTTTAAAACAAACCTCTAATGTCTGTATGCGGTACTTTACAATGAACATAGATGACATGATTGGCAACGACAAAATGCATTCCTTTTGTTTACCAGTTGAATCATGTGTAGTTTGTGGTGATCGAGCTTCAGGTATTTTATTCAATAATCATTAAACTAAATTACTGTGTTCATGTTTACGTATGCCATTTTACATATACCTATACCTATTTGAAGAACTTTAAATGAGTACTTGAAAGTACATTATTGATTTGTTTTTTATGATCAAAAATGATTGAAATTAATCTTAAGATCTTAAAATATGTATACTGATTGATATTCATACATCAATTCCATCTAAAATAAAATACAATTTTTAATATTACGTTAAACATAAATTCATAGTATTTCATTTGTTGCACTAAAATTTTTGGATGCAAGTTTAAATTTTACTTTATTATATATTAAAATATTTCTTACTTTTATTTAACTAGGTAAGCAATAGCTCAATATTTAATAGTTAAATTAATAATTAATAATTAAAGTTGACTTGAATTCTGATCAAATGTTTATAATAATAAATTAATATGATTTAATTTGTATTATTAAAAACCTTATGAAAATGACACTTTTGTAGAATTTTGTATATTTTATAATTTTATCTGGCAAGATTTTCTAACATTTAATTGTTTATATGTCTAGGCCGACATTATGGAGCGATAAGTTGTGAAGGATGTAAAGGATTTTTCAAAAGGTCTATTCGTAAACAATTAGGCTATCAATGTCGAGGTACCAAAATGTGTGAAGTAACAAAGAATCACCGTAATCGATGCCAATATTGTCGTCTTCAAAAATGCCTCTCAATGGGAATGAGAAGTGACTGTAAGAATAACAAAAAAATTATAAACACTATAAAATTAAATTATCCACTTTATTTATCTAGTTTAAATATATATTCATTGTTGGTACTTATAACTATAACCAAAAATATACAGTTTTTTTCATTTCATTGATAGAATAATTTACTGTGTTATAAAGCTATTAAAAATTAAATTAAGGTTAAAGTCCAAAAATTATCACTGAATGAAGGTGTTTTCATAATATTAAAATTTAATTCAATTCTACTAATTCTGAAATCTGATAATTTGTCTTCTCCCAAATTATAGGCTAATTTCTATCTTATATAATTTCTCTTAAATGTTTGAATCTTTCTCTATTTTATCTATATTTTTTTAAAAACTTTGATTACAAAGTATTTTACCGGACTTATGTACAACTATTTTTAAAAGGGTTCTTTTATCACATACTGATGTACAATCATACATTTTTATTTGGTTTTTTTATTTTTGGTTATTTCAAAGGTGTATTAATTTTTGTTTGTTTTACTTTTGATCTTAAAAAGTTTAGCTAGTATGTTATGAATAAATAAAATATTTATGACTAAAGGTTATCAATTTTTTGTTTTAGCTGTGCAACATGAAAGGAAACCAGTTTCTGACAGAATTGAATCTATTCATAATATGTCTTCTAGTCCAGATAATAATAACATTCCTACATTTTCATATGGAAATAATTCATTTATTAAAAATGAAATGCCATTTATTAAAAATGATATGCATTTCATTAAAACTGAAATGCCATACGTAGGTCATCGTTCTATCTACAATGATCAAACAGCAATGCATTTACTGCAATCTTCAAGTAATATATCATTAATTTTTAATTACACATTATTAAATAATATTTATAGGTTTTAATTATCATCTGATAATTATGTTACATTTTTATTTCTTATGGCTCAACTATTTTTGTCTTTTAGATGAAAATGATTCTATTGTCCGAAATCAGAACTATATGGATTATTATATGGCTGAAGATGAAGAATCATCAGCTAGCCATTCTCCAAACAACGAACAGGATATTAAACCATTTAATCAAGATCACAAAAGTTTATTAGTATTTACTTTGGACTCAATGGCTAATATAACACAGGTAATATTCACAATTAATTTATTCTTGAACAGTACTAGATACTGGGATGTTTTTTTTTTGTCTGATTTACTAAGCCACTTCTAATATAATAATGCTTACAACAATACAACCACAAATCCACAAATTAATCTGTAAAAAATGTAATCAACATTGACTTTAGCTGGACCAAGGAATACATTTGGATTACATTTTTTACAGATTATATAACTTGTTGCAAGTATTTATTATAATATTAGAAATTACATGTTACTTTGATTTTATTTAATTATTAGTATCACATATTTTTTAGCCATGAATACATTTTTACCAGGCTTAATTTTACACTGAGTATTAAAAAAATATTTTTTTTGGTTTAAGAATCATTAGACAAAAAAAAAATCAGTCACCTTCATTAAAAAATTGAACTCTCTAAATATTATTATTTGTCCTATTTAGCAAAATTCTAATGGTACCGATTCATCATATGAAAATGAAGTGCATAATTACAAAGTCTTAGATATTTCTGAAGACATTATGCCAACTGTAAATGTTAATTTCCCATTTCAATCACCTAGTCCTAAATATGCCTATTTAAATCTACATTTCATCTGTGAAAGTGCTTCAAGATTGTTGTTTTTGTCTATAAATTGGGTTCAGAATCTTCCAGTTTTCCAAATTTTATCGTAAGTTTAGTTATTATTTTAAATAAATATGTACAATAGGTAATTGATATCATGTAAATAAATGTTTTAGGTTTGAATTACAGCTTAGTCTGATAAAAAATTCTTGGTCTCAATTGTTCATCTTGGGTTTAACTCAGTGTGCTCAATCATTATCTTTGATACCAGTTCTTAGTTCCATGATAACTCATTTACAAAATGAAGAGATTCATAACTCGCCAAATGCCAGTAAAGCTAAAAAGGTAAATTTTATAATTCTAGTTAGTCTGTGTTGAATTGAAAATGTGAATTCAATCTAAATAATGAAAGTAACCCACAGATTTATTCATAAACTATATTAGTAATTATATTAACATACATTGTATTATAAAAAAATACAATTATACTAACAAATTAACAAACGACATAGAATTATAGAAGTGCCATTTTGTAGTAACAATAGCGTACAAAAAGTGGCCTTTACATAACATTTGTAGAGACCTTATGTTTAAGTTCTTAAAATAATATATAATTTGTTTATATTACAATGTAATTTATGTTTAGCTCATTGATTACCTTAACAAAATACAAGATTATATTACTGAAATGGAAAATATTGAAGTAAATGAAGTTGAATATGCCTATTTAAAATTAATATCTCTGTTAAATACCGGTGAGTTTTGAAGTAGAAGTAATTTATTTTAAATAAAGATACTAATGCATGATATTTGGTAAATATTTGATGACAGACAATCCCTCTGAAAGACAACAATTATACAAAATTCAAGAAAAAGCTATCAAAGAATTGAAACAACATTTAATTAAGGAATGCAATGATGAACATCGTGTAGCCATATTATTGCTACGACTTCCTACTTTACGGTCATTGCTACCCAATATCATAGAAGAAATATTTTTTTCTAGTTTGTTGGGCAGTTTTCAAATTGATGCAGTTATACCTCAAATCTTAAAGCTAAAAGGTTCAAGTACAGGTATGAATAATTTTATTTCAAATTTACCTATTTCATTATTTAATGTGTATTTACAAGATGTAATTTCCTATTATAATATATAATTATGATAAATATAACTATATAATATTAAACTATGTTTGTAAGTTATGAATAAACCCGAGCAGTTAGTTTTTTAAATGTTTCTTTTATGAAATAAAATTTTTTTTTTTTAACCGTGCATGTATATGTTTTATATTTTATTTTCAGAGTATGAAGACTTTGTTTCTAAGACTTTTGTATCATAATTGTTTCAATATTTACGGTTTGTAAAATTTCCATAAGAAATCTTTGGATATCTAAAACTTTTAACAAAGAATAAGTAAGTATAAAGTCCTATATCTAATATACTTAATATAATGTAGTTATAGTTACATACTTATGGATACCTTCTATCTTTTTTTCTTTACCATCACTATCATACTATATAGGACCTCTAATTATATTATTTTTGATTTTGTATTTATAAAAAAGTAAATAACAAGTTCTAATTGTATAATTTAAGTACTTTTAAAATAATTTTACTTGTTTGATTGCTTTTAAAGATTCTGCTGGTAAAAATATTTTAATCATCATTTTCATTGACATATATGAGGTCTTGCCATTAATTCATTAATTTATATTATTTAGTTTCTTATGGTTACATTTTTTTTAATAATGTACGTTTTTCTTTCTTCTTTTTCACTTATTTTTAAAAGATTAATATTTTCCAGTTATTATGTTTATACATTTTTTAAATTAACTTACTACAATAAAATCCATCTGAAAACCACTCGGTAGGTAGTAGACTTATTCAACAAATGAGAAATTTCATGTATTTTTGAAATTGAAAGTACAGTTGATTTGCTTTATAATTTTAATTAATACTGGAAACTTAAAGTTTGAATACATTATCTTTATTTAATTTTTCATGAAAATAAATAAACTAATTTTAAAATAATATTAATTAGATATTAATAGAAAAAAGACAGGATTTTCAAAAGAAAAATTTGAAAAAAAAAAAAAGGAAAAACGCTTAATTATTATTTTATTTATGAAACACAAAAATGTTAACACTGTAAAAGTGTAAAAGGTACCTCATGTCTAGCTTAATATTTTAGTATTTTTATTTCAGTATCATTTCTTGTCGAGTCTTTTTTTAATAATTGATTTTGTATTGTGTTATTGATTTACCCGAAATTAGATCTTCCACTAGAATTAATATTGTTTGTACAAATTATTCTTTAATCTAATGTAACTTGTTAAAAACATTTAAAATTCAATATTTAAATGATGAGTATGATTTCCTAAATACATTTATTGGTATTAAATATAATTTTAATTCAATTATTTAAGCTTTAAATTTAATTTAATTAATTAAACTTGGAAGTTTTTCATTCATTATACTCCTAAGATGATCAGTGCTACACTGATTGCTAAAATTAGTAATTTATCATTGCTTTTGTTTCAATTACTTTTAACCAATGTTTGATTTTCATCAAAACTAATTAGTATATTGATATAATAAATATATTTTAATTTTAATATTTTACTATGGAAAAATTGGAGGTGTAAGGGTTATTAATACTCAAAGAATTAATTTTTACATTATGTATTTTTAAGACCATATTAAATCCAGTATACAATTTAAGTAACTTATTTTTTTAAATTCGACTACACATTTTTGAAAACATACTAGTGCATTTTTAGTAAATAATCGTATTCTAGATTCGCGATGAATGATAGTTAATATCTGTACTCGATAATTCTGTTTGTTGAAACGTATAACATAAGGATGCTTTGTAATTAAATTTTCTAATTACCCTGGAAATATTGAAAAAATGAATATATTTTGTGTCGATGACACAATATTTTTTTACAGGGTATATTATATCCCTTTATTAATTTTCTTTGAAATGACCTCAGGGTTAGAAATTGAGACAATAAACATAACAAATATTTTGTTTTAACAAATAATATAGATATTAGATTTTGGTATTGTGTATTGGTTTATAGTATCATATATTGTACTGTAACGATCGATTTTACACTTAATTTTTTTTTTTTAAATAAATACTTCGGTTTATGTTTATCATTATTTGTTGATAATGATTTTAATTTTAAATATAAGTACTAAGTTAACATTATTTTAAATACTTATATAGTGATAACTAATAACATTTGACAATAAAGTGCTGTGTTTTTAAATAAGTCATAAGAATACAAATAATAGTTACTTTTGTAAAATGTTTATTGTATTGTAAACTATATAAATAATTATCTAAATACATAATTTAATAATATATAACATATTTGTGATAGACACTCGCTATATGACGTATGGTACATGATATGTATGAGTAAAATGTATATACCACTGTGGATTATCACAGTTAATTACACTGATCTTAAAAAAAATTCCTAAAATAAGTATGATGTATAGTACCTTCCAATATGTCAACAATATTTGAAAATTCTTTGATATCGATTAGTATTTAAATCGCTAAAAAAAATTTTAACAAATTATTGCAGTCGTATAAAATAAAAATAACAAATCCTCAATCAACCATTTTATGTGCGTATATAGAACATAAATATTGGTCTGACCGTTAATGACCAATTTACCACAATTTATATGCAATGACTCATCGTTTTATAAAAATATTGATTTATGTCATGTTCTCATAACAAATTACAATACTTCCATTTTGAGTATTTCATGGTTTTAATATTACCAAACTAATCCATAAGTTTTTATTTACCTACCTATTTTTCATACAATGAAAAAAATATCATTAAAATCCCTTTGAACGTGTTCTTTATTTATGTATACAATTAATTCAATAATAGAGTAAAAAAAAAAAAAAAAATTGGTCCTTTAAAATTTCGAGTTGAAAAATTACTAAGGTCGATTATTTCAAGGATTTCCTTTGCCAGAATTTCACCCCAGTCCGCCTTTAGCTACAAATGTGATATTTTATGCTTAAGGCAGCTGGAAGATTATGTAGTTTTTTTTATTTTGCTCTTAACTACATGGTTAAGAATTAGTGCCAATTATTTTTCTCGTGACATCTGTAAAAAAACTCATATAATTGTTGTATCTGTAAAAAAGGCACGTACTTTTCTATATAAATTATAAAATAATAACACGTGATATTTGATTCATATTGTTGTATATTTGTATTTATGTAACATTACACTTTTTGGCCGAAGTAACAAAGTACCAATACTGTTTAACATGCTCGCCATCTGTGTATTTTATGTATTGTATATAATATTTATGTATGTCACTAGTTTTGAAAAATCACGTTCTATGCTTTTAATTTGTTAAGAAACGGATACGGGAATTTTTTTTGACATTCATTTTATTGTATGTTTTTTTTAATTTGAAATATTATAATTCTTATTACTATTATTATTATTATTATTATTATTATTATTATTATTATTATTATCATTATTATTATTTCATATTTGTTATATTTTGTTTTGTTTTATTATTTATATTTTGAAAAAGATAATTATTGTTTATTGTTACCATTGGGATTTTATTTATTCTTAATGAAATTCAGCAATGTATTAATTTAATATTCACTTTTTTTTTTTTTTTAAAAAAAATAGTGTGTAGTTATCTGATTTAAAGTTTAAGTTGTATGTCCTACTTACAGTTTTAATTATAAAACAATTACAACCTTGTACTACTTTGTTGCTAATTTTTTTTCTCCATAAACTGAAATTCCAGCGTAATTCCAACCGTCTTGAACAAATGTGAACACTTACAGTATGAATCTAGGATAAAACTTCTAAAAAAAAAACCTCACATATCAGATTGAAATTTATATTCTACATCTTTGTTCATTTAGAATTTTCAAGTAAGTATTCGTTAAAATTCTTTTGGATCTAATATTCCTAATAACAAATCAATTCTAACATATTTTATCTCGAAAGTCTTAACTGATAAACTGTATAGTGAAAGAAGTTTTTTACTTTTGTATTTTTATTTTTAAATAATTAGGTTTATACTGTTGAAACGATCATTAATTGTGAAAAAATAATTTCCTTAATGCTCGGTTAAAGTGTTGAAAAGTTTCTCAAATGAGTATTAAACAAACATCTCTTTTGTTGATTTTCGTTACAGGTCACAAGTATTCGCTTAATTTGATTAATTAATTGGGTACAAAATTAGAAATGCAAAAAACAGTTTTTCTCTGGCAAGCGTGTGTTATGTGATATATAGGTACAACAATGATTAGTGTACTGAAAAACTCTTATCAGTCTTAACACTATCAAAAACTAACGTTTCTATTATATACGAGGATTTATTTTAAGGTATTAAATCAAGTCTATTAATTATTTAAAATTAGATTATTTTGATAGTTGTTGTTACTATTTAAATATTTTTAATTAATTATGTACGAATCGATATGCAATCATCATCGAATCATGAGGTGTATTATAACTATAGAAAATGGAATTTTCCAAACCATTGGATATGATGATTTGTATACTTAAAATATCTCATTTTATTAAATTATAATTTTTTTCAGTGAATATTATCCGAGGGGTGACAGATCTCGAGGTTTCTATCGCTTTATTACGAAAACCTTATAAATTAGGGTTTAAACTCGGTCGAGCATGTGCTATATACATTTTTAATCATTAGGTAATTTATAACCGTTTTCCACTGTTCGAGATGGATATTGAAACAGTACACATACAACAAATCACAGTTGAAAACACGTCAAACGTTTAACTCGATGCTTAAAAAAAAAAATTTGAAATCGTGTTTTTTTTTTTCATAGTTCTGTGACAAACGACGATGCTTGGTCTCTCGAGCGTGGCTTCAGGGTTTTTTCACTGTATCTGTTTTAGTTTATCGAACACTTCTCTGCGTCGTACGTGCTCGTTAATATTTACTTATAGCCCATGTAAGTAAAGATAATCGCGCGCGTACAATAACAAACGGCGGACACTGCGCGTGGCTTTAACATTGGTCGCTTATTTAAATACTCATGCCTGCCCATCACCAATTACCGTTGAAATCTACAGGTGAAATTCCCTCCCGACGTCGTCGATATTTCGTCTTATCTTATTCACGACACCGAATCCGTCGCGTCGGATTTCTGTCGTCCACTGGAAATTTCACCTTGTGTTCATTTATCAATCTGCAGCGTGCCCGGTACGAACCACAATGACCTTCCATCAAAATCAAATGCGTGAGTACCTGCCTACTTAATTTACACGAAATCGATTAGAATAATAAATACTAATACACAGATCTGTACTATAGTTAGGTTCCTATACGTTACGTTTTAATTTCTTTTGTTCACCACGAAACTTGATCTATATTTTAACACGTATTTTAGAAAAAAATTACATTTTATTTCAGTTACATCAGTTAAAATACCTTGCCCTGGGACTTGAATTATCGGGGCCCAATAACAAAAATACACACTGACACGCGCGCACGCCCCTGTGTATTTTATTATGTTTTATATGAACACACTCGGCAGGTAATTTTATTCGGCTCTGAGGGACACGTGCGCACGTTTCACGACTACATTGCGTCATTAGAGGCTAAAAATATTCGTATTTATATCACGAAGCGGCATTTGCACTAGTCCTCGATTATGTAATAAGATATTTAATTAGTCGATTAATAAATTGCACGATTATTAATTAGGTTAAACCCATTTATTGGCTATCGATTCTCATCATCTAAAATAACAATTCGAGTAAAACGTTCGTGATTATTGATCGTAGAATTTTTGGTTTATGATTGTCGGTAATTATTATAAATAATAATACGTAGGAATCGTAATTAAATTAAATTTAGCGTAAAGAACATATTACCTATTTTTCAAGTCAACTAATTTAAAGATACTTGCATAATAATCGTTTCACATTTATATGTAGATATTTCCTAAAATATTCAATAATTATCAGAAAAAATATATTAACCACGCCAAATGTTTACTACTCCCTCGTAATTTATCGTTAGCAGTACTTGTGTTTTTTTTTTTCAATAATAAAAAAATAATAACCTATTAATCAGGCACTTTGAAATAACGTTTTTTTTTTTTTTGTTGGTTTCCTTCTGATGTTTATTGAATTCTTATTATAAAATACACAGATTTTTCGACCACACCCTGCTATCTAAATAATCAAATTCAAGACATTCTTATGACAGTTGTGTTCAAATAATATAATATCTATACTATAAATAACGTATAATTTATTTCTAATTTTTATCTATTACTCTATACTCTATAATATGTTGTATTTCATTTTTAATTATAATTTAAGTGGATTGTATGAATATAAAAACATAATTGTTCGCCTTAAAAGTTACGTGAATGCTCATAAAATCTGTTAAATATGTCTGCAGAAACTGCACTGGAGTAATGTACTAAATTTATATGCTAAAATATGCTCTATTTTATTAATATATTTAATAGTTTTAATAGATATTTTTAGGTATTTAATAATACATTGGGATTCTAAAAAAATTTCAAATTTTTATATTTTATTTTGGAACAAAAATGTAATGGTATGAAATAGGTATAAACATAACAAACGTTGGCAAAACAATATTATTATCAATTATTTAAATCACCTTGCAGAAATCGACCTTTTTGTAGGTATAGTTATTTTTTAAAATCTGAAAACTATTTAAAAATTTTGTAACAATTTAGGCGATACGTCGACGTGATATATTTTTATATTTTAAACTGTATGCCTATTATTTGTTGCATAGAAATATAAAAAATAATAATGGCATTTTCAGAAAAATTGAAGATAGAAAAAGAAGAAGTAAAAAGCAAATTGGAAAGAGATTTCACTTGTTCGATTTGTTTGGAGATCTATAAAAAGGTAAACTATGATTGAAAATTCATGTTTAATATTTTTGTGTGTTTTTTTTTTAAATTGTCAAACCATCCGTTTGGCCACTTTATTTTTTACATCATATGAATAATTTAAAATTTAACTATAGTCAAAATTTAACAACACTCGAGAGAATACGCACTCGGCTAAAGAACGATAAAAATAATAAAAAAATAATTTTCTAGCAGAGCGCTGCGGAGACGATCATAATATACATACCCTCGTCTGTCTACCAATTTAAAACGAGTGAATAATATATTTTAGTTTGATTTCTTGTTCAACAAGAATTGTCGAATTTATTCAGTCTCGAGTAATAAAACAGTGCAATAGTTTTATAATTTTACAATAATCGCTTGATTCAAATTTAGAAATTTTAATTAGGTATCGCGGTATCTACTATTATTTTTTGTTCGATATTATGATTTCCTATTGACGGCTGGCGATTCGGATCCAGTCGTGTAATGTTCGCGAGCGTCGAGTACAGCTTTACTCTCGAGATACGTTTTCTATTGTTTCGATTTTAATCGTTTTCGTTTTCATGATTTCGACGTCCGAAATCAGCCACAAACACAAACAATACGCTGCAGCAGTACACACGCGCAGTTGGCGCTGCGATTTCTTCCGAACGTTCCGTAACGAGTTGAATATACGTTATTCAAATACCGAATCGAAAACTTTGTCCCCGGCAAAGTAAATAATAATAATAATATCATGTTCCGCATAACTCTCGGAACTCCCGGAGTTCAGCAGCAACATAATATACATTACCTATACGTGTTATCGCATTGAGCGGTCCGAAAGACCTCGGCTGTGGTTGTGTGTGTGTGTGTGTTTTTTTTTTTAAAATTATGTACTACACACGATTTGTGTGTTACACGTATTTATGTTTACGAAACGTAATCGTATAACATCGATACCATTCCGTGTAGTGCGTAGGTTACGACAACTCGCTGCGGCTGCCCCCCCGGATCACACGCGTCTCGCGGACGAGTACACGGCGATTTCTCTACCAATTTATTCTGCAATAATAATAATAATTGTTCGAATAACTTTTTTTACGCGCTCGTTGACGTTTCAATTCGATCCCGTGGAAATAGTATTTTTATTTTTATGCGTTTTATATATACACACACTCGTGCTCCGACTTATACTTATTACTTATACGGTCTGATACGGTCTGATATAATATCGCATGTACTTGCCTACTAAACGGTCTCTGAAAAAAAAGGTCAACGTCATATCCGACCGGCTTTGATATATGTTAAGATTCGAACGCGTTTATCTACTTACTCTGTCCACGTCGTCGACGTTTTGCCCCCGCGATTCACAACGAATACGGAACGGGTAACGTAAATTGTTTTACATAAATTGCCGCGATCAATATTATGTCGTTGTAATTCGATCTTTATCGACGTGTTTAAACGTCTCGAAAAGCAAGACATAATAACGAGATACAACAACACTACTTTTTATACGCGTAACATCATCGACGTTGTACAACGTGCACGTATTCAGTGACGATCGAACACGCGATTATCTGTCAGGTAGTTTGTTGCCCTCTCTAAATACTCGTTTTTGGATAGTTGTGTCAACGAATTACTCAAGTTTAGGTTTTTTTTTCTTCTTGTAACATTTGTCATATATTTTTTCTTACCATTTTAACTATGTCATATTATGTTATTAATATTATAGCAGCGGGTCATATTGAACATTTTTGGTCAAATTTTTTCCCCTTCAATCGGTTTAGAATAAAAGAAACTTTCGGACCGTTCATTTCCACAAAGTTGCACGACAATCATAGCACGAGTTGTGATGACAACGTCGAAGTATTGCAATTATAAATCAAATAATATTGTTTTAACTAAAGGTGGATTGGGATAAAGAATTTCGATTGACTTATCCGAAATAAAAATTTAATTACGAGTGCTAAATAATACGATCCTCTACTATTGAACTGTAAAAACAGAAAAAATGAAAATATTTATCATATTTTCGGAGATGTTTCCTTCAGGACATCGCGGCGAGCCATCCTGCTAGTACCTACGTAATGACACGTATGAGGTTAATTATCCATTACGTCATAATGATTTTAGATTTATGTAAAACCGCATGTCTAAAATAATTGATCCGAATTCGTATTTCCAAAAACTTTTTTTTCCATCGATTTTCGTTAAAATCGTAAACGTGTGATTTAATACGGCATATATTAGAAAAACACGAGGCTTTTTTAGTATATTTACTCATTGTGTTTTTTGTTATTGTTTTACTATAGCCGCAGACGTTGAAATGCAAACATATATTTTGTTCGAAATGCCTCGATAATTGGTTTCGTTCCTCTACACCCACGTGCCCTATATGCCGAAAAAAAATAATGCCCAACGATCCGGCCCTGTGCGCTTCGATGGAAGAAAATATTAAAGCGATGCGGAAATTTATTAAATCGCCCAATCGGCGCGTGACGCGTGAGTTTATTAATATTCTTAAAATGACGACTGATAAGAATTATATAGCATATGATTTATTATGTGATGGAAAAATGTGTATTTAATAATGTATAATATTCTGTAATTACGAGTTGTTGTGTAAATTCAATGCTTTCGACGAGGCGTCAAAATTATATTATATCGTTACATAACCATATGTCATTTTAAATAATGTATAGTATTGTAATATATTATATTGATAATTTTTTGATATTTTTTATCATATAGTTGGAAGTGTTCCATACCCAGTCGTTAAACGTCCAGTTCCAGAGAAAGATGACCGTCCTCGCTGGAGATATTAGAATATTCTATAAGCGGACGGATATAATATAATACAATGGATTTATAATAATCTAATAAGCTAATTAGTTTAAAAAAAATTAATTTATAATTTTTTTCTGATTTTATTTTTCGAAACTAACTAATAATATTTTAAACAAATCTGATATACATAGATATTTTTTTAACATTTTTATATTGATTAATATTTAATTTTAATTTTAACATATTTTACGTGTAGTGTAAGTTGAATTTTTTTTTATAAACTAAAGAGTCTGCAAGTGAATTTGACGGTCTCCGTACACGATTATTTTGATTCGACCGTGATTTATTTACACCTTTTACATTTTTCTTTTAACATAATATTTTATTTTCAGGCAATCTATTACAATAATGAAATGTATACATACACAGGAAGCGCAGAGTGAAGATACCTCCCATTAAAGGTACTTCGTCTATCGATATAATATGTATTTACGTACACTATATATACCTAATCTCATTTTTAGTTACTTGTATTATAATCTTTATTGCGATTGATTATGTGTTTACTCTTAAAGTCGTTTTGATTTTGGTTAATTGGTTTATATTATGGTTTATTAGGTTTTCCAACACAACAATTCAACTTCAATTAATTGTATTCTAGTCTTGTAAAATTAAATTTTACCCTGTAACCGATCTATAAAGAAATCATTCGACTCTATTCAATAATAAATTATTTAACTAAAATAATATAATAATTAATAGTATAGGGTAATATCGACTAATTGAAAACAGCAAAGGAGTATTTAAGATATTTTAAATATTTACTTACACAAATTAACTAATAATTTGAAATTTTATTATAACTCAATTAGGCACTTACCTATTTAAATACTCAACTACAATTATTTAAAAAAATATTACTGACATTCATCGAACGAGTAATTTTATCTGGAAAATAACAAATTATTTCATTAACTATAATTAATTATATAATATATATATAATAAGCTATAAACAAAATAATTAACTTACTATATGATTGCTTAGAAACGTCTACTTATAAAAATGATTTTCTAAACAAATTTTCAATTTCAATTTACTATTTTCTCACTTAAAAAGTGATTGCACTACAAGTAGATAATTGAGAATCACGATCCATCACGATGATTAGTTAACTTAAAAATGTAAAATACTACCTTTTCCTGCTTAGATTAGCTTCGAATATGCCACTGGTTTGAGCCCTAACGATTTGAACGGCCGTATCATACAGAGTTTTAGTAACGATTACGGAAAAAAAAAAGAAAAAAAATGAAATGTCGAACGGAACGAAAGAGATTTGCGAAATTCGTCAGATCTGCGTGGAGTGTGCCCTGTATAGCCGCATAGGTACGTAGTATCTAAAATATTTTTAACTGATAAACTTGAAAGTCTATGGAAAATATAGTTTTTCGAGTTATTTCTACCGTGTCCCTCCTAATAAAGCGATACGAGCCGATTCGTCTTTTCGTAATAATATACGATCACGTAAAGTTTATCCGACCATTTCGCCCCCGCGATGTAGGTGAGAACGATATAAAAACTTATTGCGAAATCAGTTCAGATCTAGTCGTTTTAACGCGCGCGTGTTGATTAGTGTATAATATGTCGTTGCAACGAACAAAAGAAAAAAAATCGTTGACTTACGCGCTTTCGTGTTGTTTTCTAAAACTGTGGTTTGAATTGTGTTCCGAATTTGAAATCGGTCGTGCGATGACGGCATTGCAGTCGGGCCGTTAATATTGACCATCGTGAATCGTCGACTGTGTGTTCTAGTAGAAATTCTATTAATAGGTATTACAAAAATTGTTCGACTCTCGGCGCGCGTGTCTATCGCGATCGTGTTAGTAATAATAAATCCGTGTTCACAGATACACGACCGCAGCAGATGATAATAATACGTCGCGTAAGTAAAATAAACGGAATGCTAATGAAAAAAAAAAAATAAAAAAAAATTACATATCACTCACCCGTGTTACTCATTACGCGCAGAGAAACAAACCTATTACGTTATTCCCATCGCGTTTTGTTTTAAATTTATTATCGTTTCTCGGGTAGTATTCTCCCGCGTGCCGTTAAATTTTAACTCCGACGAAATGTTTTATTGCATCACAGGCAAATGGCTTTTCTCTAGTATACTTATGGGTTAATAATTCGTAGAACATTTTTTATTACCAACTTTACGGGCCGCACTGGCCGTCTTCCAGTGTAAAGTTTTTCTCGTTAAATCACAAGATTCTATTATTCGTTGGCATTTGCACTGGAACAGTAAAAAAAAAAAAATAAATAAATAAAAAAAAAGTAAAATAAAATTCGATTTACGTTAATTGAGCCGTACCGTCACTGTAAAATCTAAATTACTCGACCGAAGTTTAATTGAAAATTTGTAACCAACGGATTAAAAGTGGCGGACGGTCGTGTAGCCCTTATACTGAATTCATACGTTTGAAAAAAAAAAAACAAATACTCGATTCCTTATGTTTTTTTAATAACCTCAGATATGTAATTGAAAAAGTGTTAAAAACGCGATTTCTCGAAAAAAGACCGAAACGAAATCGTTACAAAAAAATATTACATTATATAGATACAACAATTCGTATTTTTGTAATTTAAAATCGACCGTCTCATTATATATCGGTTTTTTCAATCGACATGTGAACATCTATTAAAAGGATACGATTATTACGATCTCGGTTCGATTTTAATTGTTTTAAAGACTTGACGAAATTATAACGTGGTAACTGCAATATTACACATTTTCTTCGAACGATTTGTCAGAATATCGTCTTGACAAAAATAATAACTATAGCCGTTTAGGTACCTAATCTAACTATATATCTCACTGTAACCGATCGATTTCATTAAAAGTGACGGTACGCTTTTCTTTTCTTTTTTTCATAGAATATATTATTATCGTGCTACACTTATTGTTTTAATATTTTTCAACGTATAGGTATCGGATAGTTATTGTAAACAATTATACACATTTTTGTTCACGTCAGACCAGTTTGGACGTACATGTTATTGATATTTACTGTAAATATCAAATTCCATATAATTTCTTTCCCGTAAACATAAGATTATATTTTATTCACATATTATATCCATGTACAGTAGTTATTATATATGTTACGTGTCACAGGTATCACGTTGTTTTTTCTTTTCCCCAACAAATGTGGTTTATTCACATTTTGTTTCTTTGATTCACGATATACGTTAATAGTAATAAATTAATAAATAAGTAATATAAGTTCTTCAAGTAGGTGTAAATTTGAAAACTAATTCAATCGTAAATAGCACGGATCAGGTCGGCAGTAGTAGGTATACTATCTGTGTTAAATATTGACGATTATTCGAATTTTAGTAGTTTCCCTCCCCCCCGTCCGACCAACGCAATTCTTTTGTTTAGACGCTCGCGAGTCAACACGAGTAGGTAGGCAATAACAAGCAGTGTAAACTGGCAGTTTCGGATTGTTTTCGTTTTCTAAAAAAAGAACAAGCACAGGCGATTTTTGTGCGCAGTTGAATTCGAACATTGTATAACAGATTTACGTTTCGTTTGGCCGTCATAACGTTTTGCCACGGCCAACAGCCGATCGGTCGAACACTCCAACCGTTTTTCGTGTTAACTCGTTCGCCCCCGAGCGTTGTAATAAAAATATTTTCGACAGTCAACCGAAATCTAACGAGCGATTTCCGCGGCGACCTAACCCAACCCAACCCGACTTGTTTCTTCGACCGCGGGTAAATAACGTGTATTTATTTTGATTTTTTGCTCGTCGATTAAAAAAACACGTACACACTCGCTCCTACGATTTCATAGGTCGTGTACACCTATATTATCTTTACCCGTTTTGAAAAATACGAATAGTAATTGTGTTCATTAATAATCAACTATCTAATATACGGTAGTCGTTGAGCGGCGGCGGCGGTCGTCACGGAGATTT
Source organism: Drepanosiphum platanoidis (assembly GCA_948098885.1). Taxonomy (NCBI): domain Eukaryota; kingdom Metazoa; phylum Arthropoda; class Insecta; order Hemiptera; family Aphididae; genus Drepanosiphum; species Drepanosiphum platanoidis. The sequence continues at coordinate 12,542,139 of OX402533.1, forward strand.
CCGTTTTCTCGCAGAAACGTTTCGTTACTTTTCGGTAGAATATAAAATAACATCAAACTGATTTATGATACCGAAATAGCATTGGAAAATCGCGAATCCAGTGAAAATCACTCGCGACGTCCGTAAGGGTTGAAACTAAGAAAAAATCAAAATCAACAGACTTTTGTTAAACAAAACTCCATACAGGACGACGACGGGACGGTTCAAGGACGCTTTTACGTCGTCGCAGTATCTACGTATTATAGTATGCCTACCTTCGGATCGATCGATTATTTTTTTCTTCGCGTGAAATCCGACCGGTCCTCCGCGCCGTACCTACTGCGTAAGGATCCAATTAAAACCGGTGTGCCCGTATATAGAGCAACCGCGAATAGATATAATACACAGAATGTATAGCCGACGGGGTGACGAAAACGGCGTATACGATGTATTTCACTTGTGTTTAAGATGTGGTCGGTGTTCATAATAAGACTGTATGATAATCATTTAACGATCGACGGAAATCTCAACGCGTTCGTTGTTGACCCGGCGATAAGTAGTCGTCGGCGGCCAACTAAGACAACACTGCCATCGTTGTCGAAACGCGGCGCCTATATAGGTATATTAATTATAAGCAGGTACGCGCGTCGTGTGAAACGTACGTTTTATAATATACATCTTATGTTATGTTGCTCGCGTGCTCGCTAGTTTGCGCGAGCTCTGCAGCAACACGTTCGCATGTAAATTATTTAGTTTCAATAGTTGTGTCGATATTTTATTGTACAGCCGTGCGCGACCAGTCTCATTATTAAACGCATATTACAGTTATGAAGATCATTTCAAAAGGGCACTGCCGTCCGTTAAATGCGCGCACAGTTTTTGCAACAATTGCAAACTGGTAAGTATAAACTAATAAATAAACTAATGAGTAAGTTTCAACTAGGTGTACTCGCACCAATAACTTAGTCTCTTATATTATTATTGTGATTTACATATTATGTAAATGAGCGAGAGATTTCAACCAGGATTAGGTAATATAAAATACCAAATAAAATATGGATTGAACAGATATTTTAGTTCGGCAAAATGACAAATGTATGGGTTCTCGAATAAATTTTTTATTATTTTTACATGCATTTAATTGAACAAATTACAACATCAAATATTTTCCTATCGACTTCTTATGTAAAACGTATAATTTTGTTAAAACAAAAGCAAACACATTGCAACAGTAAGCAATTAATTTTTTAAGTATTAAAAAAATTAATAAGAAAGTTTAATTTGATATCTTTCAAAAGTTCAACGTCGTGTTATTTTATACTTGGTGATAAACGGTAATGGTATTTGAGTCGGAATGTTGGTGAAATATTTTTTAACTACTTGGACAGTACTTTCTTAGATAAAATATGTTTCAATAACATTCGAATTTAAACAACTAATTTTTATTTCACATATTTTTCTTCTTTTTTTTTTTCAAAGAATCGTTGACATGCTGAGGTCTTTTTTTGTAATTTTGGTCGTTTTTAACTACTTTTCATAACTCGAGAATGACATTGGCTCACAAAACAATAAATCACAATTAAAAAACACGTCAAAAGTTTACCAAAGTTGAGGCAATAAAATATTTTATGTTTTCAATGTAAAATGTAAAATAATATATTAATAAATATACACATATTCGTCAGCAATAAAACTGTGTTTCAAGAAGGGGCCCACCGGGAAAATTCCCCGATCCCCGGTGGCCCAATCCGCTTATGACTTTAATCGTGATATTCTTTTGAGAATAATTTCATATAGATGTTTTACCATGTACAAATACTATTATCGCGAATTGTTTGAAAATGGATAGTAAACTATTTATACTCAATTATCGTCGTATTAAATCATAAATGTCGAAATAAATTTGAATAATTCGTTGTACAATCAAACATAATAATATCGCGTTTATAAATGCACGTAAATGTCTCACATAATATGACATTATCACGACGTTAAAAGTAAAATTATTTCGGTCAGTCAATAAATCGTTAAAAATTAATCGTGTGGCCGAGTTTTTAATGTAGTATTATTATACATAATGTCTTGTGCCGTTATTAATTAGTCCGAGTGATCAGTACCTAGAGGCGTATTAAGGGGGGGAGGGGAGGCCAAAATGGGCATTTGTCCCGGGCGCAAGATTTACGGGGACGGTAAAATTTTTGGATAGCGGTAAAATGTATGAATAAAATGTTTTGTATACTTATACGATTTTTTAAAAACATTGATGTCCAATAGTGTTCTTTCCTATCTGTTATACATACCATTTGTATTATTATATTCATTCGAAAAACCTACTTGTTGTACGAATTATGTGAATAGATTGAGTGATATCTCAAATGAAAAAAAAAAAAAAGAAATAAACGAGAAAATAATATTTCTCTGACATAATCGTAGATCTTTTATCGGGGCACATATAGGTTTCAATAATTCTACTCGTATATAGTGAGAAAACTAGTGAATCACCCATGACAATAATAAAATAATATTATACAGTATATTATAGTAGCCAGTAGGTCATGAACTATGTTAACTAATAAATCGTATTCGTCGTACGCTGTATAATTCCAATATTTACTCATGTAATTTGAACGCACGTGTGCAGTATAATAATATATGATGATGTAACGTATCGACAACGATAAGCATCGTCTGGTCAAAAGGAATATTTCTTATGCATTTTCATAAAATAATATTCTGTTGCCATATGGAATAACTGGATAATAATTTTTAAGGTAGTAAAATATATAGAAATCCTATTACACGGCGGACGCCGTTTATTAGAATCGCGAATAGAAGAAGGTCGTTCAGTCGCATAAAAGGCTGAAAATCACTTCGGTTCGAACGTATTCAAATACATTCGTTAATGTCACCATTTCGTTTGTAACGAGGTTTATTCGGTTATGAGACTCGATTTGTGCTGGCGAGCCAGTGCGATGGGCGTACCACACAATTAATCGTACACCAGTTGTATGAACTAGTCGTACGAGCCAGTCAGTACGCGATATATATGTTACGGTGAATGATGTAAACGTGGTAAAAGACGTCATTCCCCGGTAAATGACATCATTTACCTAAAAATTGGTAAATGTTGTAAACGCAGACATTCCCCGGTTATTGTCGTCAATCCCCAGTTTAATTGGCGAATGATGTTCAATACTTTTATGTCGGTGTGAACGATCAGCGATAAGCGTGTAAGTGCCGAATAAGCTTTTAACAGTAGGGCATGGTGGTAGAAACAGGATGATGGCTGTGTTAAAAACAAAATATTGTAATGTGACAACGGAGGCAGTTATGGCATATTTAGGTTTATGCAGTAATTGTCAAGTAAAACAATCAAATCCGAAAAGAGGGCTTGTGACAAAACCAATTCTACATTCCGCATTTAATTCAAGAGCGCAAATTGAACACCGGTGAAAGATGTACATTTGAATTTAAAATCTGGTTTTTTACATCATTTACCTACATAATCGAATTATTTTGGTAAAACACGTCATTCACCGGAGAATGACGACATTGACCAATATTCATCTTTCACCGTAACATATATTATATACCACACACATTCATACAGCTCACAATTTTTATAAATTGGTCGGAGCGATCAAATATCGATCAAATCTATCGCGGGGGCCCCTCACACATTTGTTAAGAGATCCGTCGTAACTCGTCGTACGATGGACTTTTTTTGTATGTACGTTCAAATTTCTTCTCGCCGTACAACAACAGACGTAGAGATAATCGTTTGTATCAAACAGAGTTGTACGATCTGTCGTACGATCGACTGTACAGCCGGTAAATCGGTAGCGGCGCGATTCGGGAAAACAAACGAAGATCCAAAAGGAACGGATTCTAAATTCTACGTCATCGCATGCGGATCACGCGTCGGAGCAGCCTATAATAATTTCGCGCGCGACGAATTATCGCGCGAAGTAAAATAGCGAATAGGTTTCCGCGCGCGCCCCGTCGTTATAAAATATCTCAGTCGGACCGGTCGCGCGCGGCGGCGGCGGCGGGCTCTGTCGTCGTCGTCGTCGCAAGTCCCGCGACGGCCGGCGCGAGGCGGAAATGCGCAAACCGCGGCGAATGCGAGAGCGCGCCCGCGGCCTGTGGGCGGGTGGGCTCGACCGCGTGGGACTGGCCGGCGGACACTCCGGCACGGCCGCCCCTCGTTTCGGTTCGCGCGCGCACGGCGCCTGGGCGAGTCTCTCTCCGTCTCTCTCTCACCGTCTCCGTCCGTCCGTCTCTCTCTCCGCGGCCCGAGTGCACCGGGACGCCGCCGCCGCCGCCGCCGCCGCCGACGACGACGACGACGACGACGCGGCGTGCGCGCTTATTCGCAGTACAGTCCGCGCCGTCGGCTCCTCGTCTCCGTTCCGTCTCCCGGGCGCGCGCGCGCCAACTGTCCCGTCCGCTCACTATCGCCATCGCTCACTATCGCTATCGCTCACGACTCGCGAGTTCTATTCGTTACGTCCCAGTACGCGTTTGAAATTCGTCCGCGCGCGTTCTCCGCACCACGACGACGACGATGGTAACGAGATAGCCGGTCGTTTGTTTTTTTTTTTTCCAATTTTTTTCCTTCTCCTTCGAGTCGCGGCGTTTTTTTTTTTTTTTTTCTCCCAACCACCGGAAACGTCCGTTTCGACGCGTTTTCTCACACCACACGAGCGGTTTCCCCGACCGGGAAATCCCGAAACGGCCACACGCTGCAGCCGCTGTCGCCGCCGCCGCCGCCGACGTCGCCTTCGCCGCCCTCGCCGTTTCAGCGTACCGATTCGCACGCCAAGGTAACGACGAATCATACAACACGACGTTTAGGATTAGTAAGATTGGGCAGGGGAGTGATGAACAAATTTTCTTTTCAAAACTACGAGATTTTGTCGAAACAAAACGTTCGTTCGTGGCTTCGACGCACTCTCGCGCGTGGTTTTAAAACTATCATTGTGGCGATGACGTCTCCGGTCGAAAATTTCAATATCACAGTAGCTCACGGACCCGGTGAACCGATTTGGGATTTTCCAATGAATTCCCAAAGATATGATTCGATTGTTTTTTTTTTTTGTCGTTTCAAGTATATTTTTTCCACGGTTTTCTTTTTTCTCTACGATATTAGAACGAGAAATAAAGGCACTCGCCGCCGGCATATTTTCAAAGACCATTGAGACATTTCGCCAAACAGATATTCTTATTATTTATTAATTGTGTGGCGATTTTAGTCGTCAGTAAAATATAAAAATTCATCAAATCTAAATACTCGGATCGACGGGAGCCATGTAAATATTTAAAGCAACGAAAGTGAAAAATGTTACTAACACAAGAATTCAATTAAAATGTATTACTATTTAATTTGTATTTTTCTGTTTACACGTGATTAATTACGTTTTAATGAATCACGTATACAAACACAACTAATTGTTTACTATACGGATGTACACATACCTACTTAGAAAATGTATACCAATTAAACTGGACAAACCGTTTTTTATATACGATTTAAATAAATATTCGTCCATTCATTATGAGATATTATTTGTTTGATTTGTAAATTATACGTAGTCTTGGTACTAATATCAAACATATGAATCTATTTTGAAAAAAATATTACAAAGCATAATATTGCAGCCGTTAAACACACGAAATTGAAAACTAAAGGTTATCAGTTTTCAGAATATTTGTATAAATTTCTGACAAACAAATGACTTATGTTTACATAAGAGAATGAATTTATTTATTTTTAACAAATGTTTGTTTTTCAATGTTTACAAAGATAATAGACTCACAAAATATAATACAGTTGATTGTAAAAAAAATAATATTAAACAAGGAATTAAACCGTTGAGCCTAAAGTATAGATGACTTAGAAAAACACTTAAATGAGTAAGTAAGTAAAATATGATAAATGTAAGAAATTATCAAACATATATTATTCAAAATTTTCAACCTTTCGTTTAAATCAAATATTAATGTTTCAACTGTTGACGAACAACAGGAAGTGGGTTGTAGTTTAATTTACTCCATACAATCGTATATTCGTTATAGAAAAATGTCGATCTAAACAAAATAAAAAAAAAATCATTAATAAGTAAACCGACAAATGTCAAAAATGGAAGTCACGAACAACACCGGGAGCGCAGTATTCACTAATAAGGAAAAAATAACATTGGTAATTTTTAAATTTAGCCAGTAAATGAAAAAAAAAAATGTTGTATTTGAAAAAGTAAAAAATTCTATGTTTAAGAAAAATGCGATACATCGTGAAAACATAGAAAATCAAAAATGATTCCGAATTTTTATATAGGAATTTCTTAAAAAAACATCGATTGATAAATACCACACATTAGTACGTTAGAAATATACAGATAAAACTGTGCAAACATCAATAGGACGTACGCTTTGATTTTTAAACTCTTTTGACGATTCAAAACGAAAATCTATTATCTTAAACAATATTCACGCTGAACTCAAAATTGTATTTTTACCTTAACCCGGCAAATAACGTTTGAGATCGATTCAATTATTTTGTCGGAAAGTCACTTATTACTTGTTATTAGTGTATTTATCGTGTTTTCATTGTCAGCAACACTTAACATTTATTTTTAAATTTTAAATTGATTTACACTTGAAACGAATACGGGCGCAATTTTTAATCGGTAACAATAAGAATAAAAAGTTTCTACACACGGAACACTACACCGTGTTTATTGTTTAACGTCTCACAGTTATATTGTGTAGATACTATTCAAATTATTATAATTTATATCGAGCCGCCGGTAAAACGAGACATAAAATAACGTTTTGTATTATGGTTTTCCAAAGCGGTGTGAAAAAAAAGATCTCCGAACGCGATGTCCGCGATCTGTGAAATTTATTCGTACATATTTAATTCGCATATTTTATTTACTTAATTATTTCGAGCAACTAGTTAACCGTCAATTACGATTCGTAAATTATTATAAACATCGTGAGCTATCGTGTCCACATTGTTACGTCGTAAAAGTATAATATATTTTAAGTTTTTCGCCAAGTGTCGTCTCACTTTTGGATTAGATAAATAATTATAACGATCGGTATTTCTATACTCGAATCAATGTGTTTCGTCGTTGACAGACACGGGAAGACATATTTTGACAACTGTATCAATAAAATAAACATATTTGACATTTAATTAAACAAAATGTAGACAGTGTCGACTAGACACCCAGTACTTGAAAAACTGACATATCAGATAGACGCTAGAACGGATGTAGAAGTCACTGCTGGAGTGAGTCATTGGTTTTGAAAGCAACGACGATTACACACATTATTTTCGAAAAACCATTTTGAGCAAAGCACGGTTCAATTATGAATTCTCGCGCAAATATAATATGCACTTGTACTTTTCACTTTATTTCCGTTTAATTTTTCTTAAAAGGATAGTCGAAATTCTCAAATGTTTACATTGAAGTCACGATTTGTTTAACCTCTAGTGGCATAATATTATGTTTCTTAATATTTTTAATACTCAAAAAGAACTCACTTTATATCAAAGCGTAAAATTCAAGAGGATTTTATTTATATTGGATACGAGTCGACCACATCATGTAATTCGTTCTTAAATTGTATTTTCTTAAGTTTTTTTTTTTCATTGGTCAACAACTTTTTGCAGCTTGTACGGTCGGCAGTATACAAAAATGTCGTGTTTAGATTCAGAGCCTGAAATAACGATCCTGAAACATTTATACACCTTGAAGAACGCCATCATTACGGCATCACACTTCCGTTTTTGGAACTAGAGCACTGCAAAAAAAAAAAAAATGTACACATGATATATTTACGAGTCAATGAAACCATAAAATGAGATTTAACTACCACCCATCTATGTAGTGTTGATATGCTTCTTCTGTTTTTATTCTTATGTACTATTGTGTACACTTGACCATGCCAAGCACAAATATAGCAAAACGTTATGGTACAATAATACTATTCTCTAAGTAGTGTTTAAAAAATGAAGTTTTTTTCAACCTTTCCTGTATACCGTAGGAATTTTTATTACAAAAATTATCGGTATTTTTTTTGTATCTCTAAAAGTCTCGCGTGGCGATTTCATATTTTTTTTCGTACACTACCGCAAATCTCGTACGAACAGAGATCGTTAAAAAATAATACGTAAAAGTTCACCGTTCCTCTAGGTCAGTAAGTTCCTTAAATTCTATATAATATTAAAAGAGAGAAGAAAAAAAATGTTTTTAAACACACAACTTTTTTGTCACACTAAAAATGCTCACCGTCGACACGGTTATCGCCGTTATCATAACCATGTTTATTACCTTTATAATATTATTTGACCACGTAATATGTATTATGAGTATAAACTGTAAAAGCCGATAACTTTATGACTTGAAAAACAACGAATTCATTCTAAATATCGTTTTAGTTTTAAATCGTATGTCCACTTATTATTCTAACATAATATTATTGACCGTCTTAATCGTACGTTAACGTTTCAGATGGAGCATTCGCCATATTCGCAGAGTCCGAGCCCGTCGTCGTCCTTGGTAAACTTTCCGACGCCTACGAATTTACCGGACATAAGATTGCACAGGCCATTTAGTCAGGTAAATATTGAACATATATTTTTCACTGTAAAACTAAACCGCAATAACTGCGGTGATACGCGAAGCCCTCCGTGTGTTTTATTATTATTATTATTATTATTATTACAACTAAATTAAACCGTTTCATCAGTGCACACAATAACTGTTTATCTTTACTTCAAAGCCTAACAAATAAAAATGCGCTGGCAGTACCACTCCGACTTAAGTACTTAAGAACTAGTTGAGTTCGAAATCGATTTAAAAATTGTGTAACGTATTGATAACCAGTTAGATTTCGTGTTCGAGTACCGTAACACATATTCTACTTAATCATATAACATTGCTCGTTCAATCGAGAGTTATTCTAAACACACCGATTGTTTATATGCTTAGAAAGCGTTGTGGTTAAATGTTTTGAATTTCAAACCGTGCCCGCGTTACAAGTATAAAATAGCGTTGTGATTTAATTGTGAAAGGATAATGTTTGAAATATTTCAATTCTTATAAATCAATCAACGTTGATTTACCAACAAGAAAATACAGTAAGATCTAGTGATGATTGGGTATTGGGTATTTAGTTCGGAAACACGTGTAGACGTTCAGTGTAGTCTTTGATGTCCCGGTCTAATTGAATTATTTTTAACATTTTTAAATAAATACATAATGATTTATAACGAACGTTTAAAAAGTGTTATTTATCACTACAATATCATTATAAGTTATTACTTGTCACAATTTAAACGGTTTTCTCGCTCTTCGATTGACATAATAATATTTTGTAAAAAATAAATGAAAACGATGAAATATTTGTCGTTAGTCGATCGACTGATATATTATATTATAATAAAAATTAAATTTTTATTTCCACGACTACATACACCGCATAACTCCGCGTCAAAGATTCAGGAAGAAAAATCTGATATTACCGTCAAGAACTACTTAAGTGTGTTGTTTAACTCGTTAAAACAAAACGAAAAAAAAAAAAAAAACACTACTATAGAATTAGGACTTTAACCCTTGATTAGATAAACCAAATTGACTGGTAAAAAATATATATGCGTTATTTCATAGGTACTGATGAACTACTTATTATTTATTTTTTATGAACACGTAAGAAGTATTGTTTGTTTTAGTTAATGTGTGTAATACGAAAATACGAATACAGTTTTCGATGGATCAACAGTAGCTAATACACTTGATTTTTTTAAAGTAGTAAACGACGAGTGGATGTTCAGTAGAATGTACATTTATTACGAAACACATTATAGATTAGCGTGCGTGCACGGCGTTGAAAAAAAAAAAAAAAGAAAAAGAAAAGAACGGTGTTAAAATCAATCTTCGAGCATTAGTAGTCCGTCGGATTAACAATGTTACAAATCTACAAGATAATAACGTGCGCCGATATAGCCGTGTATAGGTGACGATAATAATAATAATAATAATAATAATTAACAACGGTACGACAAAAGTCGGCGGGCATCGAGGAACACGGTTATTATCGAGTGACGGTCCGCACGGTACCTCCTCGGAGCTTTGAGTTTTGTTTTGTTTTCAACCGATTTCGGATAAAACAATTCGCGTTCGACGACGAATAATGACTTAATCCGAAAAACTATTACGCGTTTTGTGCGCGGCACGACCCTCCTCTCCTCTCGCGCCGTATTCAGTAAACTGCTGCGTACAAATCCACGAGGATTTATCCAGTCGCGCGCACACGCACGCGAGGCTGGCCGTAATCACGAGCGTGCGCGCGCGAGCGCTCGCGTATGTTTTATGTAAACATTCGCGTTATTTCCATACAAATAGTATTCGGTTTGGTATGTGGCCATTTGTTGTGGCATTTTTATCTCGTCGACAATCCGTAAATCTTTCTAAAACTCCGTTCACTTTCGCCGTCGTTATCACCGGCGCAACATCGGCTTCCTTCTCGTTATTCTACACAATATTCGCGCGGTAATCAATCTTGTCCACAACCGTACGCGCGCGCGCGCGTATATATACGTATATATGACCTGCCACCCCTTTTGCGATCAAATAAAGCAACTATAAACGTTGATCGTTTTCCCCGGGAGAGGAGGGACACTGTGTGCGTATACATATTTTATACATATTTGTGTGTGTGCGCGCGGGCACGTGATGTGTGAATACGCCGGAGTGACAATCTAATATAGACATAAACAGTGTTGAATTCAAACGTTCTTTTTTCCGAGAGGTTTTTTTTTTAATTAAGCCGCTCTAGATAGGAATCCCGGTGTCGGTTTTTGTATCGGATCGAAAGTCGGTGCGATTTTTAACGTAAATTTACAGTAAAATATTAGTACGTACCTACTACCTATATTGTATATCGTAAGATTTTTCGACTGTCGGATAATAATTTCTCTGGCATCGTTGACGTTGTTCTCGCTACCGAACTTTAATAAAACGCACAATTCGATCGCACATGCGGGTATCACTACCTGATGTAGACGGTCAAAGTTTTCGTTATAACTCGTGAGTCGTTGTGTGTGTATATTAATGGTTGTGTGTTCTGCGTAAAACAGTATAATATGTATACTTTTTATCACAAACCAACACGAGTAAACGAATGCTTTCCTCTCCTAAACCATACTTGAATTCAACACTGGATATAAAGTAAAACCAAAAAATATGCTCTTCATGTCGTATTTTCTTGGCTTTTCTTCTTAATAAGCTTTTAAATATAAAATTTCATTTTTACTTCTTTAATAAATAATAAAAAAATAAATACAGCTACACGCTCATAAAACGTGTCATAATTATTATGAATACTCCAGCTGCGCAGGACATGTTTTGATCGACACAACGTTTACACGGTGAAATCATAACACGTTAAAAATGAAATCTAGGAGAGAATTTATTCAATTCTTTTCTCGCACATCATATCAATTCGATTTAATATCGTGCGAATAAATAATCAAATTATCGAATACGACTGATTTCACTCGCATCGTTTTCAAAACATTCAAAAGTCAAACATAATATGTTCTCGGAATATCGCGAAACACGCAGAAAATAATTTTCCCGGCCAGTACGCCGCCGGTTGAACGATCCGTCCACATATTCATACTCCCGTATAATACTGCACGAGTTCAATAACGTCGTCGTGTAGAAAACCCAACATCCCGGACCCTAATATTATAATATTATGTGCATTGAATCGACACATTGTTGTTTGATAACCCTACTGTAACGTCTGATGCATTATCGTGTACGGCTGGTCCGTCATAATTATTATCATGTCACCAAGGTTATTGCATTTTTCACCGTACCCGCTCGTGTAATGGTGTTTCTTTTCAAAACGCGCAACACAAAAAATATCATCGGTAATTGCTTTTTTTTCGGCTCCGATTGCATTGTTGGTATACCCGCACAACATCGTATACCGTACCTACGCACAAATTACGCAGCGAATAAATTGTAAACGAATATTAAAACCGTTGAGTTTCATAAGATTGAGTTAGCGTCGATAAATCGCATGACAATAAAATTTTATCTTTATCATTTAAGATCATCGTAATTCGTAGCTGATTAATAAAACGCGCGCGTAAAAACGTCGCTCGTCATACACTGGACATTGATAACGGTCTTTCGCGGCCGATGCATCAGAATACAAAAAAAAAACCAGTGATAAAATAACATAAATTACGAGTAGGTACGATGGAACAACACGCGTATAAATAAATATAAAACGTCCACGGCAGGCAACGAATTAAATACTTGGGCAATCAGCCGGAGTTTTATTGAATGCATTAAAATCGCGCGTCGTCGACGCGAAATAATATTATTTATCGACGACGGACAAAGTGAAATCAAATGCCGTATACCCATGCCCGCGCGACGATCGGCTGGCGGACAACAAAACACTAATCGATTTGTGTCGTCACTCTGGAGACGGTATGCGAATCGGAATCGAAACGATTAACGCTCTGCGCAAATGTGTGTAGAATTAAGTGCCTGTGTAACATCGCGAATAGGTTTTGCAATTGCGCATAAAGTATTATTCGTGTAACGCCTGCGATTTTAAAGAAATAAAAAGTCTATTATTATAATGCGATTTGTGTTTTTTTTTTTTTTTTTTTACGACGTTAATTTACCGATTTCAATTAATGCTTGAGATTGGACTGTGGTTTTTTTTTTTTTTATTTTTACAAATTCGTTTTGATCGTTTACTTTTCGTACGAGCAATTGGTTTTTGTGTGAACATTTTGAATTTACGATCGATAAAACTTTAGACACGCAAAACTATTGTTGTACGTCGTTTAACTACAGCGGCACTAAACGTGCTTGCGCGCGACCGACAATAATAATACGTATTTATTTTTTTCAGAACGAATTCAAATCGCGTCGCCGTCCGATTGGACTGTTCTCGATAGATTTTCCCGAATTAAAACGCGGCAAGGCGCGCACGTTAGGAAATACGTATATCGCGAAAGAGTTCGCGTCGAAAAAATCGTCGAGGTAATCCGTAAAGTCCCGACTCGATGTGCCCGACGAAATAGAAGCGAATACATATTTTAGCATTTAGAAACGGCCACTTTTGGCCCCACCCGAAATCGCGAGTTTACGCAGTTTAAGCGTTTTCGCTTATTATTATTTCGTTTCGCCGAAAACAGCGTTTGTCCCTCGCGGATAGGGCGGGGGTAGGGGGGGGCAATCACTTTGGGCCGCGCGTCCGACACGCGAAAACCGTACTGCTCTAAGACCACCGTTACGTGTATATTGCTTATGTGTGTCCCGACAGATGCACGACCTCAAGCACCTACACCTACCGTTCCAGGGCGCCAACTTCGGGTTCCGGTTCATGGAGAACTATTCCGCGCTGCCCGCGCACCTGTTGCACCACCTGCAGCCGCAGTTCCTGCACCCGGCCCTGGACCCGAGGATATCGTTCTCGCAGACCGGCGTGTTCCAGCCGCTGGGCTCGCCCAACCCGCACCACCAGCAGCACCCGCACCACGCGGCCGCGGTGGCCGCGGCCGGCATGAAGGGGTTCGCGTCCGCGTTCGCGCCGCCGTCAAAGTGCTACAAAATGGACGACAAACCGGCGTCGCACGCCGAGGGTGCCGCCGCGCAACAGCAACAGCAACAACAGCAACACCAACAGCAGCAGCAGCAACAGCAACAGCAACAACAGCAACAGCAACAACAGCAACAGCAACAGCAACAACAACAACAGTCGCTCGGGTCGCAACACCAACAACACCACCAGCCGGTGCCGCCGTCGTTTCCGTATCCGCCCAGGAGGAGTCCTTGTTCGCCGGCCAACATGTCGCTGTCGCCGCCGACGTCCGCGGCCGCCGTGGCCGCGGTGGCCATGCACCAGCACAACAAGGACGAGTGCTCGGACAGGGACACGCCGAGTTCCGGCGCGGTGTCCGAGGACGGCAGGACGATCAGAAGTAAGTGCCGCTTGTTTTTTTCCCCTTTTCTTTTCGAATATTATATTTTTTTACCATCGTCTCGACGGTCGTTATCATCGTATTGTTACTGTACTTATTAGTCGTTATACTGTCTGTCGCTATACCGCGCGCGCGCAGTCGGTACGGTTGCCGTCCGCGTAAAATGCGGTTTATGGTTCAAGCACAATAGGTCCGCGAACGTTGGCCGATGTTCGTAACGACGTGTGATAATCGCACTCGATATAACGCTAATATTCAAGGCCGCGCATTAACGAGTTGAAAAATTTAAGTCGAGTTACTTTTTAATTGAGTTACTAACGATTACTTTTTCTTTCAATTTTTTTTTTTTTTTATAGTACCCTATAGTGACTTAGAACGAATTGATTTTTTTCCATGACGACCAGCAGTCGCGAATCAATTAATTAATTTTACCGTCAAATTGTATTATTTTCAAATTAAATTTATCGTATACCTTGAGCACGAATTGAAAATGTAATTCGTCTTTATTAAGAAAACGTTCCATGTCTTCTATGGCGTTCATCTATGTATGGGTACAGGTCATGTTTGATTATTATAAATTTACAAAGTAAAAAAAAGGAAGCCATAAAAAACACTCTCGAAATTTCGAAAAATTCGGTTTTTTTATGAAGTTCTTCTATGGACATCATAGAAAACCGAATTTCAGAAAAAGCGGAAAGTATATTATTATTTATTTTTTTTTCAAATAACTTTCAAGTTTTCTAAGAAACATCAACTACTTGTATATTGGTTTTTCAAATTTTCAAACCACGTGAAAATATGAATTAAAAAAAAAAAAAAAATCAAATACTCATGGCCTTACGCGAGCGAACTAACATAAAAAAAAAAAAATTTGATTTCAAAAATATTATTCACGAAAAAGTCGTGGGCGTGGACTAACACGACGAGATGCCCGGTATGATGTTAATATAATATATTGTACTTTGTTCCGATCATTGTTCTGTACACATTATATACGACACAAGTCCTGTTTTTTTTTTTTCGCGGCAACTTTTCGGTGTCATATCATATTACATTACAGTTTACTTACGTCTTCTATTATTGTACAAGAAGTGTATTTCAATGTTTTACGATCGCTGTGCTATCAAATACAATTGTCTTGCGCACGAATACGAATGGTTTTCGTGCGGTTTTAAAATAAACATTGATAAAGACGAATTTTAAATTTTAAAGACTTACGAAACGCGACGAAAAGCCATATGTTTGTTTTTATAACACGACGAACGAATGATAACCGAAACACGATTTAAATAATACCTACTCATAAGACCTCAGTAAATAGCAACAGCATTTTAACTAAACAATAAAAATCGAGATATCATTATTCTATGATTTTATTTTATTTTTTTTTACCGAAACACATTGTACTCGGTAATCCGTCGTAGGGCTCGAACTTTATTGCACTAAAAAGTGATTAAAATTGCTAGCATAAGTGTTCGAAAAATTCCTTAAAATTGAATCGGAAATTTTTTTTGAAATTCATTTACAAGAAAAAAGTAACAGACATTGACGTCGTCGTCGGCTTAAAAATTTCCCGTTTATTAGTTAGAAATTTAAATAAAAAGAGATATAATTTAAAAATTACGATTCAATCAAACAACATTTAAAACACGTTTGAAGACCAACAGTTCAAATTACCATAAAAAATCGGACATTAGCGCTGAAAAAAAATCATTTTTTTCAAAGTTCATATTTTTACTATAATCTAGCCGATTTCTTAAAAATATGAAAAATAATGCGAACATCGAACTTAGAAATTCATACAAATCGTGCATGAAAATGAAATATCGAAAAATCGTTTGCATTCTATAACGCGCGTTTGATGTATATTTAACTGTGCAATAAATTCTTAAAAAAAAAAAAAAAAAAATCGCAAAAGCAATCAAGTTCGATTACCTATATAGTCGGCAATACAATATGACGCACACGGAGTAGTCGTATAAAAAAAAAAATTGAATAATCGTCGTGATTAGTTTTTATTATACACATCTAAATCGTATTGGTTCTTTATTGTGTCGTCGTTGGAATTTAGGATATCGGATAAAAATTGTTCGTAATAAAACAATACGACAATATACTAAAAAAACCAACAAACGTACGATAATATTGCGTGTCTACCCGTAGTTTTTTTTTTTTTTCCCAAGCACTTGTCGAGTTTTATGGTCTGTCATTTCCAAGAAAACGCGCGTCAGACGAATTTACAGATAATCTCGCCGCAAAAGTTTCCGGTAACGAAATCGAAGGGTGAACCGGTAGTGACGCGAACGTCGCGGCGGTGGCGAGAGGGCCGGGCGGGGGGGGGGGGCCGCTAACAAGCGTGACATTACGTGCCTCATCAATAGCACATGTGTCACCGGTAAACTTTATTATAGGTTTACATCAACTTTTGAACGCAAACTATTACACGGGTACGATTTACCCCTTTCTCCGAACCGAAACTTCTATAGGCGGCCGACTCGTGTGTGCGCTGTTTGTTCTCTCCCCTAGTCTCGCCGACACAAGTGGCTAATATTCCAGGTCGTTATATGCATTATACGACAGACAAAAACCGCCGTCGGTCTCTTGCAAACTGGACACGACAACAGTTTATAACGACCGTTTTGATAGCCGCGTTCTTGAAATTCGACTAAACTACTACTACTGCTGCTGCTGCTGCTGCTGCTGCCGCGTTTCTTCCACGTCGGTCCGTCCTGTTCTCGTGGGACTGACGAAAACTCACTTACGTTCAGCTGTTGCCGACGCGGCAAGTTTATCGGATCGCCCGAAAACGATTATTCGAGTGAATTCGGCCCGTACGCGCAACAACGTGTTACCTCGGTGCCGACGACGACGACGACGTACGCGTTCTCGAAACATAATATCAAGAGTACCGCGCAAAGATGCACGCGCGTGTATGGAAACGATCGTCGTTTTACCGTCGGTAATCACTACTCGACGGATTTAAAATATAAATACACGTGAACAATATGAAAACCAAACATATTTGTGTAAACAAATCGTTATAGGAGGTTAATACCGAAGCGCTAAATATATACGATACTCAATCGACCCCCTCCCGCAGACGGCGGCGTGGGCTAACAGTACGGTTTAACGGTGTGCACTTGGATGTTTTTAAAATCTCTAGCGATTACTGGCGAACCGGGCAAAGTCTTTTTTCGTACGCTATCTTTATGGGTGTGCCGTACTGTGAGCCGACGCGATCGCCGATCAGACGAGGTTTTATTATGCTTTCAAAATTATTCTATATTTACTATATTTATGTTCTTAAAAGTATTATAATCACAATATGCTATTTGAAAGTAAAAATGTCGCGCATTAAATATTTTAAGTGTACAAAAAAAAATAAACGCTAGTTAAACGCGACTTGAAACAATTAGCATTGTTCTTGAATTAGGGCTTTTCAATAATAATTTGAAAACGTGTACTTTTTATGTTTATCAGTATTATATATTTCTATGAGCAAACCTATCGGATAACATAAAAGTATAAAACGATCGTTTTAATCCTATTCGTATACGAATTGAACTTTATCTTTTATCTTTTAGTAGGTTACTAAAATATATGTTCCTCAAAATTGAATGTACATTTTTTTTTTTTTTTTCATCAAACGTCACTCACAAATAAAATCGAACAAAGCTGTGTTATACATCTGACTATCGTATTTAATAAGATTAACTTCTTTATTTGTAAACGTAAATCTACTTGAATAGCACAAACACTTAACTGTGGTCAATAAAAATATTATACAGTCATTAAACGTGCATTTTTATATTTAGTGCTCGAGATGTAGGTATCTGACGTTGGACAGTTTTCTCGCGGACAAACGTGTTGTTCGAAAATCACGTTTCAAAATGTTTCGATTTCGAACGGAATTTTATTTGAACTCGATCGGACACGAATCTATGGGTTTTCAAATTCTAAATGGATTTTATGGTAATTCATTAGTAAAGTGTAAAATCTTCATTTCTTACAACCTATGTAGATACGCCCGTCCCTTTGAGTTTTTTATCGGATCGTAAGAATTACAAGTATCCCCGCGCACGTCGTCGTTACGATTCGAACGAAAATCTTACGAATATTTCTCGTCGCGTTTTGCGAAAACCGCAGTTACCATTGTTCGGCACGGTTAACTATACTATAATATATTAGTCAATGCGCGAGAACGTGTTCCAAAGTGCAGTGTGTGTGTGTGTGTATACAATACAACGATAACGACGAAAAACGGGGGAAAAGCAAAAAAGGTCATCAAAAAAGTATCAAGTGGGCCGAATTGAACAGTTTACTTCGCGAGCCGCACACAAACATTTAACGAAAATAGTTAATATTTTATGGAAATTTTTCAATTTTATTCTTTTACGAAATGACGAGTACAATATCGATACAGAAAGTTTAAAAAAAAAAACGAACATTTTTCAAAATCATATTAATTATTCATTTTGTCCATTAATATTGGGTAGCCACGGGCCGCAAAAAAATTAGCCGAGTGTTTGACATGTAGGGAGTCGATATTGGGAATCCGACAAAAAAGTTGGGCACACCTGGCAAATGCCAAACGGTGCAGACGCGGCGTGACGTTGCGCGAGCAGAGATAAAACGTCGAGCTTCGTGGCGTACGTTCGTGTATCGCAGTCGTATATAAATATATAAGACGCTCGGAGCGGCGGCGTTTGACGGACGGTTGTCGCTTGGTCGCCGAACACGGGCTGTCACGATCCTCGGCGACCGTTTGTGTGTTGGCAATAATTATGTTGTTTCACTGTTACAGGACGTGTTTTGCATAGCGCGTTTCTAAGCGAGCGCGCGCGTGAGTATGTGTAGAGCGGCGAAACGTCCCAAAGGACTCGTGTGCGCAAAACATTATTATTGTCAGGAACAGCGCAAACGAGTATACTATATCGCTGCCGTATAGTATCGCGTATACCAGCGAGGTATATAGCGTGTCGGACTCTTTTTTTTTTCCCTCTTCTTCTTCTCTCTCTATTTCTTTTTTTTTTTTTTTTTATAATCGGGAGCAATGTTTTTCACGTTTTGTTTTATTCACTGCGTTTTATTTTTTATTTATTTTGTATCGGTTTTTTCTTTTTTTTCTAATAGTATTCGCGGCTTTGCTTTTACAATGGGTTTTAACAAGCTGTGGGTGATGGAGAGGTCTCCGCATATCGTGGAATGTCGTAGAATGCTAAACGCCGCCGCCGCCGCACCGACCGCGACTACGGTCACGTGTGTTGTCGTGTACCTATACGTTCATTTTATTATCGTGTATTCTGTTATTGAATCGTACACCGCGTTTGCTCACACGTACCTGCGCGTCGCACGCGCTAGGAGGTAGATACGTCTCGATTTCTTCGTTCCGCCGTTGACGTCTTCATACGACGTACAACATCATCGCGCCGAGCCGTATTTTCCGGCCAAAGGGCCAAAGGGTCTCGGTTTTTTCTGATAGGCTCAATGTTTACCTAAACGGCAGTAGTGTGACTCGGTGTTTCTACATTTAAAACACGTTTTGTCATGCTTTTGTCTCGGCTCGGCTCGTGGTTTTCGCCCGGGTATGTGTCTGCGAAAAACGGAAATCAAAAATACTCGACTTCAATCGATCCGCGTTAGATTTACCGTCGGAACAACTCGAGCTTTAGCGATGGAACATCTATATGTCATTGTTATATTTATTTTTCGCGAATTTTTCGATCGACTAAGAAATAATGATGTCACCTAAAATAAAAATACTCGTGATGATAACTCCGCTTCGGGATCATTATAATTATATCTTTTTAACGCGCGCTCACTACGAAAAGAAAAAAAAGATTTAGATACGCGTGAGATAGTTTCGTTCTTTTTTGTTTTTCTGTTTATACAGGTACTCACTACTTGCGATATTTTGTATACGATTTCAAACAGTGTATTTATCTTGTCGGTGGATATATTACGTTATTATCGTAACTGCGTTTTTAACGGCGGCGGCGGCGTTATAAAACGATTTAAATATAATGTACGCGTATTTTAGTTTCTAGTGCCCGCGCGTATAATAATTCAGAGTGCGCTCGGGCTTGTTCGTGAACGTCAACATTTTTGATCACGTTTATAATTATGTAATATCTTAATCGGTGCAATAGCCGTGAAATTTCGTGGCGCTTAATTAAGACTCGGGAATCGCGAGTTAAACAAAACGGATTACGGGCTCTTTATTAAACGGGATTTATTCATCGTCACCCTCTGCGTCCTACCTTGCGGCGGCGGCGGCGGCGGCTGCGTTGCAATCTGGAACGGCGCGCGTTCTCCGGACCGAGTATATACGTCTTGTCATCGGTCGTCTGCCAACCCCATGAATTATGCAAGGCGCGAAACGCCATATAGTAGTTTATAAAACGAGGATTAAATATGGGATGGTGGTCGTCGGTGTTCAACTACTGGTCATTTGGGGACCCGCAGTGCCGATAAGCGCATGTAATTCCTCGCGATTAACCGACCACAAGATTACTTCGACCCTTGTCGGCCACGTCAAAAAGCTCCAGTGTTCCGTGCCAAAACGCCCTTATATTCCTCGTCGGTATAGTATTAACTTTTCTTCTTTTTTTTGGCACCCTGCGTCATCAAGGTCGTCAATAAAGCGGATATCCCGCAGCCCAACACGTCTAATGTACACACACGCACACACTTAAAACGCGGATCATTAACGTGTGTCGTGTAACTCTGTTTCCGACCGAACTTATAAACATTTCAGCTACTATAGTCAAGCAACACGAGTTTTCTTCAGACTCTGGCCCATTTTTGATTTTTTCGTTGCTCATTCGATTTTCAAAATTATTTTAACGCGCTTATAATATTAGAAATCTAGAAACGTGGTATCCGGCGAAATAAATCTCATTTATGGTATGTTTGTCTCGTTTGAAAATTTCGCTAACGTCATGTGTTCATATTTAGCCATACAAGAAAAGTAACGATTACATTTTTTATGTAAAAAGTAAATAACCTACGACGATAGATTTATTGGCTTCGATCTCTATTTGATAGCAATCAACAGCCATTTTTTCAACTGAAAATCGCACGCACAATATGTTCCAAAAGTGTGTAAAATAATGTATGATTTATACTTTATGCAAGTGCATATAGCTAGAATTTTTCAACAATAATAATAATAATAATTTAAAATCATATTTGTATGGTTTTTAATACACTGAAAATATTTAGTACGATGTGAGTGAAAAATTTGTGATAATATGTCCAATGTCCATGTTTGGATAAATATTTGTCGAGTTTTAACAAACTTGTTCAAAGTCTAAGCAGATTGTGTTTTCTACCAATAGAACTTATGTCAACTATCGACGTGAGCGTTTAAACATAATATATATATATTGTATATTATATTAAATATGTATAATATATATTTTAATAAGGAGAATA
The DNA here is from genome assembly GCA_948098885.1 of Drepanosiphum platanoidis. Classification (NCBI taxonomy): domain Eukaryota; kingdom Metazoa; phylum Arthropoda; class Insecta; order Hemiptera; family Aphididae; genus Drepanosiphum; species Drepanosiphum platanoidis. Next base: position 12,563,584 of record OX402533.1, read on the forward strand.
ATTTCACGAGAAATTATAATTTTATTCAAATGAATGAAATTACTTTAATTTACGTTAACTTGTATTTTTAAGGCATATAAATAGAAGTTTAAGAATTTGATGTTTAAATCGATCTGATTTTGCATTGTGAACAAAAAAAAGTTAAATCGAGTTATATTATCTTAGTCGTTTGGTAAAGTCAGGTTTTATAGAGTTTTAATATTAAAGGTACTTATTTGGTATATTATCCAACATCGAGTCACTTTATTTAAATGTATGAATACAAATAAGAGTGTCGATGTTTTTTTTTTTAAGTAGCTTAACTACGTATTAGTCATCGTTTGTACAGCGATACATCATAATATTATATAATTTATAAAGTAGATATAATATTACACTTAAAACTTGAACGTCGTGTAAACATTATTTTCACTTATAAACCAGTGTTTCTCATTTTTTTCCCCTAAACTACAACCTAAATATTCATTTCAAACGAACAACGACACATGACATTTTTATTATTTTAAATCAATAGCCCTTTTTCTTTCAACGTCGATTTCCAAAATCTCTAATTGACACGTGCTGAAAAGAAAGTCACGAGTGTCTTTTTTCTCTCGATTTTATGGTTTTTTTTTTAATAATATTAATCGTCGATACGAATTATATTTTACCGTCGAATCGTGGAATAAAACCGTGTAAAACAGTGTATAACCTAATTAGGAATTACATTTGGCGATCGAAGTTTTCATTAAATTTTTTCTATCAATTCGTTGTAGACATTCATCCAGTTTTCTGTAGGTTTATTCGTTTATAATGTCGGTTTAATAGTTTATACTGACATGGTCGCATATAAGATTATTTTTTTTTCGACAACACACATCGCGTCAGTTCGAGACACATTAGTGTGTCGCGGCATACCTATCGAGAACCGCAGACTGTACGATAAGAACATATTACTGTTTAATTATAAACATAATATCACGAATTAAGAACCCGCAGTCGAACAATGTATAACCTGTAAAGAATAAAAAGTGTTTTTCAAAATCAGCCCAAGCGAAAACTAGACGCGCGAATTCCATTCGGGTCTGTACATTTCATATGACGTTCATAGTCCATATTATATATATATATACGTATACATATACATCACTACGTTTATTCGGTTTGTTGTTTTGCATGTACGCAGATATTATAATTCGTTGTGCACTTGAGTTGTTTTCTACGGCTCTTTGCGGGCTCGCTCCCCGGCCGCGCCGCGCATTCATAGGACACGACGGGAAATGGAAAGGAGAGCACGGGGCCTTTTATGGTAACTCAATATTAATATTGACGGGTCGGTTTGGCACTGTTTAGCAGAACGCACAGCGCCGACAACCGCCGCCGCGCAGATTTCTGCGTAGCAAAAGGGCTTTTTAGAGGCCGCATTGATCAGCCGACTGGAACGATATGCCGGGAATGTATCTAGGGGTGTTGCCATATTATTTTCATATTTCCCGACAACGTTTTGTTATTATTCAATTTCCAAAAGCGCCGTCGCTGTCCCCGCCGCCGTGATTTTGCTCTCCGTTCGCAAAGTGCATCCGACTGATAATTCCGTCGTGGACCCGCGACTCTCCCGGAGAGAAACGTTCCGAGTAAATAATACAAAATTACCACGTTCTTTTTCTTTTTTTTCGTGATGATATTTCATGCGCTTTACGCGGGTACTTTGCGTACATTTCCGGGAGTTTCTATTTTTCACACGACTTTGAATATTCATTCGACTCAGAGTTGACGAAATGTTTGCTGCCACGGCTCACGACGTCACGGACTTATCGATGTTTCCGAATTAACGCAATTTCACACGTGTTTTAGCGCTCGAACGCACGTATTGGTGCGCAATGGTATTTTATAACGTCTTGAAAACGTATCTGAAAGTCATTGTTGCCCGAATGCAGAAAACGTCACAACGTTCGCATATACGCGTCGCAAGGTCTCTCTGCACACGACTCTTTGACGCGCCGCACCTCTATACCCCATTCGTATATATATATATATTGTGTACGTTGTACCTGTTGTAATCTTCCCCGCTTTTTCCTGGTGCACAAATTAGGTGACAATTAATTGTTATCGACTCCGCGACCGGCATCAAAGGGTTTCCTCCCCCCCCAGTCTCGTCGCCGTGTTTACGTTTATGACGCACCGCGCCGGGTAGTAGAACGTATAACGACTATATATTATTATTATTATCATTATTACACGTGTATAATATAATATGTGTTATGCAAAACGCACGGTCGTCCCTGTGCACACACACGTTGTTCACGCGTCGTTGACCTCGCATAGTCGAAATTTCTCGTCGACAAACAATCGTTATTATTGCCTCCTCGATCGCCGTTTCCGCCGTCGCCGCAGCCGATGATTATTAATAATAATTGGAGATTAATCGTATCGAAATCGCCGGCGGCTCTGCCAAAATAAGTCACCGTACACGTCGCGTTTTCATTCGACTAGAGAATAATTAAAACGTACTTTTTTTTTTTTTTTCCGAAATCAACGAGTTTTTACCGCGTTTACAAGTGGCAATTATTGGTAGCGTAAATCATTCACATTCCGATTTTCGATCGTAAGTCATGAAATTGAACCGTTTTCTGACAAACGAATTAATAGCATAGGAATATTATATGTTTTGTCGATAAGAATAATTATACCTGCACAAAAACGCGATGTAGTTAATATTCAAATCGTTTATAGTAGTTCGTTTTTTAAAAGTTTTTAATCCGTAACGTTTCAACGGCTAAACAGTCGTCTACAAGATATAAAACCATAAGAATAAATAAATTTAGAATATTATGGTCAATAATGGTAACGAAAAAAATAAAAAAATATACTCACCGTTAATTTATTAAATTTCCCATGCTTTTTTCTTCTACTATTAAAAATTATACTCGTCGATAATATTTGTAAGTATAAACGGAGTGCTGTTTATCGATTCCAAGTTTCTTTTCGAACGTCTAAAGAAAAAACAGAAATTCATCATTAACGAGAGAGTCATTAGTTTAAAAATTCTATGCATACCTATAGGGAATATTTACAATTCTGCTGTATGCATTTAACACAACTGGCCATAAAGAATTTATCAGTTTTTTACGAAATATATTTTTATAATCACTCGAAATTTTTCAGGGGATTTAGATTTATACATATATATAAAAAAAAAAAACATTTGTCTGTTGACAATTTAAAAGTAATCAAGACTTGTATGGTCTTAATTACATTTAAATATATTCGAATCATTTCCATCGGATAGAAAGTATTTTAGACATTAGTCGTTGAAAAATGTGCGCACATTGTGATGGCGAACAAAGAAAGTCATAATTAAATAGTAGGTATATATTTTTATTTACAGAAAAAATGCACATAGTTTTACCGATGGAAAAATGCTAAAAAAATCTTTTGATACGCGGGAACAATTCAACGTTAACAATAACCGACTGGAGAATAGTACTGACGGCAGTCAAATACGATTTGATATTTCGGTACATTTATATTATTGTTTGTCGACGAATACGTGAAAAAAATATAATTATTAGCTTCGTCTCGTCTTTATACTTTTTATTTTATTTCGGGCGGTATACCTACCTCACGTACGGTCTTTCAAATAGAATTAGTAAATCATGGTATAAACCAATTTAAGTTTATATTTTAATAGACCACCTACGAAGTATATGACTTTATGTCTATTACTTCTAATAAAAATGTAATTTACCACTAAGTAATTCGCATTAAACAAAATCAATAAAAAACGCGATTGTAAAAATCTCGTTTTTATATCAGTTACACAACAGGTTTTTTTAGATTCGTACCACAAAAAGGAAATAAAAATGCTTAAAATTTAATTGTTTTTTTTTTTTTTTCTATAAAAATTTAAACAGTCGGTTATGTATGTACATAGGAACTGTAGAATAGTTCACAAAGAGTTTTTAATTTGAAATACTGAAAGATGTTTTATTGCTCGCAATTCTAAATTTATTAAATCTATATGAATATCGAGTACTCTAATATTTATAAGTGAAAAGGTAATGTGCATGATATATTTTATGTTTTATGTTTAAACAGAGATCGTTAGATAATTTCTATTGAAATGTTCGAAAAATTCGACATTACATCAGTATTTGAAATGCGAACATTTTGTTTGAAATACCAAATTGTTAAAACGAATTGTGCGCAGGATTTTGTCCACTCCAAATTAAATACTTACTAACTTAAAACTAAAATTTCTACGAGTACGGAGAGTACTAATTATCACGGTTGTCTATAAATCACGTCTTGTAAATCGTTTTGTTTTGTTTTATACGTAGACAGTTATCGATAATAATTGTTGTACGACCAAAGTGGGCTTCACAAATAATAATATTTTATTTCACGTTTCAATTAGTGAAATGATCTTAAAAAAAAAAAACCAAAAACACCGAGGACAGTTATTAATTTTTGTATTTCTACTATGAAATGTATGTAAATTAACAATAATTGATAAAAATGTACATAGTTAACTTTTCAAATGTGTGTGTGTGTGTGTGTGTGTGTGAGCTATGTTCGTGTTACTCGTGTAAAATGGTAAAACGGAATTATCGTTAGATTTTCTATTAGCATACGTTTACACTTTCCCTGCCGCCATTATGCGGCAGCAGCAGTGTGTACACTGTACAAGCTACCTACTACTACTACTATACCCCCATTATACGAAACGTTAGCATGTGTTTACGGTAGGCTTACCGATCGGATCGCAACGCGTAGGAAAAATAAAAAAAATGTGTCCAGTGGGAATCTTTGCCGCGATGAAATCCGCACTTGTTTACACATTGATTGGCGATAAATCCTCGAGACTTCCGAGACCGCATGCGAAAGGGGAACAGGGGGAAAAAAACGCATCAAATTATACGCATAATACGAATGAATGGGCTTTTGCATGCTGGTGCGGAGCGCGCTCGCACACACACACACACACACACACTCACACACATATATACGGCGGATGTGTTATACCACTCGAGCGGGCGAGAGAAGACAAGATTTATTAACGGGCGACCGCTAAAGTTTAATAACGTGTAAAAACAGTTTCAACGGCGGCGGACCCTTATTAAAAACCGAAATTTATAAGCGTATTATGCTAACGATTTATTGGAAACCAATAACCGACCGGGGCGAGTGGTCGGAGTAAGCCGCCCCCGGCGAAACGTGCCGGGAAAAGGAAACGTATAATGTCGTTCGCTCCGACGACTCGGTACGGTTTTTACTGTTTTTAGTTTCGCGTTGGTAATGCCGCGAAGCCGAGTTGTTTGGCTGAGCTCCAGCGTACGGTTTCGACTTTGCGGCGGTGTCCTTAAAGTTGTGACGATCGTCGTCGGAACGCGTCAAAACAACGACGTAACGATCGAATCGGACGGGCTCGCGGGCGGCGGCGCGGCGTGAGATGTCTTCGAGATCGAAAACCAGTGGAAAACGATTTCAACGGGTCGCAGACGGACACGTCGTTTTTACGTCCGTTTCGTATTGTTCGCAGAAACCCGAGTCCCGACGACGAGCGTAATTTAAGAGAATCTTTTTAACGGCCCTTCGTTTAACGCGTCGACGACGGTATTATTGTACAGCATCTTACAGCCTGGGCTATGGGAAGCGCGCGTTTAACCATCACGCGCACTCGTACAGTGTTGGTTTGCAGGCAAACGCTCCCGACGCGTATTTAGTTTTATATTTTATTTCAGAAGCTTCTTGCGGCCTACTCTGCTCACAGCCCCGCTGTTTTTATCGGTGTACGTCCGTTATTGATACGTCGCGACGGAGACGGACACACGAATTTGCTTAGCGGTTATCACATAACCGGGTCTCGAATTTTGATGCCCTCGAAAACCTATACGCATGCCCTAAAACTCTACGAAATGTTAGAACATTAGTATTAAATATAATATTAAATTTATGTATAAACGTCAAATTGTTACAGTTAAAAAAGGTTGCAAATGAAAAAAATATACATGTAAAGTAATAATAATATGATGATGAAAGACATTTTTCACTTATTTAAAACTGACTTGAATGAATTGCCAAAAGTTGACCTGAAAAATAAAAACCGTCTAAAAATACAAATATAAAATAAAATAAAAATCAGTTATTTAGTTTCTTTTGCTATTGAAACACACTTTTAACTATTATTTAAGGTGTTCCAAAAAAAAAAAAGGAAATTAATTTAAACTCATTAATATTTGGACACTATTATTAACACAATATTATTATCACCGTTGAAGAAGAAATAACAATATCAAGAAAAAATCGGGTTGAAGACAAAGACATGTAAAGTTTTTTTTTTTTAAAAAAAATCCTACGATTAAAAAACTGGCAGAACACCTGTATACTGTAATTTTACAATCACAAAACATTTAAACTAAAATTAATTGTTACCGCGCTGTCGTATAGAATATAATATGATTTAATTTCGAACTCTCCGACGTTGTATTTCAAATAAGAGTTTTCATTTTGTTCTACAGGTTTTCATTCTCTAATTAATTTTTAATCGTTTAATCGAAAGCGTAAATTGTTTTCATTTTTGTATACCTTATAAACAGAAACGCTCATAACTTTTACTGGTGATTTTAATACGATTAGTCTGAGTTATGCAAGGCATTTGGTTAACGCTAATCGATAGTCTTTTTTTATCCATTAGCTGTTGTACATATTATTATTATATATTTACGTGTAAAAAGTTATCGACGGGCATTGAAGAATTTTTTCGATTTCGGTTTCTAAAATGAATTTTACCAAACGTTCAGCGCGCGTCAGAACGTCGCATTCGTTCTCGAATAATAATCGTGTAAAAATAACAATAATACTATTGTGATGCACGCGAGTTTAGACATTTCGGCGCAAAAACATAGCGACGCATTCCGCGTCGGTATAATAAAATACGCTCAAACGTTCGTTTACGAATCACACTACGTGCGTTTTCATTTCGTTTTGCGCGTCGCGTCCGATAATCATTTTTATTATTATTACGATATTCGTGGGGGTATCTTGACGACGATAATATTATGATGTGACCCGCGTACGTAGACACGACCGTCGACACCTCGATCGTCTCTCGAAACGTCGACAGTAATACCCGTGGTAGGTAGGCATTTCAACGTTCGATTTGAAGGAGAAACGGGTTTCTCCGGCGTCGTCCGATTGGTCGTCGTTACACGGACAGTCGCCACAATTTTACGGCTCTACAGAAAGAATTAGCTGGCCGCCGCGCCGCAGTGACCACCGGTGGTAAAAATTTATAAACCGTACGAATCATAAACGTGTATGGTGCGAGCGCGTGTTATTTTTCTCTTTTTCTTTTTGTTACCAAAGTTCGGAATTTCGTTTACACTCGCGCGTCCAATTAGGCAGACCTCGTCATCATCCCGCGTGCAATAAACTATATATTATTATTTATTGAGAGAAATATCAAACTCGCCGTGTCTGACAATGTGATAGGGAGAGAGTTACGTACGTTTATTTTCGTTCAGTTCATATTGTGTGTGTGTGTGTGTGTATAATATAATAATACACCGCGTTTAATGTTAGCCATATAAATCCACTTTGCCGGTTATTTTTTATTTTTGTTCGACTCTTCTCGATCGGAGACTATTGAACTCGTAGATGACAACAGTATTGTTATAATAAAACGTCGAAAAGAATCGTCCGAATCGAAACTTTTAAAACGATACATCCTATGTTTTAGTCGATAAAAAATGTCACGCGGTGTCGTGCGATCGAACATTTTTTTGTACAATATAATTTATAAAACATTGCGCGTTCGGCGTATTCCGTTTGAAATTTCAAATGTGGTTTTTTCAATATATAGCGTGTTTATCGTGACTGAAATTGAAATAAACCGAAGCCGCGCGGCGAGATCCATGCATGTAAAAGTGTGAATAATTAGTGTGGGGCGTAGTTGTCGGTGGATTTTTTTTTTCCCCCGACATCACAGGTTCCGGACACGTTTTTTCCTACCCTATTTGTGTTGTTGTTGCAAGCGCGCGCGCGCGCGCGATAAAAATGTTAATTAATTTCGTACGAGTGGACGTTAAAATCGTCTACCGATTTAATGTTTCTATAATTGCATGGCTGTCTGCGGTCCATAAACGAAATGGAAGTGTCACAAACACTAAACAAACGCATCGGAATTGATGGGACATTTGTATCTAAATGAGTAGAGAGAAACTCAATATAAGGGGGAAGAACGGTTTGATTTTGTTACTGTATGAATATACATTTTAATGTCACGCGTGTTGTACGACCGTTTTATAGCGCGACGATAACATCGAACGACAGACCGCGCAACATAATAGTATTATTAATAGAACGTTTCAATCTGTAAGAACAATTGCTTCGGAATTGTACACTGTGGAAATAATTATTTCGTTCAAAACGTGTCTCGCGTAATAGTAAACACTACTAATTTCAGTGACAGAACCACTATAATAACACTGTCAAGTACCCACTCAAAAAGTTATACGCATTTCAATTATTATTAAACGCGTTTCTCGATCGGTAGAAATTTAAAATGTAAATAAATTTAAAAAGGACGAAATTAAAAAAAAACTCACACTCACGAGCGGATTTAATGTTCACTCGAGTAAATTATTGATATGAAAACATTTTCGAAATATTCGATCTTTTTTTCTACATTATCGAATAGATTTTTAAAACAAGTTGCTTTCCGAACCGTTTGTGTTCTGCTCTGTGTTGTTTAAACTTGATAAAATAATGAATAAAATGTTCGGGTATTGGTATTCGGGATTCGGGTCGTGCAACTATAGAACCTATCGACATCGAAAATGGTGTTTAAGCATAATTTATTAAACCTTTGAAATGTAAAACCCTCTTTTTAGTACCCATATTTGTTCACGTTTGGTTTTGATAAATACTTTTTGAACTCTTCGTTGATACAGTTTACTTATAACAATATATAATAATAAACGGTCTCGCCTTTAAGGACTTCAATAATGTTCGTCGAAAAAGCGTCTCGATGTTATGATAATATTCATTTACGGCCTATCTCGGAATGAATATTTTATCGTAAACAAAACAATTCCATTTCAGCGACGACCGTAAAGCGAAAAGAGCACATCGGTGTTCGTAAAATATAATAATAATATGTTACATATTATATTTCGTCTTCTTTAAAAGCTCACGCGCGGCGGCGGCGGCGGCGGCGACGATTCACACACACCGAGTGCTATATTATTATTACGATTCGTTACAATGTTTTTAACGTTCGACATAAACGAAATTTGCGTAGCCTTTGAGCTATTAAAACGAGACGCGAATAAAAAGAAGAAGAAGAAGAAGAAGAAGAAGAAAAAAAAATACGTATTAAAAGTGTTATGCGTTCGGTGTTTTAGTGACGGCGGCGCGGCGCAGGGGTTAAAGTGGAAACGGCCCCGTTTAAGTATTTACGATATAGTCTCGCGTAAAACGGTCGTTTTCAATTGGCCGACCGAGGCCGGTTCGCCGGTTTTTAAACGGATATTCTTGTGCACGTGTGTGTGTGTGTGTGTGTGTACGCGTGTAGGTGGCAACCCGACAGTTTAACATTGTCTACGTAGACGGTAAGCGAGGAGAAGGGAAGAAGGAAAACATACAGGAAAAGGGACACGCGCGAAGGAGCATACAGAATAAGGACGCGTATAGGTTTAGCACCGGTGACGGGCGGCGTCGGCCGGAGGGGTGTTTATGACTCGTAAAAGTAAGCTCTATAAAAGTGAAAACATCTCGCCGCCGCAGTGTCTTCTCCGGTCCCGCCGCCGACGAGGAAATATGTGCGTTTGAAGGAGGTCGCGGCGGAAAAGTTTTCGCGAGCGTGTGTGGTCGCGGCTCGCGAAGGGCATTCGCCGAGGGTCCCGGGTCAACGGAGAAAAACGATCGTTTCCCGGTAGTCCTGCGGTAGTATAGTAATACTGCAGTAATAGTAGTACAAGGAAACAACAAATCCTCAACACCTGCTCGTCTATGAGCGCGCACGCGTATATTATACGCCGTGATAATCGCATGGGGGAGCACAACGTGTGTGTGTCGACGCACGACGACGCCGAAATATTCATAATAGTTGGGCGAGTATTCCCGGACGGGACGAAATAGAGAACAAACGGTTGGGACTTTTCAATCGAAACGAAGCAATATGGCTCTTTCCAAACGGTCACGCGACTAATAATAATAAGAGTTGTTATTTCTATAGCGATAACGATTAGTCGCACGTTAATATCGAAAGCAAAAGTATGGAAAATAAACATTGTAAACTAGATTTTAAACGTCGATGTTTGATTAACAATTTCCTCGACTTCAACAGGTCCAATAAAAACTCAATTCCGTCGTAGGGTTTAACGATTTATCGAATGATAATATAATGGTATTTAGGTTGGTGATAATCGATTTGAATCGATTGATTTAACGTTTCAGAGCATATAATAATGTCCAGCGTTACATATTATTTCCTCTCGTTTTCATCTCGAAATATGTGACGATATTATTAAAAACTGATTGACCAATGCGATTGTAAAAATGTTGTTAAAAAAAAAAGGAAAAGAAAAAAAAAAGGTGATTCACGTCTACACGTTTAGGAGCGGTGTGGATCAAACGGGTTATTGAAACACATTACACATAACACCAAAATCGTACGTTGCCATTCGATAGCTGAGACGAGTAATTGGTGTCGTGGCATTATTGTGGAACTGCAGCTAACTTTATTTTTTTCTTTTTTTTCTTTTAGACGACTGTTGTTTTCTTTAACAATATTTTCTCTTGTCTTATAAGAAGCGTAGTTGTTTCAAAGGAATTCAAAATGTGATGTTTCTTTTGTAAAATGTTTTTGTGACATAAAAGTATGCGCGTGTAAAAAAAAAAAAAAAATGTATTTTCTATATGAGTACCAAATGTGTTTTAATAGAATAGTTTGATTGAGTAATGGTCCCAATTATAATGAATAATGATTATCATTAGCGGTTATAGGTACCTATAGTTTTTTTATTCCGTAGCAAAATGCAATTTAAAAATGCACTTGTTTTCATTGTGTGTAAAAAAAAAAAAAAATACGCGTAACATATTGGTTTTATTTCGTTTGTTCGAATTCCAAAACGTTGGTTGGACTTTTGGACGAGTATCTTAACGAGTGTTCAATACGAAATACAATATATTTCACGAGGCCACGACGGTGTTTTTTTCCTCGGCAGCACGACGACGGCGGTTCGATTTAAATAATATAATTCGGCGCTAGGAATTCAGTACGGGCGTGTAGTTAAAAACCAGGTGATTTTTTTTTATTTCCAACATCGTTATCTTATCAAACTGTTTACATAACACATTAGTTTATTATAACGGCAAGACGATAATCGTCGAAATAATAATATAATAATAATAATTATTCGTCGCTTCTGAATTTCTTATCAAACGTGACAATAATAATTATTACACGCGATGAGATCGTATTAAAAAAAAAAAAAAAAACACAATTAACATTATTATCGAGAGTGTTTATATTAGTGATAAATTGACCGTGAAACAAAATAACAATATTACAAGTGTGTGTCGTTAATTTTTATAGGTTAAACGCGCTATGTTATTTTTTATTTAAGAACGTTTTTACCGCGAGTACTAGACTAAAACGAATAATATAATAATATTATCGCCTTCGTGCTTGTAATCTCCGTCGTAGCGTGACCGTCCGGTCTGGTCGGCTCGAACCAATCCATTTTTCTCTAAAAATTAATTTTCAAAAATATTTAATCACAACAATTAGGTACTCGTATTGTCAATATAAAATATAATATACGAGTACATGTAATAATAATTGTAATGATTAAATATTATATTATTTGATGGTAAAAACTTTACTCGTATACCTAGTACTGAACAACATTCAATTTCGCATCGGTATATTATTGAGAACAAGAGACACGTGGCTTTGATGAAAAACAGAAAATCGAAATTTCCCCGTTTGAAAACAATTTATATCTGTTTTATCAAACGTCGAGGGATTAGTTTAGTTTCGGGGCCCGAATCAAAGCAACGATTTTTATTGTCCGATTACACATACGTGTGGATTACATACCGATTGTTGTTTTTCCACGACAAATTTCAAATATCAAAAATATTTGATATCGTTAGCTGCGCGTTTCATTCGGAACGTATCGGCAGGTTTACACGGGAAAAATGTCCAGCCACGCTACCGCGACAACAGATTATATACGTATGCGCACAAGTTAGAATGCGATCGGATCAATCGCGGAGACCGCGCGCGGCGGCGGCGGCGGTCGAATAAACACGATTAGAAAAAAAATACCCGACTAAATTGTACAAATAATACTCCGCTGAGTCTGTTTACACGGGCAACGGTGCAGCGGCGACGATCAGTATCGGATGTCTCCTCGGAATCGTTGGCCGCTATCAATGTCGTCGATTTTATGAAACGCAATCGCGCGGCGAGCGCTTTTCGTTTCTCTCGAATCTAAAGCGCCTCGTGTTCGTGCGCCCGTAAGTTTTCGGTTGGCGGCCGCGACCCAAGCGTGTGGTGTTGGTCGCGCCGCGGTCGCAGTGTTGCGGTTATTAAGCCTCGTGTGTAACCGATACAAGGACGACGAAGGAGCGCGTCCAAACGCACACAGGTGGATGTGGTGTGTCATCGTCGTTCGTACTTCTGGTCGTATTGTGCAGGAAGTCTCTCCTGCCGTAGTAGAAACACGAACAGCCTGGGAAACCGAACCGACGCCACTGCTAAACAGTAGGCAGGCAAGTAGTAGTAGTAGTAGTAGTAGTAGGCTGGCCGGCAGGTAGGCAGGTTGGGTTTTTTTTTTTTTTTTTTGTTTTTGTTGTTTCGAGAGCGAGGCGAAAAATAAGTGTCTCGGGCGAACACGATATCTCGGAGCAATCGTAAGGATTCGAAATGACACATTGGGTTTTATGACTGTATATAAACCGAGTGTAGTGTGTTGTGTAGACGTGAATCGTCGTGTACGTGTAACAGTAGTACGCACGACACTACTACCATAATATATTATAATATAATACGCGTAAACATTTTCATACTCATTTACACGTTCGATTTCACGTGTTTGATATAATATTATATCGCGTAACCGGCACGCGGAAACGTCGAATATATTATAATAATATTGTGTACTAGTTATATTATATTCAGACTCGAATATCGGGAAATCTGTGTGGGAAAAAAAATTTTTTCATTGGGTATCGTTAACGAAATAGCAATGATAGTTTTTCGAGAAATAAAATATTTTCGTATTTTTTAACGAAACAATAGTAGTAATGTTTTTTTGCTACGATGCGTGTTGACGAAAACACTATGTTTTCATAAAGTGTTTACTGCTAATGATATTCTAATTGATATTAATAATATGTTTGTTTGAACGTCCGATTTCACGTTTTCAATAATACGAAATCGGAAATGTGAAAAAATTATTCTCGTGTTCATCCACCGTGTTGTTAACAAAATAACAGAGAAATTCGTTTGAAAAATACCATAAAGATATCATATGCGAGTAGTCCTTTTTAATGTTTTTATTTTTTGAGCGTATTGGAAAAAAAATCGAATTTACTCGAATCGCGTTGGAATGAAACCTACGCATTTTTGCACGAGTGTAATATAATAATTATAATAGGGTATTTTTTTTTTTTGTTCATCACGGTAAGAAAATTATTTTTGTTTGAAAATTCAGCAGTGCCCGGAATAGTTCGGTCTTGGTGGGTTCGGTTTTAATTAGTTTTATTATACAATTATAACTTATTAACTTAGTCGAGCTCGCCAATACGTCATAATATATTACACGAGGGGCGATTGTTGAACATCAAAGTTTCGTTTTGAAAACAAATTTAATGTCAATCAAAGCAGGTATAGAACATAAATATATCAATGAAACAAAAACAAAAATATCGCACCATTAAATCATCACTTATTTCGAACAATAATTATTATTATTTTTCAACGCAGAACCCTCTGAACTTATGGTCGAACATCAAGCAAGTTTCTAAATTACTTTTAGATGTAACATTTCAACAAACATTTTATCAACGTTTCTACTCGATGATTATTTTTGCGAAACGTGTTTTAGTTTTTTATCCTCGCGTTTATCCCAAGTCGGTTTAACTTTATACAATTCGACAACGTATGATTTATCCGACGCCAATAACTATCGCGTAGGACAAAAATATGTTTGGTCATATTAAAACGTGGTTCTTTTTGGCGGGGCACGTTTGAAAATTATTTTCAAGCTTCCTTTCTCGCATGTTTATCGGCGTGTGCGAAAAAAAAAAAGAAAAGAAGAGAGACACATACCTATAGAACAGAAATAATCGTTCAACTGTAAAAACCGCGACGATAAAATCGATATTAAAAATAATTGTATTCCTACCGAATCGTATTATTAGCTAGCCTGCGCGCGCGTGTGCTAGGAAATGATCTTAATATTTTTTTGCTCGACCGTTTTCATTACGTGTGTGTACGATTCTTTCACTTATTATCTCTGAGGCACTCGGTTAGATGCGTTTTTTTTTTTTTTTTTTTATTGTCTCGAGTGAATTATATTGCATGTACACATTTGTAAAAAAAAAAAAAAAAAAACAACACTGAAAACACCATCGCTGTTAAGTTATTTGCATGGTAAAATACCGAAGACTGTCGGTGTGTGCTGCGCAGGAAGACAATAAAATGTATTATAATAGCCGGTGGACAAACTCGACTCCCAACTCCCGTGGAACATGTGTAAAACCCGCTACTATCTTCAAACGACCACATAAATTGTGTGCCCATTGTTAGAGTCGTCGTCGGATTGGAAGCCGCCGACAGTAACAAAAGGTAGTTTCAATTATTTCGTTTGTTGTCGTTTTATTCTGCTCTCGTTTTTTTCCTCTTTTGCTTTTTTGCTGCTCCCGCGAACTACAACCGATTTATTTTAGCTTCGCGACTGTTCTTTTTATTATTATTATTTTATTTTTTTTTATTTTTTTTCCGTTTCAGTCCCGATATAATAATATATACTAATAAAACCTTTTCGGAACCACCTCGTCGTCGGAACACGGCGATCCTGATAACGTGGGATTAGTCGGATGTTTTTTTTTTTTATTATCCGCCGTTCGTAACGAACGCGTCGATTAACGATATTTTATCACACGATTTTGTAATTTGTTTTGAAAACCAGACAAACCAATTATTATTATTATTCGTTTGAACGGTTTATACACCTATGCGTTACAAAATGATATTGTGTAGAAAATCAATTCGGACGAATGCCATTCAATCGCATGTTAATAATAATTTTATATTCTTATTGCGGGACGTATACTTTTACCGTACTCGATATAATAACAATGGTTATAAATTGATAATATTACAAATCATCGTTCGAGTGTCGGACAGTTGTTTTAATAATCTATCAAATAATTAAATATAATTTTCAGTATTTATTTTTATTTTTTTCTATAAAAAACTAACGCGCCTGCATAAAATATTAAACGATGTTATCAAATATAAATTCGTTAAAATATGTGTCGCGATAGAAATTATTAAACTTACATCAACTCGTAATGTGATTTTTAATTAAAGTCGATTAATTAAACACTAATTATCAAATAATATGTGTACGGTTTTTGTGAAATATCGTGGGAAAAAAAGCCACACTATCTGTGCGTTATTTTATCGCCGAATAAATCCGAAAGATTCGTCAAAATTATTACACCCGAGTCCGAAGAATCAAAATATCAGATACATTACGACTATATATTTTGATTTTCGCTTTCGATATCGAACAGACACACATTATATCATAACAGTGATACGTTTAATTTTTATAACGCCCGCGCGATTCGTCAGTGACGGCTTATTTAAATCCGTCGTCGTGTGCCGTGGCCTATATTAAAAACGTTCGAACGAAATCGTTGAACTACGAGAAATTTAAAAACTTAATAAAACACATTATACGAGTTATTATTTCGTAAATATATTTGCGCGTCAGATTACGAACCGGGGGCAAGGAGAATAAAATTCAATTTTTCATACATTTTTTTTTCTGTTTTTGTTTTTTTTTCATAAAATTACTTTCAGTAGAAACACGTGACTGTTTTATATTTTATTATAATATACGTATATAAATATTATACATGTACGCCGACCGAGGAGGGCGAAGTTGTAATATCCGGATGGTAACGACGTTACACTGCATGGACTTCTTTGTGCGCGTTGATTTAATTTATCACACCACATCTTATACGATTTTTTTTTTTTCCTCTGCTTTTATGAGATTATTACTTTATGCGTTGAATCGCATTTCCCAACAGTCAAAATAACATGTAATATAACACGTCGCGCGTGTTTTCGTCGGAATATTTCGTCCTTGGTTAACGGTAGAATAATAATTATTAAAACCCGATAAGTCGTGGAAAATTAGTAGTCTATGTATCTACTTAATTATAATATGATATTTGATAAAGACTATCATTTTAATCGCGATGAAATAAAAAAAAATACTGACCTTTTAAAAATACCACTTTCACGAGAAACGGTTGACATTATATTTCACTGTATACAGACGTTATTGATTGTTCACGTATTAAAAATGTAACAGTGGGCATATCTGTTTGGTAAAAAACATTCGAGTTATCGTCGAGATTGCAAGCACCTAATTATTGTCGTAACCTGAAAAATTAAATTCCCGAATTCGACACGACTCCGGGGTGGTACGCGGACATGGAGTATGGATGGAAAGTATTCAACGCGTTATTGTGTCGGTTTTGTAAATAAGGATATCAATCGTCGATGTGCTCGGGGAAAACGGTGTGTCACAAAGTGTGTTCCGTCACGAAATGAGGGTTAAATAAAATGTAATGAAAGGGATCGACAACTTATTTGCCCTACAACGGTCATCGAGAAACGCGACGATGACATTATTGCTTTTCTTAAAAAACGTCGCTGTAGGAAAAAAGTAATTTTAAATAGTTACAGAACATAAACGACGCGAAAATAGAAACATTCGCGTTCGTACGACTGATTTATAATTTAAATTGTAACGCGAACTTTCATGATATAATATTATAATGTTGAGTATATATTTACATAATATAATAATATTGAATTTAATTTCAACTATAATAATTATAATTATCTTTACAGTTACTCGTATAAAAAAAAAACGTATACCCGATTGATAAGTACAATTTCTATCGATCAGCGTCAAGTACAAGTTTCGACAATATTATCTAAAGTTTACTTTAATTATATTTAAACGCGTAAAAAACCGAGTAAGTTTTGAGTATTATTTTCTGTAATCATTATGTTTTCACAATACTGCCGATTATTATTATTCGGACGATTACGTTTTTAATTAACGAGCGCAACCAAACATAATAATTTCTACACAAATATATTTATTTCTGTGCAGCGTGCAGTTCTATTGTTCGCGACAATAATAAATGGTTAATAATCGAATATTATCTATCTGTTATAAATGTATACGCGCACATTTCTTTACCCTATCGATTTATTTGCTCGACGGCAACCGCGGGTCAGATAAGAACATCCAATCTGAGTAAATAGTAAATACGAGTAGGTCGTTAAATACTCGGCACTTCATATTTTTCATACCGCCGCCACCGGCGCAAGACAATCCGTTTCCGAGTATTCGGACCGAAGCTCGCGCCAAACATACGCGTTTAAACTTTGAACTATCGCAGTGCAAACGTTTTTCGTTCGGTCGGCAGGTACTGGCCTGGCCGGGCGCACTACCGTTTACCCGACTTTATTTCGGTACAGAGATTAAGAAAAAAATAATAAAATACTTAATTTATCGGGCACGAAATTGAATGGCCACGGCGGCGCGTTCATCTTCGATGATTTACGACCGCGTGATTTTTCGGACCGTCCGTTTACGGTTTACCGTAAAAGTCACTTATAAAACTTGAACGATGACGGTTTTCCTCTTTTTTTCTTTTTTTTTTTCGGTAGGTATTATTACATCGTCGTTATACGACGAATAAAAACCAAAATGATTAAGTGCAGAACTGTAATCAGTTTATGTGTTGTATTTTTATTTTTTTTTTCCTTTCCTTTTGTAGAGTTAGCGAACTGCTAAGCGGACACAGCGGTGCGCGGCAGGGAGGGGGGTCACTTTCGTTATTGCCAGTGAGTTATCATTCTCGCAATTTTTACAGACTTTTGTCAGTTTTTATGAAGGTATATACGGATGATAAATAATGGCGCAGACCTTATTGCGTATATACGCGGGCGAACGACAAAATAAAAGGCCTTTTTACAAATGTCTCTCGCTCTCTCGTCCACCCCCCCCACCCCACCACCAACCACACGTCTCCGGACGGGGAGGACGGCCGACTGCGTGCAGGGGTGGCTCGGGCTCGGCGCGGCGCGGCGTGCCGGGCTGGCGGGCAGCAGGTAGGCATATTTATGGGCCGCTCCCGTTTCTTGGACCAAAGGATTTTCTACTCCTCTCTCGTCGTTACTCATTTTCGGTTAATTTATGTGGTCTAACCCGGCGGCAAATATTAGGTACGGCGGGCTGTTATTAAAATCTCGACTTGATGGATGATGACACGCGGGGCCAACGTTATACGAGTGTGCATGTGCGCGCGGGCGTGTGCTCGTAGCGGTTGTAGCGGTGGTGAAAAGCGTACGCCGGGAAGAACTCCCCCTCGTCGTGTGACCCCGAGTCCGCTATTTTTATGGCCTATTTACCGTTTATTATTATCGGCCCTGTGTTATTATTATTACTATTATTATTATTGTTACCGAGTACTTTTTACCCCGCCGCCGCCGCCGTTGTCGCCCTTTTCGCCTAATCGCCTACAATGTCGAGCTTTTTATTGCTCGCCAACTATGTGGAACACATTCCATTGGCAGCACAGTGTAATCTGCCGCTCACTACGCACACACGCGCTCTCTCTCTCTCTCTCTCTCTGTCTCTTTCTCTCTCTCTCTCCTCTCTCCTCTCCGTCTCCGTACGATTATCAATACCGTCGGATCGTATGCGTACGATGGCTGAGAGAGAGAGACTCGCAGTGTTTTATTAATTTTTCGTTATACTTCAAACTTTTGGCGGAGGGATTTTTTTTCCCATACAAATATTTTATTCGCCTGGTTCGCCCGTGTTATGCGGTCGGTTTTTTTTTCATATGCTTTTGCGGTCGTCGTGCACAGCGTACGCGTCGCCTCGTATATTACAGTCGGTAGATTTTTAATGCGTTTTTATCCGCGCCATCGTTGTCACGTCGTCGCTCTAAATAATATTAGAAACTATTGCGAGAGACTGACACCAACCGATTCGGTAATATTGACGGTTCCGATGGTGTGTATACATTGGCGATTACTTTGAGAAAACGAGTGGATCGTGTGGAGACAAATGTGCGAGAGAATCGAAAAGAAAAAAGCGAATTAATCGACGGAACACGACTACTTACTACGAAATAGTAGTTACCTTTTCTTTTTTTAAATTCCATAAGGACATCGTACTGGTATTGCATAATCTGCGCCTTGTAATGAGAATTACTTAAAACTGTTAAAAAGCAGCGGATTAATCGGTCGAAAGTATGGCGACGCGCTATTATTATCCACATGGTTTACAGATTCATTGCGTGAGTAAAAATCATTTGAACGAGTCTTTTATACAAAGTAAACCCGTTTGTGGTACGTTATCGACAAAAACGCGCGTTCGAATAGCGGCAGAATCACACGAACGAACGATAATGTTATAAACCAAAGGTCGCCGTCGTATATAGTTGTATACCTAACCAGATTGTACCCGTTATTATTCGGTGCCTAAATATTTCACATTCTTCGACGTGGTTTTTTTTGAAAACCGGATGCTGGAGAACACGCATTTTTTGAAACGGTCGCTCCGATAGCGTATTTTATATTGAATATTCGGCGTTCGCACAATCGCGGAAACGCGCAGGCAATCGAATTTTCAACTTTAGGGTGAGTTTTCGGCTTCAAATTTTATTTAGTTGGTACTTTGAAGAGGTGATTTTCCGAATTTCCCAAAATTGTTCTTCTTTTTTTTTTTGAGAAATGGTATTCGAGTACGGATTTTAATCAAAACAGATTCTTTTAAAAATGAAAATAAAAAATTGAAAATTAAATGTTTATTATCGTTTCACCATTTGCAAACTGTATTATTATTCATGTTAATATATTCGAAAACATTTTGTAACGGCGTAATATACGGTTCCAAAGAACAAGGTTTGTGTTTGTATTAGACACACGAATACGTCATGTAGGATTTAATTTACGAGGCCGACGGAGTATTATAATATTATTTTAACTTTTAATAAAACTCTGACATTTTAATATTAATATCGTATTTAACAAACACATCGTAAAACAATTATTCTATTATTACCATTTTTTCGTTTTTTTTTTCTGTTACAAACGTCTAAAAGAATTGAATGAACTAATAAAAGGTACTTACATTGTTCGAGTTTTCGTCTGTCTTCTCTGTTTTGAGTGATTGTAGTTGGTTAACCGGAGAATAGTATGAAATTTGTTTAACAAATGTTAAAAGGAAAAGGGTAAGGAGACGAGTTTGGGGTGTTTATAAGGGTCGTTAAAAACTGGACCCAGACGGTTTTTTTTTCTGTTTTATTGTTATGATTTTAATTATTCGGTTAACGTTATCCTGTTGCCAGGATTTCCCCAACCGCTCCCCTCGCTTGCCGCCGCCGCCACCGCCGCCGTGCTCGGTCGCTTGATTAATGGCTCCTCTCCGTCTGACCGGTGTGGTGACAAATTATTACCAACAAAACACATCAATTACCGCGGGACCGAGGTCATCTTTCATTTTACAAACCTTTTAACATGGACGATTTACAGTTTTACACCTAAACCTTCTTTCCCCGTCGAGTGCAGTGGGTTTTAACGCGTTTTCGAGTCGCCAATCTCAACCGTCCGTTCGGCCGGACGGACCTGACAAATAAAATATTAATACGTGCACACACACACACACTATACTAATATAATATCAAACTCGCAGTTTATCCGTCAGCTTACGGAAACACCACTTACTCGAGCAACTCATCCCATGTCCTACCGGGACAGAGTTAAAATGATAAAATAAAATTGACGTATAATTTAGTGGATGTTTAATAAAATCAAAAGGCTTCGTGTCGTCGACGTTTGTATTCTGATAGGACTGAGATTTGAATTTCCTGAAAATAAGTTAAAATTTTATTTTAACTCCTCGAATACACTTACAACGCTCATATGAAATAAATACGTATATACAGATTTTATAAAAAAAAATAAATATGATTTGTCGACGTGTGTGATATTTTTTTCAAAACCACATTATACGCGATGTCGGGTATTAAGTACAGAATTATAAAATGTATTTGTTCAAGTCTTGGACGAATTTTTTTTTTTATCGCGTTACAAGAAAATAAAGTTATACGATACTGAAAACACGATTCATAAACCTCAAAAAGTTTATCGTATATGAGTTATGTGTATTTAATAATCAATAATGTCGTCATAACTCGGAAAGCATCGCGTTGCTAAAAAAAAAGAGATTACAAACGCTTTGGATCCGAGCCGTAATTCTATTATTTAGTCACCGAGAAAGGCACACGTACGTAGTATGACGCGTGTCACACCATTGTACTAGGAATTTCAAAACGAATAATAAGCGAATCCACGGAGTGAGTACTTCCTAAAAACAAAAATAATTAGCGCACTTCCGATTGTTTCTAAGCTAATTGAACGGCGGATAGTTATTATAATCGAGGACGTTTTTGAACTTGAAAATAAAAACGGTTTTAAAACGTGTTGGGGACGTTATATAAGTTGCCATATTATTTTAGAAAATTTAACATACGCGGAGTAAGACGGTAAAGTCGGTTAAAAACAAGAGAATTCGATTCGATTTCGTTGACGTTCGTATATTTTCGTTCGATTTTTCCCCGGCTCGATCGTATCATGTTTGTCATATTTTAATCTCGTAACTCGAGTACGACGGTTAAATTTTGAAACATTACAGATTTGAAATGTTAGTAAAATATAAAAACACATGTGAAAACTGTGATCGAAAACAACCCTGTGAAAAACGCCGTGGCCGAAATTTCGTCGCGTCTTCGCCGCTGTCGATTTTACGATTGCGCTTTGTGTACACGTACTCGCCCGCGCCGCCGCAGGAGATAAAAAAAAAGAAAGAAAAAAAGCACCGCGCGACCGCGACGACGGGAATCACAATAATATCCTCGAGGCTTTGTCGTTGTTTTTTTTCTCGTTTTTTTTTCGTATACGTTATACGTATATGTTTTGTTTTGTTTTTCCCGCCGAAGGGGCGCGGATGGGTTTTCCTTCGGTCGCGCGTACTACTACAGGATTACGTTACGGCGGCGGGAGTTTACGCCGCTCCGGGCGACCGAGAGAAATAAAAATAAATAAATAACGAGAAAAAATAACATTCCGCTAATGTTGTGCGCGTGCGCGTAAAATGATTTATCGGGATATATCGCCGCGGCGGAGGGATAATACGACGATATTGAGCTCTTGAGATGATCTCGTTTTCGACCGCGCTGTTTGGAATTCTGAAAATGTCCTCGCCGCGGACGCGGCTCCGCGCGACATGTAGGCTTGACCGCACCACGCCGTGTGCTCTCTCCGCCTTTGCGACGGTATTAGATCGCGCGGACGACGGCCGGGGCCCGGTTAACACCTCTCTAATACGAGGCGATACTGTTCCGTCGAGTTTTTTCGGGCGGCCGAAACGAGTGCGCCGATTTTTCCTAGGAGTAACATCACCTCGTTCGACTCGCACGACGCTAGATATTTCGCAGGATCGATGTTCACGAACAGTGTTGATTTCGAATAAAATATCTCGCCGACGACGTTCGAACGATTCGCAGTGGTTTCACCTAAAAACACGTTCGATTTTAATAGCTTCAAAATATAAGAACGATTAATTCACATTTTGCTATTCTAGAGCTTATTCTATTTCTTTCGTAAACATTTTGTTGTTTTTAAAAAAAAAAAAACTCGCGGTTTTCACGATTAATCCGTAACTTATGTATGGAGTTTTCTTTTTCGTCGTCGGGGTGAAAAAAAAAAAAAAAAAAAAACGTTTTTTTAAACGCCAAATGAACAACGCCGGTAATTTTATCGCCGCCGCCGCCGCCGTCGGGGTGTAAGACGGCCCCGGAAGAGTAAACACGAGATCGTTTTATAATAACTACTTGTACAGTAACCTCGTCGTCGGCCACCTCGGCGAAAACAAATTACGTATAGTTTTTATTGCTTTTCCGCTGCGATTAAGTGCTCCGCCGCCGCCTTTTCCTCACGCGCGCGCGCGCGCAAAACAAATATATCGCGCTTTCTCGTTTATGTTGGTCGCGTCCGCGTATTATACGAGAAACAGAACGACAACACGAAAAGGATTAAAATCCCGACGGGGTCGTAAGTACTAAACGCGTACGCGCGGTGAACTATGCGTCCGTTTCCCGTTAGTAGCAGTGGTAGTAGTAGTTTATAAAACCGTTTGCAGTTAGGTGCGAATAACGTTACGGTAAATGTCAAACGCAATTAAACATGGTGTCGACAAACGGGTCGCTTAATTAAATTTTCGCCTTTTTATGTTTGACAATCTTATCGCGCGACGTCCTCCCGTTACATTTCTTATACCCGGAGGACCCTCTTCGTTTTCCGTGTCCTCTTCAAAGTTAAATGGTAAAAAAAAAAAAATGAATATATATATACAAACGTTATATATAAATATACGAGGTCGTTTACATGACGGGGTCTATACAGTTGACTGCACATGACTAGAGAACATGCATAAGATACACTTTTAATTTCATTTTGTCGACGTTTCTCTCGCTCTCTCCCTCTTCCGCGTACTCGCCGCCAGTATTCGCGTTTAGAGAAACGGGGTTCCTGCCGCCGCCCCCGGTTACGCCGCCAATAAAACGTTATGAGTGAGTCGACTGGCTTAAAAACCTTGTTACTTTTTTCTTTTTTTTTCTTTATTATTTTATTTTATTTTTTACCCGGCCTTCACTCTTCGCTCGCGTGCTCTCGAGATAGCGCGGAATTTTTCGAATTCCACGCGCTTTCCTTTACCTTTTTCCCGCTATACTTTTCCATTATGCAGAGAGTCGCGGACGCGTATAGGGACGACGGATAGAAGAGAAAAAAAAGGAGAAAAAAAAAAAACGAGTCGTTATTCTTGCGTTACCTTTTGATCCACGGTTCTGTCGTAGCAGGTAATAAAAAACGACAATACTGGTGCGTGTCTCCGTCTTAATATCGTTATTAATTTATCACGACGCGTCCGCCGCCGCCGCCGCCGCCGCCGCCGTTTACGCCGAACCTTTAACGGGAACCCGATGCCGACGACGCCTCGGCCATTTCCACATCACGTACCTATCGACAAAACATGTGCACGTACTGGTTATATAGAAGACGGTTTTTTTTTCTTTTATCGACAACGAAACGGTATCAAGTGACATTTGTTCGATAGTGGTTGATATTACTTGATGATGCGTCGCGTAAGAAAACACCGAATAAAGGTCACGCGTGAGATAGTTTTAATTCGGGTTTTCACGATTGATGTGTTTGTCTCTTTTCGCGACGAACCGCGTCGTAGGCATGGCTGCATAGGACGCCACTGTATTGTATAGTTGTCGCTATCATAGCGCCCCGAGTCATAATAATCAGGGCGTACTTATATCTTATTTGGCCATCGAAATATTTCGCTCCCCATTTTTTTTTTTTTTTTTTTTTTTTCACTTCTCCCGAAGTAGTTTACAGTCCGAAAAAAAAGTCTGATTAAAATAATATTGCAATAACACCGCTTTTGAGATTAAGTCACTTTGATAATGGGCGAGGGAAGAAAAAAAAAAAAAAAAAACCCCCGAGAATTCAGTCCATTTCACACCCTGAAGGCAAAAGAAATCTTTTTAACTGCTCATTATTACTTAAATACAGTTTTTTATTCATTGCTCGGCTTCTTTTTCTTCATAATTAACACGAGGGGGAGAAAAAAAAAAAGGTTTTTCCAGTCGTTTAATCGAATAACTTTTTCAATTATATATTGAAATAATTTAAACTCGCTGTTTTGCAACTCTCGACTACGTGTTCAAGGCGACATTATTCTCGCGTATGCGGTGTTTATACGTTTCAACGCTGTCCGACCGTTTCATTAAATATATACACGTAACAACACTATAATAATGAACGGTGTGATATTTTAACATCGTCGACGATTCCGTTCTGTTCTCGTGTGTACATCCACAGTTTTAGTAAGTTTCTACGCGGTGGTCGGTTTTAATTTGCAATTAAAAAAAAACGAAAGCAGTCGATCGCGTCGTCGCCAACGTCGCTTTAATCGCACAAATTATTTATGTTTCATAGAACCTTTATTTTTGTGTAAACATAATATATAGCCAACAAATTATCATCGTTTCTATATATTAGCCTTTCGTATATTCTATTCTGATAATTAAAAGTCTTTAAGTCATTATGTTCGGAGAATTTTAATTTAAAATCGATATTGCCCAATAAGTTGACATTTAGTAAGGAAATGAGAGTTAATTATCTACAAGCATTCGTATAGTAACTATTTAATTTGATAACTAACGTTTTTTTGTTGATTTGACATTATAAAAAGAAAAAAAAACGGCACACGCTGACTTTGTGTAAAAATACGAATATCTCGTATGCGAAACACGTCGATCTATACACCAGCGCCGGTGTAAGAGCGACACAAAAGGGACGACCTGCCTATGAAAATACATTTTCATTTATTACCTACATCGAGTTGGAAAATCGTATCGATCGATTGTACTACTTTAGTCGCATTTCGATCCTCTCGGCGCGGGCTGTTATTATAGGCAAAAGTATTTGATAATTTCAACAAAAATCGAGTAACCAACAATCATTGTGCCGCCGTTAGAACTATTTAAAAATTTCTATGTTTACTGTTCAGATTTTCGTAATAAATTACGTATAAAGTTTCGAACCGTTTTCATTGAAAAGATTTACCAAAAATAAAAAACTAAAATAGCGCGTGGTTGTTGTAAAACCAATAGTTCTCTCTCTCTCCCTCTCTCTCCGCTCAAATTTAAAAACTTACGCTCGACAAACACCATTAAAATCGAGTATATAATAATACAGCGCAGTAGAGTATACAGTACACTATAATATAATACCGAGTACACTGTATGGTATTAATGTTAAAAACATATACTCTTATCATTGTAAACAATATTTTCTGTTGATTATTCTGTTATTATTGGAGCGCATTCCTTTTATTTGTGAACGTTTTTAAAGATTATACACATTACATGTAATTAATTTTTAACACTTGTGGACCAGAGAAAAAGAAATAAAACATTACAACAGCCAACGCCGCAGTAGTTTAGTAATTATAATTGGCATTAAGTCTAAGTGGCGGTTGTGCGGTTTTCCGGCTCACACTCTCGTGTGTGTTTTACTCGTGCCTCTCTTATAATATATGATTACGTGCGTGAGTATGACGCACGCACACGCATACAATAACAGAGAGTCGGACTCGCAGTGTTCGGGATAATGTCGTTTTCGCCACCCTTCAGGATTTATACGTTCAAAAGATGATTATTACACGTGCGGCAGCGACAAAAACTGCTATTGCGGAAACGTCAACGCGTTTTAGATTCGCGACGAGTCAGTGAGTTTGTATTAACTATTGTGAGGATAAACCAAACTGACATGTAAATGAGAGAACTCGCGATGTCTTTGAATTTTGTTTTTTTTTTTCTTTCTTTCTTTCATGGTATATTGTTGCGCAAACGAGAACTCGGCCGGAGTGCTTTCAATCATTAGGACTGTTAAAACGGAAAACGGGGAGATGGGGGGGTGGGGAGGGGGAAACTTTAGAGTTGAAAATTACGTTATTTACGTCGAAACAAAATAAAATTTAAATAATAATAATATTAAAAAAGTACACGTAAAAGTCGTATGGAAAAGGAAAAAACACGAGAAAGACATTGGTATACTACTACGCGTATTATAAAAACACGATAGACGTCGTTCGATTTTATTATTTTATTCGTTTTTATCGAGCCCTCGCTTGGACATGTCGAATATGTCCCACTACCCATCTATAGACTGTAAATAAATATTATAATCGGTACTACTTACCCTGTCGTAGGCCTGCGTCGTCGGCGGGTTGCGGTCGAGGTTCGGTGTTCGTGTTGGCTTGTGGAATAAAGTAAGCAGATATTAAAGTAAAAGTCAAAAATATTTTAAAAAAATAAAAAAAAAAGTCGCGGTTAAAAGTTCGATTAGAGTCGTCGACGAGACAAATAAGAATAATGGAGAAAAATAAAAACTGCAACGTTTAACAACACCGAGAAGAACTTTCCGAACCGCTGTCGACGCTAGACTGGTCGTCTGCACACTGTGCATCGGCAAGCTGTTGCACTTTCGCGCGTCACTAGATTTTGGTATTGGTTGTGTTGCGTGCGCAGCTCGGCATTCATTAGTCTGGTGGCTCGAACAGCTTGGCTTTCATTGGCCGTGTAACCTACGCACCGACGTGAACTTTCTCCGATTTATATTTACAGTTATTATTACTATTACTATTGTTACGTAATTATGTATTCATAACGAAATATCGTTACAATCAGGTACCTATTAATAACCGAACTACTGTTCGATTGTTATACGTTTCTGGTGGGAAAACCAACAATTTTTACGGTGTACCAAAAATATGATTTCGGTCCATTTGAGGTGGGGTAGCGGTCACTATGAATTTGTTTGGGGTGATTCACATATTACGTGCTGTGTTTCGAGCGAAACACTCGCGATTGTAGTTTGAACATGTCGGTAGCTTACGGTTTTGGGCTTTCGGACGGTCTTGTCGGTTTCTTGGATTTTTCTCGCTCTCCGTAATGACTATACAACAACGACTAAACGCGAATGGCTCACGGGCTTTCGATCGCAGGACGACCGGCGCTAATTGACGGTAAAATTTGAATAATTCGTTCGTACCCGCTTGCAGCGTACTGATTACGCACCTGGTCGCAGTTTTGTAAAGACGTTAAATTAATTACGTTCGCATTGTGAACAATCACTCGAACGCGATAATTGGACGTTACACTCGGCAGTGTTCAAAAATATTGCAAATTTATATGTGTGTGTGTGTGTAATTATAATGTTTACTGAAACGGCGTGGCGGAAAACCTGGTGGAGTGCCTATGCGCGCCGGTGTTGTGCGCGCGGAGTGCACCGGAAAAAGTTATTTTCTTACTAATTAATATTTCATTTTTTCGAATTAAATATTAATTTAGAATCTACACTGCAGCCGGTAGAAACTTTAGTTATTGTGCGCTTTCCGAATACCGGAGACACGGTATCGTCTGTTCGGTCGATCGTTATATTTTGTTTTAAATTACGTAATTCGCTTAAAACGCGTGGTTTTTTTGGTTTTAGATTTTAGTTTATTCACACATTATAGTATTTATGTGTTGAGATCACAACAGTTTTTACACTCAAATATCGTTCGGCGCAGTTGACGTACTCGTTTTTTTTTTTTTGTTCATAATTTAAAATGTTATCATAATTTTATACATAATATGTATACACCCGACGGATAGACGGGATACGGGGGGTGGCAGAGTAATTTTTTTCCCAAACACCTCGAGCGGCGGTACGCGAACGCAAAACAACATTATCATTATTATTATTATTATTATTAATAATATTATTATAATAGAATTATAATTATCAAAATAGGTGCACTCCGCGTCGTCGTGTCGACGACTACAACAGCCACCTAGATTACAAGTAGTATAATGGCATTATCCTAGTTTGGCGGATGCACTATACCGCGGGGCCGCACACAACCGAACGTATTTGACGGTAGGTTATGTGCGCGCCGCGCGCGATCATTATGCATCGTTTGTTTTTACGACGACGGCTGTCGTGTTACGCGCACACTATATCTACCTGCCCTCGCGGACGTGTGTCGATGAAACAAACATAAAAAAAAACGAAAAAAAAAAACACTAACCGTGTAATTATATACGTTGGCTCTGAGTTATTAGTACACGTGTAGAACAACAACTCCGCCCCGGGCGCCACGCGAACAGCGATAGTTGCGCGCATACCGTATGAAACACAAAGTGAGGAGTCTGCTCGATAACAGACTCGATTATAGTATAATAATATCACCTAGGAAAACCGTTTGTCCGCAGAATATCCTTTGAGGACGTTATGGCCGGGTGGAAACCGTATGCCGATCGCGTTTCAAACAAGACGTTGACGGCGGAGAGCGCATTTAAGGGAAGCTGTGAGACTTATCGCTGTATATTTTAGAAACAACATTTTACCGTGCGCAATGTTGTATATGATTTTTCGAAACTTTTTGAAATTTATATCTCGTCAATTCGCTCTTTCTTTTTCCAGCGTGCTTTGATTTCAAAGTAATGTCGTGTTGATCCTGCGTTAACAATATTGTAATATTATTATTGGCGTTACGTTGAAATGTCAACGAAAAAATAAAAATGCCATGACTAACATGATATACTCACAAAACGTCAAAGGTTACGAAATGTACGTTTTTATCAATTTACACGCGTACATCAAATAATTTGCCAGATAATAATTATATTCGTATCGAAAGTCGATTATGATTTTTTGCGGATGATTTAGAAAAATGATTTTAAAAACGTTTTTTTTTTTTCAACATGTTTTTCGGCGTACTGAATATTTGTTAGGTAGGTACCGTAGTTGTGAAAAAACGTACTCGGAATCGCTTGTATTACCGGCAACTGTAGGTGAATAAATTACATGTACACGTTATAGTTGTACTAAACTGGAATTTGCTTCGGCTTTGTTTTTTTCGTTGGATTTTTTTTTTTTTTTGTCATCGCGTAAGTAAACCGCCCAATCCACAAATATATATCCATAAATCGTGTAATTCAAAATCACGCCGTCGTTGGCCACGGGACACGTTGTAGTTTTTTAAACGCGTAATAATAATATATTCATCGTCATAATGCACGTCGACATTTGCATTCTACTTAATGTTTAATGGGTTTAGAAACGCACGTTTACAACGACTCTTGGAGTAACCCGGACAGAAGTGTAATTATTTAATGTTTAGTTTTAATCGTCGTGGGTTATAAAATGCATTAACCTAAATAGGCGATTTCAAATATAATCAATGGTCTAAACCAAACCTAAACTTCTCTTCAAAGAGAAAATGGTTAAACGAAACCACGTCGAATTTCCGTTTTGTACTCGTTATTATTATTATTTAATAGAAAAAATAATCTCGGCTTCATCCTCTAAATCGCGACGTACACCCGCCTGCCTACGGGGGACGATTTTTTCTTCTAAAAATTTAATTTCGAGCGAAACGATGCGATATCGAGCCTAATATGGCCGACAAAACGAAAGAATAATAATTTTGACGAGTAAATACACCATGTCATTATTACCGTGGATGTGATATTACGGAAAAACAATATTGATTATGCTGCAGTAGGCGATACGATGAAATAACAGAGAGACGCGCGGTTCGCCCCTCTTTGACCAAAGTCTCGTGCACACGTCCGACGTCGGCGGCGGTGCGCGGCCGGAAGTTTACGATACTTTGATGTTTCGCGGTTACTTAGGGTTTTGTTTACTATATTGCACACCGCGCTTTTGTTGACTGGTCAAGCACGTAGATTTGTTAATAAAGAACAGAAGACCCTTTTTGATATTTTGTATGCGCAACGGATTATAACGATGGCCAACATGACGCGCGCTTCGCCCGTGCCGACAAGTTTCGAGACTAAAAAATAATGAAACGTCTAAAGAACCGATAGCGCGGGACAATATCACATAATAATATCCGTCGAAACCGAAAGAACATAATGCAATATAATAATATGAACACGCGTTCAACGACTGCGGCGGTTTGCGCCGTAGAACTTGCAGTTTCGGATTTGTTTCCAAATTTACTTTTCCATCGATCACGAGCCTCTAGTCTTTCGCGAACACTCGGAACGAACGACGTCGTTGCTTTCGGCGGTTCGACGTTCTAGAAAATAATGACTGTATTATTTATTATCTTATTGACAATTAAAATTGTTAAGTAAACGATTAAGTAAACGATCCACAAACAGAGAATATTTAATTTGTTTATATAGATTATTTTTTTTTCGTTACCGAATATTAAATTACAGTTTAATGTTCTATTTGAACTTTAATAAATACCGTCTTGAAAAATCGTTACAGTCGTTTATTAAACTGTTTACAATAAAATTGTCTGTTCGCAAATGTAACGCATATTATAATTTATTAAACCGACGGTGTTTCTACTGGCCATACAAATACAGTTAAATTAATTCAGACATTAACCATATTCAAACAAATTATTTTCGCAGCCGCCGAGGCGTAAAATCTGATAACATAAACAATCCACTGGGCAAATAACGCGCGGTATACATTACCATATCCGATTATGGACCACTTTGTTTTCCTATTTATCACGACGTGATAATGTCGAACCGATCGCGTTGAGATTCGTTAAACATTGACACTCCTCCGTTCTAAATATTTCGAGTTGCCGTAATCAATCCATAATCGTTTGTCCGGTATTAGAATATGATTTCCGTACACCGAACGTTTTCGGAAAAATAACCTCTTCGGGATTTCAACCTATCCGGTCGTCATTTGCAAATCAAAAGTTGATAAAATTTTCACGGACATTAGAAAGGACTGAGATGAAACGTTGTTCGGTTCTGAAAATCATAAAGTCATAAAACAATACGCGACGAAAAGAAAGTGAAATGCGAATTATAAATGTGTTCAAACATAATATCTGTCGCGTAATATAACGTAACAATAACGAGACACTACAATACTATTCTCGATGAAATCGAAACGAAATGCTTTAATATCGAATCGAAGAAAAAATAAAAACAAATTCGCGTGTCGAATATAACACGATATCTGTTAAATTTGTATTTAATATTATTGACTCGATATACGACATTAGATATTTACGTAAATCCGAATCGAGTAGTCGATATAAACGAGTCGTTTGGATAAAATTTGATATTGAATAGACATCAAAAGTCGGTTCGCAAGACGCGCGCGCGCACAATATCTAGTAGGGGATATAATATCAAAATTAAGCCTAGAGTTTTAAGAGATATTCTCCGGATAACGATTGTAAAATTCAAATAATATCGAAAACGACGGGATATATTATTATTATTATATTATGTTTACGCTACACGAGACGATGTTTATACTCACATTTATACGTATAAACGGTTTCGGCGTCGTGTCGAAATTATCCGTCGCCCATGGCCAATAACGAAACGACATTGTATATACGTGTAATGTTATCGCGAAAAAGAGACTGAGAGAAATGTTTATCCGCGTCTCGAACGTGTAATAATTGGTATTGCAAAAGACGCGACGACGACGACGATCTTCTGGTCCGAACGAAAAATATTTCGATCCAGCTGGCCACCGCCAGCGTGTTGTGTTTACAAGTTAACGGGTAATTATCCGCGTAATATACGAGCCTCGGATAAATCGGCCGTAAAACCGTCGGATTTACGACGCTTCTCGCGCGCGAGAGCAACTCGATCGACGACGACGACGACGACGACGACGGGCGCGCGCGTGTGTCGGCCAAACGCAACGACGTATTTCGTGAAGCCGAGCCGAGCCGGGTGGTGTGTGTGTGCGCGTGTGTGTATTTGTTTAGAATAAAATCCACGCGCAACACCGACCAAACACGGCGGTCGGGGCGGTCGAGTCGAGAATCGTTTCGTTTTTCTTCTCTTTCTTTTCGTTTTAATTACATTTACTCGTCGCCGCCGTTGTTAAACGAGGTTATAAAACGCGACCTCGGGTTTTTAAATATTTTTGTTTGCGCGATACTTATTATACCGTGCTGTATATAATATACTTGGCCGTCGCTCGCCGCGAACCGTCTGCGTAAAAATAAAACGCAACACGCCACGCGTGTTTTCGGTTTCGTTCGATGACGATCGGACGGAGGGGAAACGTCTTCGAACAGTCGGAGATAACGCGGTACGTCGACAGGTAATAACCGGACTCTGACGCAGAAATTATTTTATAGTCCAAAAAACGAAAAAATAAATATCATCCGAAATTATTCCAATTATTTATTTCTTTTTATTTCTAAGAATCACCACTAACAATATTATTAATACTTTTAGATCACTTTTCCTTTTCATCGCATTTCACGGTATTTTTCCAACGGTATATTGAAATTCTTTGAACACGTTTAACTCGTGCTATTCATTTTGTCTCTTAAATATTTTTCATATAAATCATGCACCCTACTACTATCTAGTGTCAATGTATTTATTTAGAAATATTTCACACAGGTCGTGTAGGTCGTATTCATTGAAATTTGTTACGATTTGATCAAATATGGCGATTGAGATGAGTAAACTTCGATTTTGTGATTTATAATTTAGATTTTTTACCACTTGAAATTCACGGCCTTGTCATAGGTACGCTTAGACTTCGAGTATTAGGGGTGCTACAATATTATAAACGTCGTACAGACCAGGGGACGAGGGTTGATTCCAAACTGCTTTCTTCGGTATAGAATTACTAAAATAATCTCGTGATTTATAACAATAATAAACAATTTATTGCGATAAAAATTTAAATAGACACGGTTTGTCTGGTGCAAACTCGCATCGATCGTCATATCCATTATTTACCGCGGTGTAAGTATTATGATCTCCTTTAATACGAACATCGGGCGAATAATATTGGTAGATCAAGTCTGTATCGCGTTAGTTTAATGCGCGCGTAACCAATTTCGTACGCGTTTCATAAAGGATAGCGATAATAATTTATTATTATATCGTATTATTTGTTTCCGAACGCATGCATAAAATATGTAATCTAAATATTTTATAAGCGGGTGAAAAAATCGAATAAAAAACCCAATAAAACGACATCGCAGTGCTCGAGTCGACCCGACGAGAGATCGGGGGGTGACCGGGGGACGCTAATCGCGCCCCCTTATACGGCTGACGACCGCCCCTGTTCGTCCTCTGATAAGTTCGTGAAGAATTCGCGCTTTTCGTCGAAAATAAAAAAAAATAAAAAATAATGTTCAAAAAGCTCTGCCCGTGCGCGCACGCGATGTTCGCCGAATAACGCGCGGCGGCGGCGGCGGCGGCGGCGGCGGCGACGAGGGGGAGGATAAAGCGGCACTTCCCGGAGTTTTAATAACGTGGAATATATTGCGTTTGCCGTCGACAAAGTGATTTTGTCTACACAAAACTACACACGATATTATAATGATATGAAATGTGCGTTGGAAAAACGCGGAAAGTTTTAGTAATAACTTTTACGCAACACCGACGGGCCCGTTTTGCCGGGGGGGAGGGGGGAGAACGGCGGTCAGTCGTACCAGGCCGCGGCCAGGATACATTGATCTGTTTGAACAACGCGTTTACTTCTCGACCGTAAATGGCGAGTATTCGCGCGCCGCGGACGTTGATTTACACACATTTACGACCCGAGTCGCAGCCCGATATCGAAAGTCGCACAAGACACGCGCTGGTACCCGAGTTCTGCGCGTTTCGAACCGAGCCAACTGCAGCAGCAGCAGCAGCAGCAGCAACAATTCCCATTGCACATGCACGTTACGCTATCTGCGGCGGTGACAATATAATCGAGTGCATTAATACGTGTGTAGCTGTACGCGCTCGCGCGCGTGTATACCTAACCTGCGCGTTTCGAGTTTCACGCTTTCACACACGATAGTTTACCACGATACGAGATTGATATCGTATACACATGTCGCGTATACGTTACACGCAGTCAAAGACCGAGTTCGTTTAATGAGAGGGAAAAAAAAACAATTTGTGGATGAATAAATAATATTGTTCGTAACGCGCGTAGTTTTTCTAGCGTCTGCGAAGGGAAAATTTGAATTGCAAACCGAACGCGTGTCGTCCGCTATAGTGCGACACATCGGAACTGCAGCGGGTATCACTATCACTTTTGACCGTCGCGTCTGTCGTCATTAGAATAATAACATGATGATATCATGTTTTATTTATAAGAAAAAAAAAAAACCGTCGACCTTAGTAGTTATAGTTATTCCGGATTTAGAATAAACAAAAACGTGAAATGTATTTCGTGCGCTCGTACGCGATGTTTCGGAATCGAAACTCGACGGCGTTATTGACCTATTGTTCGAGTACCTGATACACGTTTTCCGATTGTTTTAGAGTTTCGGTCGAATTTCCGTGCTCGATTCCATTATATAGGCGACTTATTGTTATTATTTTGTCATAAATTCCGTTTAAATATCCACTGTTTTTTTTTTTTTTTTATGTTCAGGTTTTCACACTCATTTGCTTCTGAGTTGTTTCGTTTTTTCATTTATCTGTAATTATTATAATTACGCACGTTATGTTTTTCATCGTTAAACGACTCTATATATAGTCTGCAGTCTTGCCATTGTGACATTTTAAAGGCATTTTTAATCATCGTCTTATCATTAGACGCCCACAACATGGTATGCGCCCGATTCACAGCCAACATACTCGCGATTAAAATATTGCGTAAATATTTTCATTTTAGCCGATAATAATAAGTACATAATGATTTATTGGTACGAAAAAAGTTTTAGGACATGATTTCACTTACTGCGTTTTAGTCTCCATTGTATTTTCCTCCGACGTTTTGAAATAACTAATACCCAATGGCGCTGTTCGCACGATATAATGTCTGTTCGTCCGTGATTCTGCTCGAATATGCAGTCTATACATACTCCACGTGGTCTACATGAATAAATTTAAAAAAAAAAACATTAGAAAAAAAATAGACGATTACGCTGATAAATAAATAAAAATATAAGTTAATTTAAGCCGCAGTAACGCGTTTATAAATCGTATACAACACATTTCATCGTACTCGTACGCATTTCAGCGAGCAAAAATCGAAAAACTATCTTATTTTCAATTTATAAATAATCATGAGTATGCGTTTTGCGACTGTCGACACACTTGCGGGATTCTCGCGACTGTGTGTACAAATCGTCGAGTTATTAGATATTCCGCGAAACACCCCGGGATTGTAGCGGACCCCCCGGGAACCGTGGGTCACGGGTTAAGAACCGCCGCGTTGACCGACGACTCGAAAAAAATGAGTAGGAAGTTTCCTTTCCCACCTCTCGTCCCGTCGGACTGCGGGGCGACTTCGGGTACTCTCGCCGCGGCGAAAAGGAGAGAACGCAGTATTTCGCGCAGGGTAAAAAAAAAAAAAAAAAAACCGACCGCGTCTACAAAACTACAAACGATAGGTTTGCGCGACGGTGACGTGTGCACCGCGGGACAATAGTAGTCGCGGACGAGATAGCGCAAACGTACTCGCTGATCGACGGGTCGCGCTCGTCCGTCTGTGTCCGGCAGGGGTCGGCCGAGGTACGGACAAACTGCGAATTGTGTGCGGTATTACGCGGTCGGAGTTGTTTCTCGTATTATGATGATGAATGCGCCGAGATAGCTGTGCGCGAAGTAGGCGGTGGTGACGACGGGACTTGCGAGGGATTTGGATTCCGGTCACGCGGTAAACCGTTCTCTCTCTCTCTCTCTCTCTCGTCCTTTTCACTTCCTCCGCGGATCCTTTGCGCGGAGACTCGTCTATTATTATCCTATCCTTTCCGACCGGTGTCGTTTTCGCGCGCGCGTCGACGGCGCGCACGCGCCCGTCGCCGAACCGTTGTTCTCGTCCCACGGGGACGACATGGCAAAAATATGTTTCGCCATACACTCGTACGACAATAATAATAGTAGTAATCATTTTCCCCTTTTCAGACAACCGCAACAAACACTAAACTCCGCCGACCCGTTGTCGCCCATAAATAATTTAACGCGTCCTCGCGCCCCGGTTATATAATCGTATCGTTGTTTCAAAATATACACGCCGCCTCCTCCTCCCCCTCTAAGCGTCCCTAAAACACCGTGTTTGGACATTTAAATAGGATAGTGAGCCAAACAGCTGTCTGGCATTTTTTCCTCTTTTTTTTTTCTCGTCACCCTAAACCGTCGTCGGTTTTATCTCCACACGTATACATACGTATATAACATGTACGCGTTCGTACACGGGACACCTAAAACAATCACTCAACAAGTCGTGCGATATTGTATTCGACGAAACAAATATTATCGCAGATCTCGCCGCCGGTCGAACACACGGTTAGGTTATTATTCGTTCGATTGTATTTTCATTACGTAATATTATTGTTGTTATTTTGAATACTCGATCGACTGACTGTGCGCGCGCGCGCGCGCGGGACTCGACTAGACCTTGACGCTAGTGCGACAAATCATCGCGATGGACGGCGAAAAATTATTCGGCACCGTATTCAAATTTCCCATTCGATACATAATTCATGCGGCACGTTAATCCGTCAAACTTCACAGTATATTCGCGTGGCGATCGAAACGGAGAAACGGTACGTTTTTTCTTCTTCTTCTTTTTTTTCTTCTCCATAACTGTACTCGAGCGTGTAGACCTGCGCGACGACCGTAAAATATGCGGACGCATTAACATCGCGTCTCAATCGCGCACTGTAAATGACGAGTACACACTGCAGTATCAGCCGGTGCCCCTCCTCCTTCCGCCCAGCGCGCGCGCGGAAACAAACGAGAAGAAAAATACGTTTCAGGTCGAACCGAAGGTGAATAAACCGCTGACGAACGCCGCGAATGCGCGTACACCGTAAAGGCGTATTGTGTGCAGACGGAAAGCGAGTCGCGCGCGAACGGTGTGTATATCAATTGTCGCGCAATTTAAGTTGTAAATAAGGCCGCAGACATTCATTTAGAAAATACCGTGTACCGTAAATATCGCCGGGGCTAATCAAATTCTTTTGCGCTTCTTTACACGCTTTTCGCGCGACGACGGTCGCGTTTGCATAAATAGTTTTCCGAGGAAAACCGTTTCTTTCTCGCCCGCGTCCAGGCGCAAAGGGATAGAGAGAGGGCGCGAAAAAAAAAAAATAATAATATATACACAACGATAATAATAATGATAATAGTAATAAAAAGGGGTGTTCTCCGGCCGCCGTGACTCCTGCTCCTCTCATGTTGATTGTTGCGAGCAGTATATATTATTTCATTTAAATGTTTCTCTCTTTCTCTCCGCCGCCGCCGCCGCCGCCGCCGCGAACGACTTTCCACCCGTGAAAATATAGAAAGCCGCCTCCCCTTGGCGCAGAAATAACAAACGGTCGCCTTAGTAATTGAAACCGAAAATCTTTCAGTGACTTGACTAAGCCGACCTCGAGCGTAAAAACTCTAAATGAAATATAAATGAAAAAAATCCCCAGCAGACAAGTTTTGTGGCAATTTTTTCCCTCTCGCTAGACTGATGATAAGCCAGACGGGAAAAGACATTGAGAAGTGTTTTTTACGTTATATATTACTTTAACCCTTCGAAAAGGTCCCCGAAGGATGAAGACATAGTGACAGTTGGAAAAATATTTAATTGGTTCCAATTTCAACTGTTTCTCAACTTTTTTTCCTTCTAATTTTCGTTATTCGACCCTTTTTGAACTAAGTTGATACTGCGACGACGACGAGTGACTTAATTTGGTCAAGCAAATAATGTCTATAATTATTATCAAGCGATTATATTATTCGATGAAAAATAATATTATTTTAGTATCAAAAAAAAAATTAAAAACGTTGATAAATGGTTAGTCAACACGGATTGGTCCAACTTACGAGTAGAATGTATGTTTAATGTGTTTCGTTAATTTAATTTTAATTTTATAGTAAACGCCAGTCGGCGATAACAATTAGAATAAAAACTAAACATAAAATATTATAAACTCGAGTAAAGTATGGCAATTAAGAGAAAATAAAAGTTTGTAAAATTAAAACGTTTAGTATAGGTTTAAAATACAATATACAGATGAATAAATTATTATATAATAAGGCGGACGAGCAAAGGTCATACTTGATTGTCTGAGCATTTTATCCGTGGGACGATTGCGACTGTATGGAGTAGAATTAGTAGGTGAAATGGCGCTCGATTTCAAACGCGGTGCGACGGGACTTATAAAATAAAACACCGGAGATAAGATAGACACCGACGGTGTCCGTGGATTGAATATTTAAAAGTAAAGTCTCAGAGTAATTATTATTATTTGAAATGGGCGGCAATTCAAGTCCGATAGCGGCGTAACACAAGAATTTATGTTGCGCCCGTTTTCAAGACGGGTATTCGACGAAACTCTCGCAGTGCTATTACGAAAAAAAAAGTAGAATACAATCTATGGCTATAAGAAGAAGAAAAAGCGAAGACACGAAATCAAATACCGAATTGTCACCGACGCGTCGGCCAAATATTTAACTCTAAAATTCTACGTGCCGTCGTCTGTACGCGAGGCGGGTAAATAATAGTTATGTTCGAGCGCGTAGTGCCGTGCCGCGTGGTGCAGGCGGCAGTGTGATTATTATTACTACAGTGATTAACAAGGTACGATTATGCGAGTACTTTTCGGGGTTTTTTTTTTTTTTTTTACGATGTAATTTGCGTATTAATCGTCGTCGGGAAACAGACCATTAGAAGGTGTTGGAGAAGGCGATTTAAAAATCGAGAGAGAGAGGGAGCGGGAGAGTATCACCAAAAAACTGTAGTAAACTGCTGCTTGAAAAAAACACATCGCAGACCGGCGCGTCATCGCCGTCGTTTACCCTTGTAAAAATGCGCGCGCGCCCGTGTTTGTGTTGCGCGCAGTTGCCGGTTATAAATCATGGTAATCCTATATTTAAATAAAGCGCCCGCGGTAAGACGAAAAATAATAAATAAAAATAATGTCGTCAGCGGGTAAGGTCGTTACTGGGCCGCCCCCGTCCGGGGGCGCGCGCGTCTCGTGTGCGCGCGAGCGAGAGGAAGAGATAGAGATAGGCATGGGGTGAACGGCGACGGCGGCGCGAGGAAGGACGCGAAGGAGAGAAGCGAACGGATTTCGGTCCTGCCCGCGGGACGTTCGCGCGCGGCGCGGGGTACCGGATGTGGGGTGTTAAGGTTGCCGAAAGTTTAAGTCCGGCTATAATTGGTTCAGCTGGCGCGCGAAAAACTCCACTTATCAATACCTCATCATTGGCACTCGACAACCTGCGGCCCCGTGCCGCCGAGCGATCCCCCGCGCGTCTGTACCGTGTTATCCTTTGCCATAATACTATATTTCGGTCACCACTACTACTAATACTACTACTACTACTACTACTACTACTACTACTACATCTCTACTATACAGCTGTAACTTGGTAGTTGTCTCGCCCCTATTGTTTATATTGTCATCGGACCCACACTCGACGACATTCGTTGAGTATAATATTATATTTGTGTGTGTGTTTGAGTATACAATTTAAACTTTTCTAATATCCACCTATATACGTGCGTACACCTTACCTTCTGTCACCGCCACAGGCGCGCCGAGTGCATTCAGAGTGCATTCTTCGCGTGTTTTGATCGGTATAGACACCACAATACTAATTGATTGCGGTGCGGGTTGCTTTCGGTTCCACAGAGCTTTTTCTCGATGCGTGTTGACTGTAGAAAAAATACCGGAAAATTTCAATCAAACATTCAATAAACTCATACTAATTACAAATAGCCAAAGAAAGAAAAACGCGCGAAATCAATACAGTTTGTAACTTTGAAAGCACATTAGACGTGTATAAAAAAGTCGTTTTACAGTCGCACCCACAAACTTGTAGATTCTCATCGAGAGGATGACGACGAGAGCATAGATTTTAAAATGCAAAAAAAAATTAAACCCAACTGTTTATCGGAGTTATTTCATGTTATGTTTTGTTGTGAATTTGTTCACATGTTGTGGATATTTCGTACGGATTTTAGATTTATTTCGACGAAGAAACTCAACAGACTACTTGAGATTTCCCGTCTCGAACGGTTTCTTCTACTGTATATTGAATTACTTTGCTACATATCGAGTGTTGTCGTTGTTTTTTTTTAACGGCCACTTGTGCAGATGTAGAAATATTATGGCGAATTTGTACATCGTTATGATATCGAAATAACGTAATCGAAACGCAGATCTACGGTAAATAGACATAAACTTACGATGCCGTCGCGCACGTTTCGATCGAAAATCGAATCACAATTATTATTATAATTCGAGCGAGGGTTCGCTTGTAAAGTTGAATTCATTTTAAGTATAGGCGACCTCGGATATAATGAAAAAAAAAAAAAATTCATTTTTTAAACGATTTCTTCGAGTTGACAAACGTTGATATATTATTTACGGAAAATATACGTCTCGACACATAGTTCAAATGGAAAATAACATGTTTAACTGTATATTTATTTTCCCCGCGACACATCACGACAATATAATGTAAATATCGATCATCCATATATATATATATATTTATTATATTTTTTTTCGTCGCCGACGAAACATATTATTCGCGCGTGGCGATGTGTGTGTGTGTGTATATATCGGCGCGATGCTTGTCACAATATCGTTGTGACGCGTCGATCGTGCATATTTAATGTTTTGTGCACGAGTCGAATGTTGGGGCACGATAAAGAACACTTATCCACCCGAGATCGTAGGAAATGCGGGGTCAAATAGGATCAGTACGAACTCGTCCTGCGAACGTCGTCGTCGCCGCCGCAGTCTGTTTTTCATATCGCGGTTGCTGTTGTTATTATACGTTTCCATTGCGGACGGTCACCGAATTGACGTCCTTTTCGGACGGCGAGGGGTGCGGGGAGCGGCGACGGTGGAAATTCAATATCGCCGGTTGCCGAAAATTCTAGCCAATGTCGAATGTCGTCACAAGGCTTTCCGATGACAAAATAAGATGGTTCCGAGCGAGGTGTTAGTGTCATATTTGTTTCTCTCCATCTCTCCATCTATCTCTATCTTCCTTTATTATTATCGCGTCTGGGTGTATAGCTCGTGGGTACATATATATTATGCACGTATGAAAAGAACACTCTGAGCGTCTGCAGGGCAACAACGCTGACAACAAGAGATCTCCCACCCTTCTTTTTCAACTAAAAGGCTTGGAAAAAGCCCGGATATCGTATTCTTATACATGCGAAAAGAGCCAAATACGTTTTTATACTCGAGCAAACATAATAAAACGAGTGTGTATCCATCGGAAAAGTGAATATTTTTTTCCCTCTCATCTCGTGTGCGGTCTTTTTTTTTCGGTTTATGTCATACGCGACCATGTGGGCGGGACATGGGTCACTGCCAAGCGCTATTTCAATAACATAAATGGTCTCTTTTTCACAACGAGACGACGTCTTTTACCGGATTTAATTTTACATGCCGGATGTAAATTGAAACAAAGCCCTCTCCGGCTTTTGTCGTTCCAATGGTTTGTGAATCCGAATGCAATCAGCCGTCGTGTGTTCGCAACATAATCATGTCAACGGCTTTTAAGAGAACACATAAAACTCTCGAAATTATTTTCCGTGTGGTTAAAGCCGAGCGGAAGGTTCAAATGTATACCGTAATAAAAGAATATTTGATATACATGTAAACACGTACGTACGTACGTACGTTGGCTTATCCCGGATGAGGATTTTAAAAGCGGGAGAAGCGTGTATTTTTTTTAGAAAAATATATTTGCTCGAGTGGTTGCTTATAAACAATGTACGTGGTGATAATTAAATCTAATGTTGCTTGAAAATATTTAGTTTTCTACTGCTGCGGGTTAAGTGTGATATCATTAATTTTAACGCATTCGGTTCAATTGATTTGCCGATATATTTACGATTTTATAGATTTTATAGAAAACTATAAATAAAATATCCGTTTTATTGTGTTACATGTGTGTATATCATGTGTGATAACTGATAATCGAAATAATATATGATTTAATTTCAAAAAAATATTCGTTTTAAATCTGTTTTTTTAGGAATAGACAAATGTATAGGGTGAATTATTGTAATAGATTTGCAAAAGTATTGTAATTTTTCAAAAAAAAATCGTCAGGTTTTATTTAGTAATCGAAATATGTACTTACAAAATCGTAGCAGGTGTCTAAACGAAACGTTCGACTTCTTTCAACGGAAGACGTTTTATTACTATACTTTTTCAATGACCGCAACAACTATAATAATATGTAAAACGTAATCGATTTATATACATACGTATAATGTAGGTACACTCGCTTTGGCCACACGCCGAAGTCATAATAATAATAATATTTAGGAAAACGTTATATTCCCCCGCGGGCGAGCGCGCGCGTACAGCAGCGACAACGCTATCCCCTCGACTCTTTTGTGCAAACAATAAAACCCTCGGTTGCGCGCAGTTTACCCGAAAAGATGAATCTGAAGTTGTTTAAACACGTGGATGTTTTCGTTTTACCCCGTGCGCGCGCGCGCGGGGCTTATAATTCTTTTTATGACTCGGCTAATAAAGCGTATTTCAAAGCCTCTTTCACCGCGCCCGCACGTGAAATACCCCGGTGAAAGTCTTCGCTTAATGCCCGCAACAAAGCCCGGGCGCGAGCGGCAGTATCGGTAGCAGCGGCGGCGGCAGTAGTAGTAGTAGATATGTATGTACGACGACGACGACGACGAGGAAAACGATAATATCGAGTGAAAAGTAGCTTTAGCGAGGGAAAAAAAAAAAAATCCTAAGAAAAAACCTATTCCGGTCGAGTTTCGCCGTCGTCGTCAGACAAAGGACCGCGTCCTCCGTTCCCTATCCAGCGCCGCGCCGCCGCCACACGCGGCATATAAAACATGTAATCAAGTGTATATTATTATATTATATAGAAAGTTTCTGGTGCGTCTGGAGGGTCTGACGGCGGGACGGCGGGCGTAACGATAAGGGGCAAAACACACGGCTCGCTCTCGCCCCGAGACGACAATATTATAACCGCTTAAGCTGCGGACCCTCGCGAGTTATGAAAATTTTTCCATCCCAAACACGTAGACCGCCGGGGCTCGACGACAACGCGCGCCGCCGACCATACACGCCATATACGTATATATATATACACACACATATACTTGTATACATACGCCGCCTTGATCGAATCACGTAACAATCATGTTTTAACTTGACGACCGTTCGGCAGCAATGCGCGCTATACTTTGCGCTCGCCTTTCCGCCGCAGGCTGTTTATACGGCGTGCTCGGTTTAAGGGACGTGCGGAGGATACGGTCTGCGAGTAGGAAAAAGAAAAAAAAACACCGGCGACAACCGCCTCCGCCAAATCTCTGCCCCGTAATGAACAACCATCCGGACGCGTATTGTTACGTATCGCCGATGAATTTTGGAAAATTTCCCCCGTTATAAAATGAAAAAACGACCCGTGCGACGCGGCGCAGTCGATCGATTAATAACAGACACGCGCATCTCTTTGACGACGGGACTTGGAGCGCTTATTTTCGCGGCGAGTTTTCTAATTTTAAAAGCGTTTCGTTTTCGACTTTGTTCAAGGATTTTATAACGTTTATGAACAAAATAATTATTATGTTTATTTAAAAACTAAAGTCGAATCCGAGCTTTCGAAGCAGAGATCGCGTGCTGCGCATTCCAGAAATCATAGGGGTTGGTAAGAGAGGAGGGTGACCATTAGAAAATTGTAACAGAGCAATATGCCCACTTGACTTTCGTGTAAATTAAGAAACAAATTAATACTATCGAAAATACAAAGAGCCAATTATTTTTATTTAGTTGGATAAATTCAATTTTGCTCGAAAAACATTACGATATAACTAGTAGGCAAGCTTTAATATATTGTTAAGAAAAGG
The DNA here is from genome assembly GCA_948098885.1 of Drepanosiphum platanoidis. Taxonomy (NCBI): domain Eukaryota; kingdom Metazoa; phylum Arthropoda; class Insecta; order Hemiptera; family Aphididae; genus Drepanosiphum; species Drepanosiphum platanoidis. Next base: position 12,608,387 of record OX402533.1, read on the forward strand.
GGACTCGAATAAAATATTTAAATATTATATGCTCTTGAGAACAAAACAAAAATGCAAAATAAATAGTTTTACGTTTTTTTTTTTAAATTTATATATAATATACGAAGCATAATTTCGTGTATGCAAAGCATTGTTTTTAAGGCTCTCTTACAAAGAAATTCAGTTTTCAATTAAATGCCACTGCCATTAGTCATAAACTTATATATTAAAATAATTAATTATACAAAAAATCGACTACACATGCACGATGCATGTTAAAAGTCGATTATTTTGTAATGAAAAAATTTGATTATTTAATCTACAATTATAACGTATCAGATTATTATAGCATATTATATTCGATTGTGGTTCTATCTATATTTTTTGGGTGAGGCGATTTTAGTAAAAATAACACGTCATAACAACGGAATTAAAAAGAAAAACTTATACATGTCGATACGAATAACGTCTGTTTCGAGTGATTTTCGGCTGGAATTATATCACGCGATGTTTTTGATAATAAAACGACAAAATAGGAAATGGGTTACCTGATTTTTATGTCATAGGACTTCCAACTTAATTTGCCTAATCGTTTTCGAAATCAGCGCAACGATAAAAACAACGAAACCTAACAATAATAAAAAAGGATAAGTGCATTATTTTGAACTTGTAAATATTTTATTTATCTTACCGAACTTTCACGAGTTTCTAGCAGTGCGTTGTATTCTCGAATGTACTCGCCGTTACTTATTAATATTTACGTTTGCGGAGTATTTATTTTCAAAAGTGTAAACATCTGTTGTATATCCGACGTATTATTATGGTATAATTATTGTAATTGATGATGTTAAAAGTGTTCTATGAGATAAAAAAAATAAAAAAAAAATAGTATCGATAAACGTTTATATTATGTGATCAGCATAATTTATTTCTCGAGGGAAAAAAAATACCGAGATACGATCGAAACTCAACGGTCGGCAGAAGCCGCGTCGTGAAACGGGTTTGAAGGTGCTATATTAACCGGTGCCCGGTGAGATGTATACGCCCGTTAATTTCAAAGATAACGTCGACGTTCGCGCTACGTGTGTGTGCGTGTGTGTGTTGATATTCGATCGCGTTAAAATTCGCAGAAGTCGCTGGTGAAGTAAACTTAGTCGACTTTCAGCGACATTTCAATTTTCGACTAAAGCGCGTTTTACGTTTAAATAGTTCGACAATATTTCGAATGCGTATTTTTATAATCCGCGTCGGCTCGAAAAATAGATCGAAATAGAATCTAATTTATGAGTAATTTTAAAATAATAATACTTAAATCGTTATAATACACACATTGGCTTATTAAAATTATAAATAAAAACATTAATCGTATTAAATTTACCGTTCAACGATATTTAAAAAAAAAAACACTATTTGACGAGCTGTACATTAAAATTATAACAAACGCGGAAACGTAAAATTGTTTAGGAGGCTCGGGAACTATTCGAGAGGGCTGAATCCTCCTCCCCGATCTCTGCGTATGGCAAAAATATTATTATTCAGGAGATTACGTACGGTTGTCGGATTATCGCCGAATGGCGAATTATAACTAGCGCCTTGACGAACGAAAAGAAAACAAATCGTCCGACGCGCGACGACGACGACGACGGTTCGTACGGAATCATACCGTCTATGCGACATGAAAATTACAAATGAACGTTCAAACTCGCGTTTACGGGACAAGCGTTTCGTAGTTGACTGGCGGAAAGGTGTGTGCGAACACCACATCGAACTGTATTGTGTAGGGAACGCCGACAATAATGTATGTTAACGCGGAAACCAAAAACGAGTATACCCGACACCGTAATCCTCGTGTGTGTACACGTCCGATTACACGAGGGTCCAGAGCGCGCGCGTTCGAATGAGCAATTAACGCAGGACGATTTTAAAAGTTTAACGGTTTATTATCTCCGACCTATCTACACACGCGCTCGTTAAGTTATAATCCGAAGACGTATTTAGTGGTGTTCCTTTATACACCGGTTTCGCCTCTCTCTCTCTCTCTGTAAACAACCATGTTTACGGTATCGAAACTGTAGTCTGACAGTCGTGTCGTGGACTCTTGGACTCGATTAGGTCGCGATTATTCATCAAGACGTATCGCCGCCGTCCAAATCGAAAAACGCCAGCTAGGAACGAAACCGTTTTATTTCGGAAAGTCCGTCGCAGATGGGACTCGGGAAAAATTATTATTTCTATAATTTTGTCAGGATTAAGAATTAGAGGGTGAGATGAGCCGAGTAATTTAACGGTTTAACGCCGGGAAAATCCGGACGAAAACGGTAACGGGGGAAAGAGGCGGATTCGAAAACTTTGGCGAAGCCCATTAAACGTGACAAACTCGATGAGATATTTCAAGCTCAAAAGCTCGGGCTCGAACGACGAGTCCTATGAATTATTATAGTGGGTGCACGCGTTACCAGGTACGTGGTTTGTGCGCGAGCGCACGAATGAGAGAGAGAGAGAGAGAGTGAGTGTAGTATGGTCGTTGGCGTAACGTAGCAGTGGTCGTTTATAGGAAAAGGCGAGGAAGTGTTGCCTTTTGCTGCATATATACGTATATATATATACTTACATTACGCGACAATCCTCAAAAACTTGTTAATTGCCGGCTAAGGTAAGGTGACAGGTATGCAGTGACCCTGTAAATCAGGCCCGGGGATTATATAAGCTTTGAGCTGTATGGCGCGTTTATTACACTCGGTCGTGGGCTTTATTGCGTATACGTACACATTTATTATAATACCGTCCAAAAATTAACGTATCATACCCTTCGCCGTCGCCCTCTCGCCCGCGTTCCGCGAATATTCCGACAACCGCACGGTACAGCGCCAATATTATATGCTCAAATACAGTGGCAAAAGGGATTTAAGTAGATACGGGTCAAAATATGTGGTATATACACACCCGCGGCGGGCCTTCCGAAAACCGTATAATTACTCGGCACATTAACATATTTTGCCTTTTTTCGTATTTATTTTATTTTTTGTTTTTTTTTTTATTCATTTGGTAACTACAATTATGTTTAGTCGGAAAAAAAAAACCAAAACAAAACGCGTATCCGTATAATTATAATTTGTTTCGACGAAATAAACGGTTCCAGTGCGCGCGCTCGTATATTATATCGTAAATATCATTTGCGATGTTATCGGCCGAAAAATATAAAATTTTCTCCGAAAATGTAATTTTACAAATACTTACTGCAATTCAAAACGGCCAGTTGCTACTTAAAATCCGAGATCGCGTAGCCTTGAATGGCCATCATCTTGGCCACTGACACAGCGCGTGCGTTTTCGCGAACGGTTTTCACTTTGAAATCTATCGGATTTAGAATATAGAAACAATTATTACGCGATAAAAGGTTTTATGCAATAGTTTTTTTTTTTTTATAGTTCTTAAAGATAATTGTGCAAAACATTTGCATTACGATGTCATTACAATAATATTACTTACTTACCACGACATTTTCACGTTGCCGTCGATTTTATTTCTTGACGATTTTTCCGTTTCTCCGACCTGCACACATAATAATTATATATTAGTAATATATTCCGTAATTTTAAAAACCATCACTCATTACAATACGATCGTTATAAATAAAAGTGGTTAATTTAAAATAGTATTTATTTATATTATATTTTCGATTCAATAGGTAACGTTTGACGTACATAATGAATCGTGCGAAATTATTTTGATCATATTATACTTGAGTAGATATTTCGAAAGTTTTGACAAACATTTTTTTTCAGGTACGCTTAAAATAAATAAATACTACGGAAAACCACCAGTACTTAAAAACTTTTTTGAATAGTAACGATTTATAATCGCTTGCAAAAATATAAAAAAAAATCATCCATACCGGGGTGGCCTATGCTATCTTATGTCTCGCAAAACATTTGGGCCGTCTGTTTTCTTACCGTTCTAAATGCCGTTTGTTTGTTATTGTTATTTTTCCTGTAAAAAATAAAATGAACGTGTGAAATATTTATCCGGAGCATAATAATTTAAGTGAAATTGATATGATTCCACAAACGGTTTTAATAAAAGGCGATTCGGATACGAATCCATTCACGAACGACGATAATAATTATTATTGTTTATTTTTTTCCCGTCACGACGAAACAAAATTCGTAATATATATAAATATCGTATATAGAGATGCACACGACGACATCACTGCATGAAAAAACTGATTGACTTTGAAATTCGAAAACCCATTTCGCATTTAACAACACAACTACTATTGGCAATACCCTCTCGATCGTCCGTAGATGAGTCGCGTGTAAAATAATACCCATAAGATCGCACGGCCGTGTTTTATTATGTGAATTTATTTTTATGGACGTTGCGTTGCAATTACTTCGATTACTTACAGTGCTTGCGGCATAACGCACGCTGACACACCGATTAAGTCCCGTGACGAATCGTTATGCGTACCGACTGGTCTGACACACATACAGGAGCGCACGTGTATATAAGGGCGGCGGGGTCGAAACGGTAGAGATAATCTTATTCATTGCCGCCACCGCCGCCGTCACTTTAATACGTCCGTCCGTCCGTCTCTCACTCTCTCTATATATATATATGAAAAGAAAAGACCCTTTGATCTCAGGTTCATTATAATATTTTATAACTCTCATTGATTTCAATTTGAATCGTGATTCTTTCGGAAAGGACAACACGTCGTCGGCAGATAGTGAAACTTATATTTGCCACGTGTAAACGTACAAATCACGGATATCGTCTCTATATTATGTTGCGTTATGCCGCGTGACGAGCGCATGTGACGTACGAATTTTTTTCGGATTTACCATCTTGAAATTATTATTATATATCCAATTATTTAGAGAAATATTTGCTCGTTTTTTTTTTTTTTTTTTAATTTCCCCGACGATAAAAAATTCCTTATTAAAATAAATATGAAATTGAACCCTATAAGTACTTTCTTATTAAAAAAAAAAAAAACAACAACAGTGACAATCGTTAAATTAAATCTTTGATAATTTCAATCTTTTTACTTGTAAGTAGATAGAGAGGTACCCGCGTTTTTAAAAAGTATTTAAAATATAATTAAATGTCAAGCGTCTTGAATAGCTAATCATGACTTTTTAATTTAAATGAATACATCCTTCAAAAGTTATTACTACTTAGCAGCCGTATTTTAATTAAAAAAAAAAAAACATATATACGTATATATATATATATATACGTACGTCGTGACAAAATATCTTATTCAAAAGTTTAACTGTCATTTTAATGTTAGAGAAATCGACATTCTTGCATAACAACTACGTTTGTTTTCGTGCGTTTGCGGCTCAGCCGTAAAACAATAAATAAAAGGTATTGGTGGTTCTTAGTAGTACATTTTTTTTTTTTAGATAATTATAAAAATAGTAATAATATCCAGTTGCTCACCGATCAGACATGATATTGATTTAAAATAATAAATTGCCATCTTCTCGAGTTTTAAAAATATTTAATCGTATCCCGTTTCGTCGACGATTTAAGTCTAATGTCAGGTACAAAGTTTTTAATTGCGATTATAAAGAATTATGATTTCGATTGATATTTTCGTGCAAATTGTCCGCGACTTTATCATATTACCTCGTTTCGAAACGACAAACTTCGATGACATTGCATTTAATTGAAACTCAAACACATTACACGCGAAAACAGTGTAATACTTATTTATCGATGTCCCGCTTGAAAATATTGAAAATATTCACATTTATATCGGTAAAAAGTATGTGAATTTCATTTGACTTGACGTTTTCTATTCGCGTCGTCGCCCAAAACTATCGTTACGAATTTCAAAAAAAAATAAATAATAATTACACTTTAGACATTATTCTCGTGATGAAACATATTATCCGGCGGATAACATTGAACTGCAATGCGATGTATAAACCGTGTGCCGAGATATTTATTTCAACCGTTTTGCTCACACCAACGCGTAAAGCTCGCGCGTTGTTATGAGCCAATAACCACACGACACAACGATTTTAAATAACGATAGGATATACTTAACAAATAAATGAGGCGTGCGCGTAAGTCGCGTCGAATATAATACGCTCTGGCAAATACTGGTTAAAACGACATATTTTCTACCCCAAGTGAATACGCCGGTTTTGCCGTCAATCAAAATAATAGTAATAATAATAATAACAGTGACCGTCCGTCCCTCTCTTTTCGCCCATCCCTTGCACTCTTTCTCTCTCTCTCTCATATACATATACTCGACGATCGTTTTAATTTATTCCTGTTTTGTTCGCCAAAAGCCGCGCATATACCCGTGTCCTACATGTGACGCACTTACTGTCGCATAATCTTCGATCGTCGTCAGTGCACTAGGCACATGAAATAAATTAAAATCGACATTTACTGGGGACCTCGGAGATAGTAAAACGCTCAGTTGTTCGCAGAATTGCGAATCTGCTCCGAACAGGTCTACTGCCGGCGCGTACGTGTTTTTGACAGGTCTCTCGCTGATAAAAGTTTACTGAATTATTATTATTATTATTATTATTATTATTATTGCCATCGCCGCCAGTACGTTATACCTACTATACTATTCGTCTATACTCGCGCGTACGCGGTCCCCCGAAAGAATAATATCGAGTACAGACCCCTCGAACACGAGAGTATTTCGAGTACCTGTTAAACAGTTTTACTCGCGCGTCAAAACGCATAATGTTTTATCGACTTTACGGATATAAATAAAACGCAAACAGTAATAATATTGTCGTCTGATCGGACTTGTAAATAATTCTCGAACTTTTCCGTCGCGCTATGATGTCATGACGTAGTGTACACTCGACACGTATTGTTTTCAACTGATAAATTGTGATTTTCAATGTGAAAGATCGTCCTCATTGTTTCATAAATAATCGCACAACGGGCACGGCGGCGGCGGCGGCGTTGACATCGTTGTTTTACCGATAAATTGATTCAAAAGTCAGATTCGAGTGGAAAAAAATTTCTATTCGCATCCGTTATGTTGATTTCATACTAACGGTAATGTGGAGAACAACTCGCTTAGTTTCCAACAGTGTTTCCGTGTCGTAGAAAGATGATGTTTCACACGTTGCGAATCGAACGTGTCAATAAAGCGCATTGTGACGCGTGAACGAAATTTTAATCGTAGTTTCAATAACAACACGGTGTCTCGTTTTCAAACTTTTTTCGTTGCGCGAAAAATAAAAATGTGCGTGAACGACGAATACGACGCGCGACAGTGAGTCGCGCGTACAAAATAACGAAAAAACTTGATGAAAATACGCATAATACGCATTAAAAAAAATAAAAACGAGCGCGAATAAAACACAGAAAGGAAACTCAAAGTTCGACAACAATTTCGAAAACAAATTTCGCGCGTATATAAACGTTGAAAGTTTCTCGGTTTTTCGGTCGACGGCAATGTGGAAAGACACTCGCGCCACCGTTATTATTGCTGCAATAATAATAATAATAATGCACAACGTTATATATACATATTTTCTTTTATAAATGATAACGCCGCGCGCTCGGAGTTTAAGCGCTAATATTCGCGACGTTAACGGCGAGCGTAGCGGGTTTTTTTTTTCTCCTACGAAGACAGATGTACTTAAAACCCCTTAACGGCGCGACGCGGCTGCGGCAAAGGGACGAAAATAAAACACAAACTTTTTTTTTTTTCCCCTCCCGTTTCGTTTCCCGGTAAATGAATTAATAATTGCCAAACCGGGTGCAAGTTATATACGTGGGTACAAAAGTTGTTGAATAATTAGCGTGATTTTTGATTTTTCTTTGTGCGTGGAATTATCGGGTGGAAAAAAAATTAAAAAAAAAATATAATATGATATCAAAAGCAATAAATATGAAAGGGAGAAAAATTCAGTAGAACTCCTTTTTTTTAGCTCTCTCTCTATACATATATATATAAATATATAATATTATAATCACCGTATAATAGCTATTCCCATCCCAAGACGTGTTTTCCGGGGTGTTTATTTTTTAATTTTTTATATAAATAACGTATGTTTTCGAGAATGCTATTTCAACGGGAGCGTGAAAAATAAAAATCTCTTCTCGGTAACAGGACTCAACAAGCCATTTTATGTATATTTTTTTATTATTATTATTGAAAACCTATTCGATTGTGTGTGTGTGTGTGTGTGTGTGTGCGCGCGCGCGATATTAATTTGAATAAAGCCGTAACGAAACGGCAATTTATTTACACGCATTTCGGACGGCCAAACCATCGTTACGACGTACGCCGCGTCTCTTTTATCGCTTCGCATTTAGCGCGTTGACATTGTATCTTTATTATAATAATTCATAAAGAGAGAGAGAGAGAGAAAAAAAAACGTTTTCTCACAATCGCCAAACTAGAATATTATTCGCGCACCTCCGTTATAATAATAATATACTCGTTTCGTCGCCGCCGCGGCTTTAAATAATATTTTTTTCCCGATCGAGTTGTTGAATATCTCTTTTGCTTTTTTTTTTTTTTTTCCGTGCCGGATGCGTGTTGTGTGTACACACACACACACGATATAAATTATTACACGACCGTTTTCCTAGTTCATACTTTATTCTTTACACCGATTTACACGCGTTTCTCGTGCGCATAAACTTATCGCATCATCTCAGTCAACGTCAACGTGTGTCGCGCACACCATAACGCGCGCATTAATCGTGCGTGCGCGCGCGCGCGCCAGCGCGTGTGCGTTTATCGTATCCAGTTTTGTGTGCGTTTTACTCGCAATTTTTTACCGGATTAAATTACTCATATTCTTTCCTTTTCCCCACCCCCCCCCCTCGTCCCACTACTCCTTGTCCTCCGCTTAACGTGTATATTACGATATTCGCGCGAGGGAATAATAAATATAAACTGCAGATGGCGCGCGATTAGAGCAGTCCGTTTTTTACGCGAGCGCACGCGCCCGCTCGGCGACAGAGTTTTGTTTTGTCGCGCGCGCGCGCGCGCGCGTATTATAATAATAATAATATTATATATTTATACGACGTATATATGACTCGGAGACGACGTCGAAAAGAAGACGGGGCGGACGGTAGAGGACATTGTGTACAAGAGTAATATAAATATCGCACCGAGTGGCGGCGAGATCCGTTGAGAAAAAAAATAAAAATAAAATTCATTCGACCACCGCAGCAGCCGCGGGGCGACGCACGCCGTCAAAATGTTTACAGTCTCATCTCGCCGCCGCGCCGCGCGCCGGCCCGGGCCGAATCCGTCGCGTTTAGAAAGCGACCGGGAGTCGGGTTTTTATTTTTTTATGTCGTTCGCTCCTTCTCGAACGCAACCCATTTCTCCGTACTGTACGTGAGCCGTTCGCGCGGAAAAATTCTCAAACAGAGGCGTTGCGTAACCGCGTGTTTCGCAGCAACAAGTCTCGCCGTTAATGAGGACCGTGTCTGCCGGCCGCGGCGGAGGGCCGGTCACAGGCTGCAGCGAGGGGGGAAATAAATAAATGAAAAAAAAAAAAACGAATTCGCATTCTTCGCAGGACAGGTGTGTGCGTGCATGCGTGTGTGTGTGACATCACTATTAGCGGTTAAACACGGCCGCCGCCTTCGGTCACCTCCGATCGATGACGCCGTCCGAGCGTACTCAAAACTATATATATATATATATAATATACCCTCCGACAGTAGTAAATGCGAGACGTTATGGCTGCGGAAGAAAAAAAGCAACAATTTTTTTGAAAATTACGACGGAAAAAAGTAGAATAGCGAAAAAAAAAACGTACGAAAAAAAAAACAAACTCGTCTTAAAAGCAAAGAGGAAGCGGCCGAGGACTACGACAACGTGTTCGTCTCGGGAACCAGTCGGATTTTTCGTAAACGCGTCCGTTTGATTTATATCTCCATTACGTCTGTCCGCGCAGGAACGCGTTCTCCTCTGCTCAGTCGCGTATTATCGTTATTATTATTATTATTATTATTATTACTATTATAGCACTAACCACTGCAGCGTTGTCGCCACAGACCCAATGGCGCCCTAGTTATAAAAATATTTTTGTAAACGAAATCACTCCGACGATACACAAATATTTTAGGTCTTTTCGGTAGTATCGAATTGTTTCTTAGTCGACGAAGAAGTAAAAATCAAGAGAGTGTTGTCCTTTTGAATTTTCTCAGGCGAGACAGTTACCGCAGTTATATGAAAAATTGGGAGGAAGGGAATTAGTTCATTCAAAAGTTACCCAGTCCGCCAAAGTTTGTTAGAATATCATATTAAACGCTCTACAATCTATATGAATAATAAAATATACGTATTTTTTCATAATTGTTGACTCGAATGTACACCAAAAATATTTTCAAAATATTATACACCATTAAAACGACAGCTATTTATAAGGCAGGGTTATGAATAAATTTCGAAAAACCTATAGAACGTTAACGTTTAGATAAAAGACTTTCTATAATATGTAATACTAATATTTACAAACAAAGTTTATTGGTCGTACTGAGAATGTGGAATTCGATTGAATCATAATTATTATTAGTACGTTTTAAGTTTTTTGATGTCGAATGAAAAAAACGAATTATTTGGTATTTTTATGATTATAGAATTATTATAAAAAATATTATAATCGTCTATACGAAAAATCGGGCTGGAGAGGAAATAATTATTTTAAATATATTTAAATTTTATTAAATTTCGAGAATTTATTTAATCAGAGCTTTGAAAAATACGATATCTACTATATTATAGTACTACTGCGATTTAATTTTCTACGCGCTTCCTCGAGTCTATTGAGAGGCCTGTCGTACGTGTGCGTGGATACTATATTAACTTTTAATTACATTTTTAATTGTCATATTAATAATTATCACTGTCACACTAAATCACTTCTGTGGAAAAAACTCATTGCTAATATATTTCGAGGGATTCCGATTGACAAACCGAGCGTATGAAAAAAAAAAAAACACAAAAAATTCCATTCGAAACCACATTAGTTGCATTCTCTCGATTTCGACGACTGGATTATTTATTTCTTGACTCGATATTAAAGTGTTCGTCGCGACCGTAAACGGCGTAATATTATCGAACCAGCTATATATTTTTAAGGCCTTCGGTGTCTGTCGTTTTTATCATCATCGGCGCGTTATAATATTTGATTACGAATCGACGTCGTCCGTTGAGATATCGATATAACGTTCGAGCATTTTATGATATTCGATATTTGTTTTAAACGCGAATTCCGAGTACGTTCTGCTGTTTCTGGTTTTTTTCCGCCGTTCCAATCGCCATTACTTTATAGTCAATACCCGATCGCGTTCTGTGCACCAGAGTCTATCTACGCCGCGCGTATTGAGTTTAACCGCGCGATGGACAAACGCCGTATATGGTTCGTGTATGGTTTCGAACAATCGGCCACTGTTCAAATGTCGGTCCGTTTGACTGGCAAAAGGATATCATCGACCGCAGTCGATTCTAATTTGAATATTTCGCGCGACGTTGAAATTAAAAAAAAAAAAAAAACCTCGTGTTTCGGCGATCCAATCCGACGGCGCGGTTTTCTCCTCGCGCGCGCGTTATTATTGTGGACCCTCGCGACCGTCATTTTTCACTAAACGAATAACCGCGCGCGCGCTGCTTTAGACCCTAAATCCGTCACCCGAATACGACGACCGATGTTTTTATTGTAACATTCGTCGTCGCCGTCGTCGTCGTTGTGTAGTACCGACGACGTCGCCGGTAATAATTGATTAACGGGACAAAATATTGTTACATTGTCGCCGTTCCCCCCCGTCTCATCGTTCGCTTGTTCCTGGCACGGAGTGATTAATAAAAATAATAATAAAACGAACGAATATCGCGCAACGTGACGATTGCACCGCCGCGGCCCTCGCCAAACGGCAAATCAAACTAATTGGCTTCTCCGCATTGAATTTACGGGTAGTATTCATCGTCCACGGCGATTTGCCGTTCGGCCGCAGTACCGCGAAATAGCAATAAAGATGCGTCGGCCGTCGTCGTCGAGACGTTTCTAATTAAAAAAAAACAAAGAATAGAATATTCTTAGTTTGGCGAATAAATCGCTCGAAACGATTGGACGCTGTCGGCGAATCCTATAACGTTCGGGCCACCGCAATACGCGGACGAGACGATAACATAATTGTATATGTGGGTAATCGATTCGAGCACCTACGTGTGCCCTCGCAAAAAAAAAATAACGACGCCGTGTCAATCGGTTACTGCGGATCGCGCGTATTGCCCGTGACCATTTCAGAAACGATCGACGACGGAGACGGAAGGAAATCGACGTGAAATCGCGCGTGTTAATTTAACGCCCGGCTCTGCTTTTCTACACGGACACGGCTGCGGTGTATTTGTTTTTATCGGGTGGATGGAGGGCGCGGGAGTTATTTTATATTACGATGGGCGTATAACTATTGTTCACATATTTTTGTGAATAAACTTCCGACCAACGATTAACGACGACGACGACGACGACGTGGCGTCGAGAGTCACCGGTCGAGTGATTATAAAAAAAACAGAATTATCCGTAGAACAAACGCGTACTTATTCATAATATTATGTTGTACGATTTGCCTGTACGAAAATTCAAAACAACTCAGCCTACTGCAGCTCCGATGTCATGTGATACTGTTATCTCGCCAATAAATCGTATGCTCGACAGATTTTTACAAAAGTGCGTATTAAAAGTTTTCGAGAGGACGAAAAATCGACGCGGCGATCGCGCGAGCTCACGAATACGAAATGCACTGCCAGGTTAGACGTTTGTTTAAAAGATTTCGGAAAATTCGACTGTCGAATGTGCCAAATCGACAGGTTTAATACCGACACCGGTCAGCACACGACGTCTTGTAAAACGGTTTTTTTTTCTCTACGCGCAAAAACTCGAACGCAAATTTTCGATCACTTTCCGCCGTACACGAATCCTAGCCCTAATCATCTTTATTTTAACGCGCTAAACCGAGAGACGGCGAAAATCCGTGACATTTGAGGAGACGCGGGGGAAATAAATCGAGTTCGTCGACCGTATAAAGCTGTCAGCGCCGCGCTGAACATTGTCGGACGAGCAGCAGAAAATTATCGATAAAAATATAGAGATTTCACCGGGACCCGGAGAGACGTTGTCCACGCTATGACCGAATTTCCCTTATCGTTTAAACGGGTCCATTATAAACGATTGCCGCGCTGTAATCGTTTTGTCGTCGACTAGTGAACGGTTCGACGATTTATTATTATTTTTATTTTCCAACCTCTCCAAACTTCAATCTGCCGGCGCGCTCGCGTGCGTGTTTGTGTGTGTGTGTATACCGTACGAATATCATATTGTTATTATTATTATTATTCGCGTCGCTCAACCCTCGCGGTGAAAAAAAACCGTACGCGAAATGTATTCTCACAGCGAATCCGTCGCCGTTTTCCTTTGACGTGTGCCCGTCGACTTTTAATAAAAACAATGTCCATTCGTCTTTATTAAATTTTCAAACAATTCTCATTATTACCGATGTCTACGCGTGTATTTATAGGTAAAAACCGCGGATTTCGACGTCGAATTTATACGCGAACAACGCACAAACTCCGGTAATAAGCTAAACGTTTTTTTTCTCTTTCCGTAGTGGCATTTTAATAGTCGAAATCGAGACGAGAGTGATTTCTAAATGGTTTTTATTTTTATTTTTTATAAATGACTGTTATTTAAACGTCTCGAGCAAAAAAATCAATCGTATTCATTCTACATTGTGTTGTCTTATTGTTATTCACCTTGAACTGTGCGGCGGTTTATTTTTTTATTTTTTTTTTTTAATTTCAACATCGCACCGCACGGTACAGAAATAAGTATTTTTTTTATACCCGCGCGCCACGACGTGGACATACTTACACTAACGCGAAGTCGTTAAAATCAAAGTCTGAATTGATATAATAGCACAATCAGTGCCCTATCGCGCCGTCGTTTGTAATTTCATTTTCAGTCTAGTCCGGTTAATTGACATTTCGAATAATAACATTACTGACGTTCACGTCGTCGGTATCGACGTCTCGCCACGCCGTGTAAAAATTCGTTCGTCGCGTTTGGTACAAACGACGTCTCGCGAGTCGAGACACGTTTGCCGAGTGAGGTGATTAAGCGGTGTATTTCGGAAACGAACGGGCTTTTTCGCCTCTGTCTTTGTGTACATTACAACCCTAATAGCACCGCGCTTCTCCATACACGACGTTCGCTAACGATGTTATTCGCGTCTCGCGATGATTTAATTAAAAATATACCATCAAGCGTAAACATTTGTAACGCGAATTCCAAACTCGAAACACTCTTCCGATATCGCTGCAGAGGTATACGTTACGAATTAGTCGGATATTACACACCGAAAACAAAGCGTGTTCTCCAAACACAGAAATATATTTCGATCGATAAATACAGTATTAAGATGACTGTCGCGATAAATCTTCTTCGATTGTTGGCCGTGCGAATGCGACGATATTCATTTCATTTGTTTTACCGCGGGCTCGTTCGATCCACGTACGTATTCTTGCAAATGCGAGAATAGTTGTTACAGTTAAAATCTGAATTTAAATATTAGAAGAAGAAAAAAAACCACGTTCGCGCGTTCCAATAATATTTCATATCGATCGAACAGTGTAAGTGTCTATTATTTATCGATTTATTTTATCAAATCGTACGTATAGGTTTTCGACGGGTTTCGGTGTAAACTTATTGGCTATTGCCGACCACGAGTTGCGACACAGGTCGCGAGAATATACGTGTCAGTCGTCGTGCAATATTGGACGCGACTAGTAAAAACGACGCGGACGACGACGACGCCGCCCAAGGTGAATCATCGATGGAATATGTTTTTTTCTAATTTTGTCATTGTTTTACCGTATAACACGACGATCGCGAAGCTTATAAATAGGCGCGCGTTATTCAATAAACCGACGACGTTCGGTTGGAGATTGAAAGAGAAGGGCGGAGGTACTGACCGACCGTCGGTCGTCGTCGATTCGCCGGGCGTGAACTCTGCCGGGAAAGTTATTTTTTTAAACTGTTTGTTATACGCGCTCCAAACATTATAATATTTACCGCGTGACGACGACGGCGGCTGCGGTGTTTTACGATTATTCATTACCCGCTTAAAGTCTTGGACCCGGTGGGCCTAAGGTTTTCGGGGCACCGAACGGGTTGAGGTCGGGTGCGAGAGGGGCCGACGGGACGCCGCGGTCGTAACTCAATTCATAAACAATGGTTTTCCGCGTGCGTGTGTGCGCTCGTGTGTATTGTATATAATAATATGTAATACGCGTTTCGAGTGTACTCCCTCGCGCGCGCGCCGTCCCTCTCCCCGCGTTCCGAATGACATACCACGCGGCTTCTGGTTACGATAATAATAGTAATAATAATATATACGTTTCACCGACCGTTCGCGTAGATTTATAGCGAGAATTTCCTCGTGGAAAAGGTTTTTGTTATTGATATACAACACACATACGCGCGCGCGCGCGCTGGTTTTCCGCGCAACGATTAGTACGTATATATTATATACTGTAAGCGAAATACCGATCGAATAATACACGTACCTATGTGTATATACACACACGTTTCGCGCTGTAATAATAATAATAATAGACGTCCAGGAGCACGGTTCGGCTCTCGTCCCCCGTCATTGCCCTCGGAGTAGTTTGCGAAAGGAGAGAGAGAGGGGAAAAAAACAAAACCGCCGCAGTTTAGTACACGTGTGCGCCGACGAAATGACCAATCGTTTCCTCGCCGTTGGATATTATATTAATTTATACTTATTGCGAAAACATCGATTGTACGCGAGACGTGAATAATAATAATAATAATAATAATAAGAAATAATGTCTTTGCTCGTCCCGCTGTCGTTACCCGCGCCGACTCGTATCGATAAAATATACGCGTCGTCAAAGTCGCGATGAACCGAAGGAAAGAGAATAAAAAAAAACGACCCGGTCTTAACGACCCGCTATGGCCAATTTGTTTACACGTAATGCGGCTGAATAGTATGCGCGGCTCATAAATAGTCATCGTAAATTACTAGTAGTTCGGACGTCGACCGACGATTCGATCGCTTGATTCGTTATTTTAACAAGTATCCGTTCGGTCCGCTGCCGTTTGACATAAACGAAATGACATTTTTTTATTATAAATCCACACACGGTGAAAACTCGAACCGATCGAAACGTATTCAAATCCATACTTACCGTTATCATATTAGAATATAATAATCAAACGATAAAGTCTGACGTATAAAGTCATATATTATTAAACAATGACGCGCATACAGCGAGACTACGTATATTTTCGAACCGATGGCTTTGTTTTTACTGATTTCCATTTACTCAAACTTTTCAAGATTACTTATTTACTTATTTTACGCTCGACCGTTCGAATCAAATGTACACAAAGACATATAGCACATAATTAATTACGGTTAAAACGTCGCGCGAGTAGCAACTCTACCTACAATATTTCGATCGGAGTATTTTTTTCTCTAACCCTCGCCCTACTCCTCAGCTAATAGACCGAAATAGTAAATCGCATCGCCATTTTATTTGCAAACGAGTGTATCATAACGATCGATACACTGCAGTCATTCTCTCTCTCTCTCGATAACTACGATACAGTAGGATTACTTTATCTAATCAATTCGAAAAACTAAACCAAACCGAAGGAGAACTTGGCTTCGAAATAGACGATAAAACTTCTAAGCTCGGGCTCGGACTACGCCTACTTGAAGATAACTTCCAATAGGAGCTCACGGGGACCAACCGGACGACCAATAAAGAAGATAGGTTTTTCTATTCTATATCTGTGTAAATCGTGAACTCGCGTCTCGTTATTACGTATAATACATTACGCGGGTGTGCGAGACAAATGAATAAAAACGAATGCCCGGCGGAAAAATAACCGCCGACTCGATCCGAACGCCGCGCACAACTAATTAAAAAAAAAAAAAAACAAAAAAAAAAAAAAAAAACGAATAAAACATCGCGAGACGCGGACGTTTTCGGGCCCCGTCCCGTCGTACTTGCCGGAAGGCGGGGGCGCGGAGGTTATGGGAGGGGGTAGTCGGCGGCACGCGGCGTTGACCGTCTGACCTTATAATGTTGTCGTTTGAGCACGTCTCGAGGGGGTGGATTAAAATCGGATATTTATCGACCGAAAAACGGGGTCGGACGGAAGAGGGAAGAGGGATGATGATGGCGCGTTGGAGCGGAGTCGGTCGGCAAACATCGTCCCGGCGGGACTCTTACAAAGCCATCAAAGCCAATTACGTAAGTACATTTGTTGTCGTCGGAAAGCATGAAATGTCGACGGCGGCGGGCTAGGGGGGGGGGCGACGTCTCCGGCGACGCGTAACCCGAGTTGACAAGTTCCGCCCGGATTCATTGTTCGCCTTAGCCGTCGGGCCGTAAGACGCGCGCGCCAGACTGCGATACAATCGCCGGCGGCTCCTCCGCCGGCCCCGTCCATCCTCGCCCGTAAAAGTGCACTGTCGTTTTCCGAGTCCGATACGCGACTCGATGCGACGGCGATAATGATACCGACTGCTGTGATCGCCCCGCGACGGCTGCGAGAGGGACGATGGAAATTAACAATTCGCTCGCTCTCTCGCCTCTCGCGTCGAACTTTTCGCGTCTCTGATTCGGCACGGGCCGTACGTACCGGCGGCGGTTCGTATACATCGCAGTCGCGTCGCGTTTTGTCTGTAGCTCGAGATCGCGAGAGACGGGGTCATGGAATGGAATATGATATAGATTAGAAACAGGGAGAGAGACCAGTGCGCCGCGCGTATCAACTATTTAGAGTCGACGCGCCGAAAACGATGTTTTATATCGGTAGTGTAGGCGCACGAGTGAAAAAGTATCGATGAACAAACGAAACTTGAATTATATTAAATCTAACGAGCCTTATCGTATGAATCATATCTATATTACTACTACTTATCGGCCTACTTCGTCTGTGCCACGGAGATTTAGTTAGTATTCTATAAATATATAATATATAAAACACTTGGAATCGGAAAAATAAAACTATAAAAAGCGCGTAGTCGGCATTTACAACCCCCCATTGAAATTATTATATTCTCGTGCTCTCGATTATTGAAGTCTAGATCACCTGGAACGTATACACTGCTTACTGGTAACTCTAAACTGTACCATACAAAGGCGATTTCAAACCGCTCACAAAGGACGAGAGCTGCAGTCGTGTGACTTTAAAACATCAATATTTAATCGAAAACACGGACGACTATCACGTCGGTACACAAAAGATGATTAGTTGAAAACTTGTTATCCAAACAAACGGTCAACTTTAAATCATATATACATGTATATATATATATAAATAAATGCACGACGACGGTCAAACGAACGCAATGGTGCAGTGGCAGAGAACCATATAGTATGTAAATGCTGTACACTGAGAGTAACGAGTATTATATTATGCACGTGTTTTGCCCAGAGCGAATACCTATACGTAACCAATTATACAAAGTTATCGTTGAAATCAAATCCTTTGATACGTCGCTTTATTATAATAATATTGTACGTATTATTATGTACACATTAGACTTGGTAAATAATATGTTTACACATTCGCGGACCCCGCGGGACGAGAGCTGTTGGCGTCTACGAGTGAACGCGGTATTAATTCATGTAATACGGTCCGACGGATGTTTTCGCGATTTAAAATTGGAAACACCGTCGCCGTCACCGCCATTATTACTCCTATTGTCTCGGTAATTATTCGAACCGTTTGTAGAATAATAGTAATAATAATAATAATAATAATAAGAACACGTACCCGTATAATACTACATTAAATTATATACTAAATTCGTTACCGTAAAATAAAACGACCCAAGAGAAGTGCTAACGTCGTCGTCGCAAACGCATAAATAAATAAAATATCTCTTGACAATAATTTGTTTTCGAGTTTGTCTTTTAGACGAGCAACACCGCGACACTCGGCAAGTACCGAACACACGTGGTGGCCGGCCGCCGACGGTCGTATAATTATTTCGAATTCCTCGTATTTTTATGGAGTGCCTACTAAACAGTAAAAATATCCGCACGCTGTTAAATTGAAAACAAAAAAAAAATAACCGTTTCGAACAAATTAGGTACCGTGTTTACGGTCATAATATTATTAGGTATATAGACTATAATAGCCACGGAGAGACACAGACTTTAATGCCCGAAAAAAACCTTTTACCGCGATAGAGCCATTAAAAACAAATCTACAAAACAATATTCTCGTCATTTTTTTTAGTCAATATTATTATTATGACGAAAAATTAAAAAATCGATCACTCGACCGATTGCAATAATTGCTATCGAATAAACTAATAGATACGATGAAAAATAATTTCATTGCGATAATGGAAGGTAATTTTTGGGAACACTCGGCTATAGTAGAACAAACAGTATAGGCCACGGCCACCCGGGGTTCACAGAGTACACGCTTTTGATTAATATTCCTCGAGTAGATATATATATCGTTCATAAAATAGGTACAGTAAATGACGGCGGCGCCGCCGCCGTCGCAGCGACTGTCGTCGGAAAAACGCGCTGGAAATAATTAACAAACGATACCGGCGGTGCACATAATAATAACGTAGGCAGTATTATTAATATTGTATAATTATTAAAACACTCGAAAAAGAATCGGACGTCGCGGAAACGCGGGCGGCGGCGGCGGCGGCAATTTCGAATAATAATAATAATTATACGATATCGTAATGACTACGTCGCCGTCGTCGTCGTCGTGTCGCAACGGATTTTGTCACAGCGGCGCGCGGGCGACGAGAGCGGTTCTCGAGACGAGTCTGCTTCTCCGCCGCCGCGGCACCGTCCCTCCCCCGGCCGTCGAGTCGAGAGGCCGCGGCCGACAAAGGAATGTGCGCTCCGTCGCAATAACGTTTCATTAGACGCGTGTCCGCCGCCGTGCAAAATGCGTACTAATAATAATCATAATAATAATAATAATTATTGTTGTTGTTATTATTATTACTGCAATAATAATATAACGCGAGCGTGACGACGACGGAGAGAGAGAGAGAGAGAGAGAGAGAGAAACGGTTTTTGGAGTGTTTAAAGTGTGTGTTTGTGCGGATAGTAGTGAAACCGCCTGCCAGTGTTCGACGGCGAGCGCAGCAGCCGTTATCGTATCGCGCGCGCGCGCGCGGGACGAAGAAAAGTTATACGCGGACGGCGGCGACGGGAAACCGCTTTTGTGCGGCGTATTTAATTTAATAATTTAATCCTTCGGCGCTGTCTGCAATTACCCCTATTGTTCGCAGCAGACCCTTACCCCCTGCCCGGCCTAACTAACCGCGAAACTTTCTAATAATAACAACACCATAACGACCCTATATATCTCTTTAACAGCGCCGCCGCCATCCAGTGACTTGATACCTACCTACCCGCGCGGTCGCCGACTGGCGCCGCCACCGAAAAACAACCCGCCCGGTATATTCGGTCGAAATATCCGAGGACGAATAAAAAACTCCACAAATATATCCGAGAATTTAAAATACAGAAGCATCAAATTTAAAGAAAAATTCGTTAAAAACACGAAAAGTTGCCAATCATGTCATAGTTGAAAATTAAAAACTTTTATTTTTTTTGATCGCTTAGACCTTTAATTTTTTTCAAGATTTCTCATAAATTGTGCCAACCAAGTGTTTACGATATTATAGTAAGTCATTTAAACGGAAAACAACGATTTATCACTAAAAGCGAGTTTTTTCGACTTATTCAGTTTACCGAATCAAGAAATCACCAATATTATCTATATTATCTATCGAGACGGTTCGATCAATTATATTTATTTTACCTATAGTGTTATGTGTAACCGGTTTCTTATGATTTTATACTAAATTATACCTCATAAGAAAAATGTATTTATATGAGAAAATTAAACACAAAAATAATGAATTTCCAAACAAAATCGACTAAAGTATTATATTAAGTCGCAGTCATAACGTTTCGCGGGAGAGGAGTTTGAAAGCGCCCCCGAGTCCCGTTGTATTCGGAACTTATGATTAGCGCGGGACGTATGCGGTTGACTTTAATGGACCGAATTTTCGAGTTCCATTAACTTTCTAATAGAACCGTCAACCCGGTAGCGACCGGCCTGCAGACGAAACCCTTTACGGAGATACGGTTTTCGTTTCAAAGACGTGAGCGCGTACTTCACCACGTTGACGACCGTCGCCGCCGCGATTTTCCTGCGACGGCGACGACTTGTTGCGCCGCCGCCGCGCCGTCGTCGTCGTCACGCGTGCCGTGTGTTCTCTCGTTATTGTACGCGATCGTTCGTGCGAAACGTAATCGACCGCGTCGCTCCCCAAAACGTAGTCTCTCACTCTACGTCTCTCGGACCCAAAGCTTTTAGTCGCCAAAACGATACCGTAAACGTAAACATGTATTTATGCGCGACCAAACGGCGTCGGCCTTAAGAGCGGCGACGACCACCCCTCGGCCGACAAAAAAAAAACGAAATTAAAATTATAAAAAAAAGAGGAAAAAAATCCATATTTTCGGCCGGCGGTACGATATTATTACGACGATGTCCACCCTCTCGCCGCTGGTATCACATCACCGAACAATGGACGAGAGACTCGCACATTATACGTCGCGTCGTGCTCCTTTTTTCCCACTAAAAACAGCCGGGGGAGTAAAAAAAAAAGCGCGTTTTATCCCCGCGCATACATATATACGCGAGTATTATGATTTTACACTTCATCTATTTATTTGAAAAAGGGACGTTGCGAGCCCTTTTTTCCACGGCATTGTCGTTCGTATCGTCAACGACGCCGCCGTAGCCCGTGTACTCGCGCGCGCGCGCGCTCGCCACCCTTTGCCGCCGCCGCTGTAAAAACGTCAACGGTCGGCTGCCGGCCGAGCTACAAGGATAATTACGTAATAAAAAATATATAAAAAATAACACGTATAACCCCATAAATAACAATACTCTTTTATACTACGACGACGACGGGTGAAACATATTATAATATTCGCGTCCGTCGCCGCTTGATGATTTGGACAAAACTCGCGACCCGACATAACCGTCGTTCACGACGGTAGTGGTACACAGTTTACAACTGTCATTTACAACAAAAAAAACTATTGCATCCTAGAAGATAATACATACTACTCAGATATACGATTTATTTGAATAGTCGTGTATGTCAAAATAGACTCAATCCTGTGGTATTAATTCACGACATGGACATGGACGTGTTTACATTGTAAACCATAATTATAGTAAACACAATAATAATTTGAATTACTACGGGCATTGTGCTTGAGAGAAGGGGGCGTCGTCCAATGACACAACTTCAACGTGATTAAATTTATTTCACTAAAATGTATTAATTTATTTTTATACTAATTTAAATAACCATAATTAGTTATTAAATTTTAATTCAGTTTTTTAGTAGGACTTCGAATTCGGGTGCTATAATTATTCACGGCGGAGTGGATTAATATTATTTGTAAAGAAGAATTGAGATAAACGTAAAAGTCGTCTTGTATACTATGTAGTTTAAATTTAAATAGATTTTCTTTTAGTTTCTATACGCGTGATAGTGGTCCCCGGGTTAGACTTTTATCAAGGCCTTAAATTATTTCAATAAAAAAAAAAATACCAAATATTCATACTAATTTCGTATACGGCGTATTGTTTTACTTTAAACACAAAAGCATTTCACTACATAACACAGCACTATTACTAAATAATAATAACAGAGATGTTATCTTATAGTTTATATTACAAACCCGTACGACGTAGTCGATGAATACGATATTATTATATTTGTACGTTTATAAAAATATTCGTGCGCTTTTCGATTTTATTGATTCGACGAAACGCATAATAACGCGATCCAACTTATTAGATAAGAATCGGATAGATACACGTTATTATGTAGAGAATTTTTACGCAATGTCTCTAAATGTCACCGGTAACGGTATTCAAATCCTATTACGGTTCACCGCGAGTACCTGCAATATAATGGCTTATGCGTTGAAACGAGTACTAAAAAACTGGCGCATAAATTTACGCGGCCGATCGAAAACAATAAAGATTTCCATCGATATTTCACAACAGCTCGGTTATAAATACGCGACTCGAATCGGTCGACCGTTTTTAAATCCGATTTCGTTCGTTTGAAAATTAGACTTTCAGATCGCTCGTCCGAGAAGTGCGTAGACGACTATTATCGATTGATAGACGACGTTCACATTAAAGAAAAAAAAAACCGTTTCCGATGGAAACGTATTCCTCGTAGGCGCACTTCGCGCCGCCGTCGTCGTCCTCGACATGCGACGCGTATACGTATTTTTTTAAATTTTTTTTCCTCTTTGGAAATCAGAATTTCAAATCGCCCGCACACCGAGCCACGCACACGGCCAACGGACAAATTACAATATATATTTATACGGTTCGATACCGATATAGCACCCGTAGCGCCGTGATGTTATTAGCGTTATACGAATCGATAGGCGAAGAAACGCTGCAGTTCGGTACACCGCGACATGCAACAGTCGGCGGACCCGGCCGCGGGGCGCCCGTCAAACGTACGCACCTACGTATTATTATTTTTATTATTACGGGCTTCTTCTCCGCACGAAGTGCAACGTTGTATATCACGAACGCCACGGTGCAGTGCCCCCGATGTAAAATATGACATTATAATTTCGTATACGCATTACCGCGCGATAACGATCTGATAATAAGACGCGCGTGGTGGTGGTGAGACGGAGAGAGACGGACTCGCGTATAATTTACCCGATACGATATTCAAATGTATCGTAAGGTTTTTTTTCCCATTATTATTACTATTATCATCGCGAGTGCAATAATATATTAAAAGAACATAAAAACGCGTTCTACCACCTCGTATATACATCGCGAATGCCGATGGTCACAGCGGAAAATGCAGCAGTCGACGACGCTCGTAAAGTTCGATTGGTGCGAGAAACACGATTTGACGTGAACTTTATAACAACGCGAGGGAAGTTAACCCTACCTCCCATCAGGGATAAAAAAACAATACTCAAACGTGGAAAGCTAAAAAAAGTATACGAAAACTTTAAGCATAATAATTATTAAAATCGATACTTTTAATCGTTTATTACTTTGGATATTTTCGTTCAACTCGAATTACAACGGCAAACGTTCGTACTGGCGCGCGAATATTAATAATAATTATAAACCGACGCGCCAAAAAAATGAATGGTTTTTTTTTTTTTCTATCACGCGCGGCAGCCAATTTATTAGTAATAATTTCTCGTCGCCCGCGATCATTTCGACGATTATTATTGCCGTTATCATATTGGTAGGTATAGAAAAAACCGTATTTCTAATTACTAGGGCTCGGATTTTGTAGCAAATGCTTCTTTTGAGGGGTGTGTGATAGAAAGATAATTCTCATAGATAAATACGTTTTGAATTGTTCTGATTTCAATGAAGTAAACTTTTTTTTGCTTTTTCATGCTTTTTTCCACAAAACTTGCTTTTTATTGCTTTTTCCCCTGTTTGGTTAATTTTTCTTAATTTTTACATATTTTTCTTGAAAATTTAACTTATTTTTATCTATATTATACTTGGACTATAAATCATTATTACCAGAAATTTTAAAACCAGTAATAAACGTATGAATGATAAAATAACCAACGTTATTGTGCCGAAATTGTAATGAATAATCATAACAGTATGATTTAAATGATTTAGTTTATATGAAATATGTATGGATTACATCGGTTGATGTGGAAAGGTCTTTTTCTACGTATAAATATAATATATTAGCAGCACCCAATAGAATGAGTTCTAATGAAAGTATCTCGACCAAATATGTGGTCGTAAATTCCTTTTTTAATATTTAATTTTATGTGTAATTGAAATTTATTTTTTTTAGAATTAAATAAATGCTTTTTTAAGGATTTATTTTGCTACAAAATCCGAGCCCTACTAATTACAAA
Organism: Drepanosiphum platanoidis; assembly: GCA_948098885.1. Taxonomy (NCBI): domain Eukaryota; kingdom Metazoa; phylum Arthropoda; class Insecta; order Hemiptera; family Aphididae; genus Drepanosiphum; species Drepanosiphum platanoidis. Next base: position 12,633,396 of record OX402533.1, read on the forward strand.
ATCGTACAGGATTTATAGTCGTAATATTTTTTTACACCGACACGAAAAATCTCGGGTCGCGCGACCGCATTGCCCCCTGCTCGGCTGCCCCCTGCTCGGCTGCCCCCTCTCCACTGAACGTCCCTGTCTGCGACGTACGAGGTATCTACGACTACTTGTTCTGGTCGTTTCCTATGCGCAGCGTTTCCGAATTCGTTTGTCACTCTCGACTGCAATAATATATCACGTTTCCGCTCGAGTGGTATATGAGCGGTGGAAAAGAATGACAAAAAAAAAACCCGACCGACCGACCGACCTGTGTAGATCGGAGATTGTATATTATAGTGAGGACGACTCGTGTGTCTCGGCCGGTCCAAAGACCGCGGCAGCAGATGGTATCTTTGCCGCGACGAATGAAAACGTTAAAAAAAAAAAAAAAACGTTTCCACGCGCGCAGTCGTTTCGGACGGCGCGGCGCGGCGGCGGCGGCGAAGCCCACTCGTCGTCGTCGACGTCGTCACACTATACGGCTGTAATTCATCGTCTCGGGGCACGTGTTGAACACGGCCACTCGGCGTTTATGTTATTATTATAACGATGCGACTACCTCGTAGGCATAGCTGCCGTTAAACGATTTCGAACGTTCGTGTCCGAATCGGTATGGATACGAACAGCCGGTATTGTATTTATTTCGTCGTTTTATCGCGATCGGAAACCGTTATGACTCATTAGCCGTATGTGTTACGAGCATCACACGTTATGAGCTATAAATCCTCGACAATCAAAGCATCGATCGGTGTAGTGACGCGATAAGGATTTCGAGAACAAATTCGAATGCGTTGTAAAGTTAGACAGTTAAGTGTATTTTCCTACGTTTTCGCTACCACTCGTTTGATAACGGAAACGCGTCTATTTTTTATTTTTTTAATCGGACTTTTAATATAACGTACTTTTTTTCATTTATCTGCTAAGAAAAAATCTATTCAAAAGTTTCGACATACAATGGACGACGCGATGCTCGAGACAATCGAAAGTCGTTTTTATAATATTTGTCTATATGGATTTGGGTAACTCGCGCGGAACGACGAATTGAATTTCGGTCGTTTGAAACATACGTTTTACAATACGTCGCGGCGGCGGAACAATTATAATTATTGCGGTCGCGGGTCACAACAATGCCGTTTCCCCGCGCGGTCACAAAAAGTTAGGGTTGCGCCAACCACTACGCTGTCGCAGATGAAAGTCGCGGGCCCCGCCGCTCTTGCGACGACGCCTCCGAACAAAACGATAAGCCGTTACGAGATAAACGTGAAAGCGCGTGTGTGCGAAAAACACTGCGCGACGTTTCAGCGGAGAGACAAAAAAAAAAAAACCAAACAAACAAAAAAACTACTCAAAATATACCTAAGTACCGCGAGGGACACGAAAATAAAACGCGCGTAACCCACGCGGCGAACGACGCTTCCGACAACGCCGCCGAGGGACAGAGAGAACGATAATAATCATTTTTCAACAAAAACCTACGCCGACGCTTTAGTTTTGACGTTATTATATTATTCGTCGTCGCTCTTTTTTTTTTCCAACCCTCGAGATTTAATAAATATGCCCACTCATTTTATCCGTCGCGTCGTGTTTTTCAACCCTTCAGAATGTTGTTTATACACTTTCACAGTGGGCGAAATTCCCCGGAAACCGATTCATCGATTCCGAAATCGACAAATTTTCAGCAATGAAACCGAATACAATCCGAAAATCTAATCGTGACAGACTAAGTAACGCGAATGGGAGGCTTTTCGCCGAAATCATATTACAATATTTACACAGAAACAACGCGCCGAGACTATAATCCGTGTCAAAGACTAGTTTTTTTAACCTAAAAGATAAGTAATCAAAAAAAAAAATAAAATAACGATTATAATTATTAATAATATCGTATTCCGTGAATATTTTAAATTTATGAGCGCTTTTAAATTATTTAAGTTTATATATTTTTGGCATAAAATTTAAGTAAACTTTTTTATTGGAAACTCACCGACAAAGCTATAAAATATAAATACGTATTTAACTAAAACTGAATATGAGATTTACAACCGTCGGTTTGGACAGTGAAAATAATTTAAAAGTTGCCGTCTAAAAAGAAATCTCCTGTTTAACTGTATTCGCGCGTTAACCGGAATAAGCCAAACTCGCGTCGTTGTCGTTATTAATCAACACGTCATATCACATGAAATATCGACTAATAAACGTATCGATTATAATGTTTGTAACGATATTTTATTTCAGAAAATTTATCGTACGAGTCTCGCGCCGTTTGTTTTCGGTCGGCGACGATGATCAAAATCACACCGCCTCTCGCGCGTTTTTCTATTTCGTCGGATGAAAATATATATGTATAAAGTAACGTAATGGGGTGTGTTTTTGCCCTACGAAGTCTACGGCGAAACGTCGCGTTAATAATTCACGTTGACTTTGTCGCGACGGTTAATCGTTTTCGACAGCTATCGTCATGGTCGGAGATTTTAGGGTGGCTCGAGAAAACACGCATCTATACGCGTTCGGACTTGATTTCACAAAGTCGCCGTGACGCCAGCCCGCACTCTGACGCACGCAACAACGATGATTATATCATCAACCGATGGCCGCGATAATTAAAATATTTTCGATTATCGCCTTCGCGTACGCGTCATACATATTAATAATGAAATTAATGTCAAAACAATATAATATGACGTGGCAAAGACCGAAATCGTTTGAAACAACGAGAACCGTTGCGCGAAAGCGATTTTTCCAAAGAATACGTCGACGAATGACACGCGATAATATAATAACGAAAAAAACATTTTTCCGCGAACCGACGTGCGTAAGAGCGCGATATTATTGTTTCGTCGAAACGTCGCGACGAGAAATCTCGTAAATCTTATCGCGCCCACGGCTATTCGTCACCCGCCCACACACGTACGACCAGAAAACATTTTCGCATCAATCGCCGCAGGTCCGTCGCACATCCGCGCGATAACGTGTTTACATTTTATACGTTACGAGCTCCGCGCGGGCGCAATAACATAACATAATATTATAATATAATACGTGTACGGTTTTATATATATATTTTATTATTTTTTCCTTTCATCCGTTTGAGGAGAAAAAAAAAAAAAAATGAAAAATATCACATGCGGCGGAGCAGGTGTGACCGACGCGGCGGCGGCGGCGGCCGTAGTGTCGGCTCTCTCGGACGAGCGTGCGCGGACGTCGAGAGACGGGGAGAGCGGCGGCGGCGGCGGCGGCAAAAAGCTACCAGGATCTTGGCCGACAACAGCACGCGCGCCTCTCAGAGTCCTCGAAATGAAATAATACAACTAGACGCGTTCTGAGATATTGTCGTATTAATATTGTGCGCGCGAGCCAAACACATCATAACGCGGCCCCGCGCGTCGCGAATGACGTTCGGTTTCTCGCGGCGGCGGCGGCGGCGGCGGCGAGCCCGCGACGTGTTAATAACTCACGCGGCGGGAAGTATAACGTATACAACACGCGATAATAAATGTACGCGCGCGCGCGCGCGCCGCGTGTCTGCCGTATTTATTCGTTTACACCGCTCGTATATATTCCGGTGTTTGCTTTTATTTCATTTTATTCTCCTTCCTCTGTATCTCATGACATTATTATTATTATTAAATATACGCGCGCGCGCGCGCGACGCGGGAGACGGTGTTATTACGAGCCGCGCGAGTAGTACCGTATACAATCGTGTAGCCCGGGGACGACCTCGATGATTTTCCGATTCCGTTTGGATCCGAGAGAACTACTCGGCCGAACGTTTGCGCGCCTCGGTGGAGCGGGGCGAATCGAGCGCGCGCACAGCCAACAAACAAATATCCGGTCGTCGATGACCGTTCCACACTCGTTAAAATTACCCAATATTCAACGCGCATTTGTCGCAGAGTCCTCGCGTACTCTGATATAACGTCTAATCATTATCAACAGTCGAATAAAGCTAAGTTTACACGAGACGTGAGCCACGAGCGTGGTTTCAAAAAGCGTCCCACGAATCGTCAAGGTGTTTACACATTAACGTGTGTCAACATGATTTTAGTTCAGTAAGATGGAGTCGTTAGTAGCGGAAGCATGTTCTATTTTGTCTGGTGTGTTGGCTCAACAATTGAAACAACGATTACCAGAAAGTGATAGATCTAAATTAAAAAGTAGAAAGAAAAGGAAATGGTGGGTACGACAATGGATTCAAAATTGTTCTCGCTTGTTGTGCAATACATAATTGGTTACGAAAAACAAGTCAAGCTCATTTACCACCGGGTCTTATTGATCACGAAGATTATAACTATGAAATAAAAACGAAAGTTGCATCGTAGATTTTCAACCAACAAATCACAGAAATGCATGTACAAATGCTAAGAAAATTAGAGATGATAAAATGATTACATAATCAGACAAACAGTACACCACGATTGAGCTAGTGATGGGAATAATCGAATGAAATAATCGAATCATTCGATTATTTGAAAAATCGATTTAATTCGATTATTTTAAAATCATTCGATTAATCGAAACCATTCGAATCAATTCGATTTAATTAATCATAAACATTCGAATGATAGAATAATCGGATGAACAGACCATACTAAGAATGTGTTTGTTTGTTTATTTTAAGACATCAAAAACTATTAATTATAACTAACATTGACTCGGAAAGTCGGAACTCGGAAGCTATAAATAGTTTTGAATGTTGTATATTTGATATTTCAGTATTTTTCATTTATAGATTATCATTCGATTATTCATATAAGCGACAAGCGTTATAATCGGTTAATAATAATTCATTCGAATGAAATCGTTAGGTTATTAGTTTATTACTCATTTGATTATTCGATTTTTTTTCGACTACTAATCATTCGATTATTTTTTTTTTCGATTACTAATCATTCGATTATTACAATCATTCGATTATTCCCATCACTAGATTGAGCTTTCACGACTGAAATATCATAAACATGTTTGATATTTCACGAGCCTGTCGTGACAGGTTCGTGGACGCTAATACCGCGATCGTGAAGTACGAATTGTCTGTTTACACAAACCGTGAGCCACGCTTCTAAAGACCACGATCGTGGTAACATTTTTTTGTTTTTTATTTTACACCTCACCCTATGATTTACACAAAATCGGCCACTAAGAATACAGGTCACATATCGGACCAGTCTAAAAAGTCCCGACGGATATTCGTCGGACGAATCGAGTTCTTTACGATCTCTAGAATTTACATACGCGGACACAACTCGCGCGCATCGTCGCCAGCACGACATTAGTATGCACGTACGCAATGTGTAATTCCGTATACGCGCGCACACGTGTAAACATTTATATTTATTCGTACGCGCACGGCCAACCCGGCCGCAGTACGAATTTTAATCCCCGAGACCTTTCGGTGCTCACTCGTCCCCCCCCCCCCCCGTCCCGGCAGGACTTTCTCCTTTTTCCGCCCGCGGCGGCGGCGGTGGCGGCGTTGGCACGCGGTGGATTTTAAATCTGACGGCCGAACATTAAAACAACCATCACGTAAATACGGCGGTGCGGTGCGCGTGCATACGACAAATGTGTCTTTCCCCGCGCGCTAGCTGATAGCGCGTGTAACCCTTTCGCCGGCTGACGGTAGTGCCGGATAGAGGACGAAAACCCCGTTTCGCCGCCACTAATTGCGACCGTTACGCGACGATTTTCATTTGGCATCCGTTTAATGATGTCATATCCGTCTGCGAGAGACTGCGGCGCGCGCGCGCGCATTCCTCTCTCCTCGGGGCCGAAGAACATCTGCCACGACACTCGCATTAAAACCCGCCGCAGCAGTCGTCTGCAGGATTGGCGCCGCCGCCCTGTTTAAATCCGCATTAGTCGCGCGTGCGATCGCGCAAGCAGCTACCGCGCGGCGCGCCCGAAACTTTCCCGGAGAGGGAGACTACAACACACCATACGTGTGCTCCGGAAAATTACTAAACCGGCGTCGATGTTTTTCGGAGACGACGAGCATATAGTGCCGCCGAGGAGCGCGCGGACACGTATCGGCGTTATTATACACCCCGCTGTTATATTATTATTATTATTATTATTGCCATCGTGTGTAATTACGACCGCCACGGCGCATCGTAATTATCCGCGTAAACTACTTCTACAACCTCGTCAACCGCGTTCGGCGGCGGTTCTAGACGTTTTTACGCGACGCCGGCTACACCCGGCCGGTTTTGACTCGCACATTCTCAGAACTCGCGCACACGAAAATAAATCCCTGCGTGAAACGCGCGTTAACGGCGAACGAAGGAAAAACCAGCAATAATAATAATTACGATTATTACGATGACGCGTTAGCACACTGCTCTAGCGTTTGTTCGATCTATCCGAGTACCGATTGTCGTAGGCACGCCGCCGCCGTCGTGTTTATATACACTAGATACAAGTATAATATTATTAAATTATTAAACATTTACTCGGCGGGGGAGGTCATGTTTGATATCAATAAAAATACTGATTTTTTTCATCATTCATTATTATATTAAATCGTAAAACATCCAAACGTACGGTTGGATTATGTAAAAACAAATAAATATTTACTACATTTATATGGAGAAAAAAAATCGTGAAAATATGTGTTTGGATGATCTAAGTATCACAATAAAATAGATAATACTCGTATATATCGATATATTGGCAAATACGTTTTGTTTCATACGTAATATCACATTAAAGACAAAATATCATTTTTTCATGTTTGAGTAAATATTGCGAAAAAAAAGACGAGGAGAATTTCAGTTTGAAAAAATATGCACGGGGGGGGGGGGGGGAATGCTCCGAAATAGAGAGAAAATATCCGAATGAAAATCGTCCGTTTACCAATGCAATATATCTAATTAAAATACAACGAAATAATGCCCACACGTATAACCCCTATGCGTGACGTGACTACGCGCCATAAGCCGCAACGACACATAGTAATACGCACAGTAAACTAAACTAAATAATTATTTTACCACGTTTATCGTGCTCGTGACATTTTGTGAACTCGATTATTATGTTAAATATTTAGCAAAACGGTTCGTTATTTTCGGCGGTCATAATGTGCTCGTGACGAGTGTGTGATAACAACAGTGGGCTCAGAAGGAGGTTCGATTTACGCGATCGTACATTTTTGTACGTCATATTCGTATAATATTATCTGTACAAATTATACGAGACGACAAAAATAATATCGCGCGATTCTTTATTAGTATTTTGTTATTCAAATAAGTGACGTCAATAGTCTGGTATAATTTTTCTTAAAATAACCGTAACCGTCTTTGCCCGCGTACAGACGTTATGTACGGTTCAAAGAACGCGTGGATGGGGGGGGGGGGAATGAAATATAAAAAATCACCAATTATTCGTTTTCCAGGTACGCGCGATACTTAATAATCTAAAATATACGAGCGTGTATTATTTCATAAATGCACAATATAACCGTTAAAAGGTTTAATTGCATCGCGGTCAATCGTTTTTTTTTTTGGTTCGGACAGAAATCTACCATGAAAATACGTTAAATGATTTTTATTTGTGTACAAAATATATAGGTCGTTCGTAAACGTGGTTTCGACCGTGGATAAATGACCAAACGCGCGGAGGGTCGCATCGACATATTATAATATCAGACAAAACGATCACATTTTCCGTCTATGCGATAACAAAAATGTGGTAATTATATGTATATACGTATATATGTATATACACACGTGTATCTAGAGAATAATTTCGACGCGGGGGGCAAATCAAAATTGATAAATATCAAAATAGCTCAAAAAAAGGACGTTCCTATCTGTGTAAATAAAATTATATAATCGGTATTACTCACCCCGTCTTGTGCCTGTCGGCGGGTCGCTGTCGAGGTTCGGTGTTCGTATTGGCTTGTGACAATAAATCCGAGCACACATAAAAAATCACTCGATGGAAATAATTAAAAACTGAAAAAAAAAATCAAAAGTCGCGATTGAAAGTTGGATTAGTCGTCGACGAGATGTATACGTATTAAAACAGCGGACGGAGAAAAATGTAAAAACCACTAACGGACGAGAAGCACTTTCCGAACCGTTGTCGACGCTAGACTGATCCGTCTGCACTTTCGCGCGTCACGCGATTTTTTGTTATCGGTTGCGTTGCGCGCGCGCGGAGCAGCTCGACTGTCATTGGTCGGTCGGCGCGAACAGTACGGAATTCATTGGCCTGTGCCGCCGACGCAGTATTGCGCTGACGTGGATTTTCCCTCGTCCCGGTTTTTACAGTTATTTGTATTGTTACGTAATAATTACGTGTTCGTAATCGTTTTATGTAATCGTTGGGTACCGATTGGTCCGATTGTTTTTCTGGTGCGTAAATCACGGATTTTCCACGGGGTGTTTATGATCTCGCTCTATCTCGTGACAAAAAAAAGGCGGGGTGACTACCCTTCGCTACGGGCGCCCACGGCGATATCGATAAAACGGTGATTGGGAAAAAATAAATCCACTCGTCCCCTAGACCAGCGGTTCTAAACCTTTTACTATCCGTGTGTACCACTCACACAGTTCAAATATTTTCACGTACCACTTGATAACCTTTTTTTTTTTTTTATGCTCATCAAAAACGTATACGCGTTATTTTACACGAATTTGGAATTTAAATTTTATTAGAAACTAGAAATTTTCTCGATCGCGATCGACCGGTCGATCTTTTCAGGTATATTGGTCGATGGTTATAAAAATTAATCACATTATTTAAATAACAATATAGCATTTATAAAAAATTTTTATTACTTTTTCTCGTGTATTATTAAAATATTACATTATTATTATTATTACTATTATTATGTACTATTATTATGTATTATTATTATTATTATTATTATTATCATGAAGAAAAAATAAATATTTATTCTTTGGAGCTCAGATATTTATTTTTTTTGCTCATAAATAGACCTAAATTCTCCTGGATGTCGATCACCAGGGACTTAAAATTTCAAATGCGAAGCTCATTTGTTTGAAAAAGTCGGCGACCCCTGGTCTAAGAGCTTCCCCCGTACCACAGGTTGAGAATCGCTGCCCTAGACCCGTACAACTTGTGTGACGTACGACGTTTTTTTTTTTGTCTCTCTCGTTGTTTTCCCGGTCTCTTCGACTTTGAATCGACCAAATTCGACCGCGTACACGAGCCCCGTTGTTGTCGTGAACAAACGTTTGTTACCGCCGCCGCCGCCGCCGCCGCCGCCGTCGCCCGGGAAAACCGCAACTTTCGACGACGACGCGCGACGGGGCGGTGGCGGTCGCGGAACGGGCGACGACGCCCACGTAAAACAAAAGCCGCCGGCACATTGGTCGAGGCCGCGCGCCGGTAGGGGAGGAACCGCCGCACCCGCTCCGTCGCCAGCCCGCGAGGCCGGGCGGCGGATGACGGGCGGTTCCGGGCCGGGCTCAGGTGGAGTCCCGCGGACGAATTCGTTACGTCTCGGGCCCCCTCTCCGCCCTCCCCTCGCCCGAGTCCGCTCGTCGCGCTCGTCGTTGTCGGTCAAATCGCAAGTCTCGGAAAAAAAAAACAAAAAAAAAAACAAAAAAAAAAAAACAAAAAAAACGAGCGCGTATATACATCCGGGACGTGGCCGGAGCCAACACGCGTCCGCTATTAATAACGCGCACGCATCGACCCGATCCTCGTCCTTCCCCCCCCCGCCGTCCTACCGTTGCCGCAACAATCCTTTTGGTTCTTCGTCCCGCGAGTGTCGGGCGCCCGCGCGATATATCATCTCGCGCGCGCCTTCGCTGCTGTCGTACGTTCGACGGTCCCCAGACGACGGCGGCGCGGCGCGGCGCGCGAGAGCGAATTTGTTTTTTTTTTTTTTTACGCGAGTAGAGTAGACGAGCGGCGATGTGGCTGCTGCTGCTGCTGCTGCTGCGGCACAGACCGCCGGATGATTTGTATAAAAGTGACGGCGGAGCGGAGGAAAAACCGCATTTTCCTCGGCGACTACGCGACGACGACGACGTGTAAATCCCTCGCACGTAATAGTTTCGCGAGGGGAAATTTAACGCCCCGCGCCAGTACCACGCTCGAGCATCATATACATAATACGGCGTGTATACGGAATAAATTGAAATGCGCGGCGTCCCCGTTATCTCGTGCCCGCCTCCGCGGTCGGAAAATCCCTCTGGCGGGTCGTCTCACCCAAATCACCGCCGCCACATCGATTGAGAACAAGTTCTTTCGACTGGCGCGCGTGTACGTTTACGCATTAATATGTGTACGTAAATCTCTCTGCGGATTGGCTCGCCGGGCGGACGCGAACGGATAGCGCGCCCGGAGCGCCGCGATTTCTCTACGCGACCCGTTTTTTATACGATACGGACGCGCGAAACTCGACGAGCCGCCCCCGCGATATATCGTGTGGGTAACACATTTCGTTCGAGTGTTTTGCCGACAGTGGCGGCGAGGGTCGTCCGGAATAAATCCCCTACCGCGAATCTTTTTCCACGACGACGTTCGTCCGAAGCCGAAATAGTTCACGCCGCCCGCGCCACTGGGCGGTATCGACCTCGATGTTCGATTCCGATCGCATTCTAGTTTCACATAATATGATTCACCGACGATTTCGCAGACAACCGAGTCTTGTATAAAATGTTTCGATTACGACCGAACAGCATGAAATAATTTAAAATTAACACGCAATATTCTTTAAGGTTTTATACTCTTTCATAATGATCAAATTTCCTAGTCGTTCTGGCAGCAAGACCCTTTTTGATATTTCCCAATAGAATAGCAAAATTCCCCGATTTGACTCGGGGTGCCAAAATGCATACGACGCACATTATTATAATATTCGTTTTGTTTTTACATTCAAAACGCGATACCGAATATCATTAAGACCCTTGTTTAACGTCTAGTTTATTGTGAGTCCGAATAATTGGACTGAAAAATCGTAATCGTCGTTGATAATTCGTCACTGTTGACCATCGGTTTTCGGAACTGAACTCGCGCGCACGGTTGCATCGTACGCTAAAACGCGACTACGATTTTCGAAACGCGATATTCCGATTAGCGCGAAATACTCGCTTTCGGTGCAGCTGTCTCGTTCGAAAACCAGGGGTGACGGAGATTTTACTTTATTTGTATGGTCTGCTACTGCATAGTATACACACATACGAGATATTTTGCGGTTGTTATTACGTCACGCGTTATAGTATTACGCGGTTTGCATTTTTGGCTTGATACATATTTACATAATAAATATACGCCCGTTTATGTTCTAATGAATAAATAAATAAACCAAAGGGTCAGAAATATCGGAGCGGGTGCCTACTCCCCGATCGAAAAAATATCACAATCGCGTTTCGCCGACGACGACGGCCGTTATTATCGCGATCGTATGTTTATTATAATAATCTCGTGTGCGACACGAGCACGACAATATAATATCGTCACCCTTTTGTAGATTTTTTCCGCGTAGTAATTGCGTCGTAAAAAGCGCGTATAGTGCGGAGCTGAGTCCTAGACCCCTCTCGGCGAAAAGCCTGTGAAATTTTTAAAACTTATCGAGCTCTTCCGATCTGTGTAAAAAACTGCAACTTCGATAACTCGATGCTTAAACTGCCACACCCTATAATAGCGGCATTTGAATTCAAATGATTGCTCTCTGTATTGATAGGAATAGATTACTAAAAAGTAGTGTGCGACCTAAGAAAAGACAAAAAACAGATTTACTAAATTGGGAAACACAAAAAAAGTTGCTAAAAACTCATTTTCCTCGTCTAGAACGACAAAAATATTGAGCCACCTACACCCAACAAAAATCAATGTTCAAGGATCAATTCGAACCCGGACCTAAACATAACAATCCGATTTCTCTCGGTTGAATATATACCTGCAATAGTATAATATACATTTTAAAATCGTTTATACAATTTCGTAGGTTTTTCAAACCAATTTATTTACACTTTATTTAAATGACATCACTATTAACACCCAATAACAAAAAAAAAAACAACTAAAATCACTCGGCGCGGCTAGTGCGGGCAATCAGTAGTACACGCACGATTTTATTTTCGTATTGCACAAAGCGCACAAGGATTTCATTCTCGCACTGAATACTGCGCGCAGCATAATAATATAATGAGCGACTGCGGTTTACACCGGACCTGCAGTGAAACTCGTCGATCGGTCGCCTCGATATGTATAGTTTGCGCGGATGATGTTATTATTATAATATAATATATCATATTATAACGAGCGTATACAGTCGGTAACCGTCGTCGTCGGGAGACCGGCTGTATAATGTGCGCTCCGCGGTGGCGGCGAGGACGTACCCATATTATAATAATAGTATACTAGATTATAAAAAGGGTTAGCTGCTCACTGACTGTTTTAAAACTTGTTCCCGCGTATACACGAGTGTGTATAGCATACGGTGGAAACTACGGTGACAAATGAGATGTGCTACTCGAAATGATAGAAAAAAAAAACAACCCCCGATCGTATCGGGGTCGTCGATTAGGGTAGATACAATAAGCTACCGCTGCGATATTGTGAAAAAAGGTTGTTGGAAACATTTCGGTGTCACCGTCGTCGTCGTTCGGCTCGCGCGAACCCTGCCCGCACTCCTCGCTCGTTAACACACAAAACACCTTTGCGCGTGCGATTCGACGTAACCGTATATCGCACTGTACGGACGACGACCGACGCGACGTTAATAACTATCGTAAAATAATATATGCACCGCCGTGACGTATTATAAAATATTATATAGTGTGCGTTGCGCGCAAATCGTATTCGCGATATCGATATAACCTTTCGTCTCTGTCCGCCGCACGCGATCGTAGCTGATTTCGAGAGGTCGTTTTCGAGGTGAAGAGAAATAAAAAAATTAAAAAAAAAGGCCGCGGTCGAAATTCGAAACTTATGTACGCCGCGATCTAGAGACGGGCAAACGTCATCGATTTCCTACTGCGTCGCGAAATACCGCTACGCCTATATTATGCGTAACATACGAATGCCAACGGATCGAATACGATACGCACATGGTAAAACCGTATACGAAAACCACAAGGGGAAACGTGTTGAGCCACTTTTGCGCGTTCTCCGGCTGAAGAATTTCGAATGTTTAAAATTCGTCCGACGCGACTTTTACCATCCGGTACCATTAATTTATTGATACGTTTTCTAGTATATACATACCCGAATAATTAGAAACCGCGTGTTTTATGCATTGAAATTGTGACTATAGATGAGTGAAAAACTAGTGAAAAACTCAAATAAAACAATATATTACTCACGCGAAACTGTCGGTACACAAAAATATATTATTAATTTAAGTAACTTTTTTTATTGACTATTGATAATGAAAAACAAAAGACGTGTTACGAAAGCCAATATCTGTTTTAATTCTAACAAAACCATATTTGCGATGACTCATCAATAAACGAATAATTGTGCCTACACGTATTATTTTATCGTCGGATAAAATTACGAACACGAAAACTATAGAATATAATACATACGTATATTCTCGAATTGTTTTTCGTTTTTCATTCTTCGTCGAATCTCGCACGCGGATCGACGGAAAACGGACCACTGGCGGTGGCACCGGGGAAAAGTCTCCGCCGCGGTCGATTACCGCCGGTGGTGTAATAGGAGACGAGTCGTCAAGGCCGTGGCCGCCGATCCGAAGATTTACGTCGTCGAAACGAGACGCGCCGTTCGCGTACATTGTAATGGGTACCTTCCGTTTCATTGTCGCGCCGTCTGAAATTATATGTAAATATATCGAGGGGAAAATAACGTTTGAATTCGTAGAAACGAGGTTTTTTTCGTCCAGGATCCGCTCGGGGGAGAATACTCGTACATTGTGATTTATCAGCGTTTCGTCAGCGGTCTATGTACGTACACGTCATATTATACGTTCGAAAAACTCAGTGATAACTATCGGTGTCCCGATCGGAATGAATTTGTCCTCTTTTCGCAGTACAACATAATAATATGTGACGAAACATTAATACTTAAGAAAGAAAGGTCTTCCGACACTACGAGAAAGCGTCGTTTTTCAACGTTCAATAAGTCTTGGAAAAACTTACTGACATACACGTCAAAGGAATTCATATTATTCTCAGACACGCTCAACTCTAGCCGGGAATCTGGAAACTAACGCCGGGTATACATATAGAAAAGCTATTTATTTTTTTTTTTTTGTCAATTTCGATACCTCTTTTTTACCCTTTTTTATATTTCAATTCTTCGATCTTTGTAATGTCCGATGATTTTATTTCCGTTTGCTTATGTATATTTTTCAAGATAACGCGCATTTTTCTGTTCTTCTATCTACAATCGACGTTTCAATACGATTCATTTCCCGGGAAAATCATTCGCGTTCCAAACGTATAATCGAGACGCGACGATCCTTGGACAAACGATAGTTCACTTTAGAGAGTAAACATATAATATATATTATATAGACGATATAAAGGCTCACGACTTCACTGTATACGTATGGTGTTGTTGTTCGCGGGGTTGCCGCCGCCGGAAACCACCGCCCGCTCCGAGAATGTCGACGTGTCGTCTTTAACCCCGCGATAAAAAAATAATTCGACTTCGGAATGCGTCGACGGCGTGTGTGTGTGTAAAGCGAGGGGGTGAGTGCACGCGTGACACGACCAGTGCAGTTTTTCGAAAAATCTTCGTCTCGACAATACACAACATTATGGTATATATAGGTATACTCACTTACAATCGTCGTCGTCATACGGTTACGAGGATCCCGCGTGTATAGTATAATAGTACTATAGATACTACCTGCAGGATTACGAAGTCGGCGACGCACACACACACACCTGGCCGACCGATCGGCGTCACACTGGCTGCTGCGAGGGTCGGAAGAGGCGACGGCGGAATTTCCTCTCGTATTGTAATACGGCGTATATAAATACGTAAGGGTCGCGCGTCCTTTGTCGTTTTATTCTTTTCTTATTGTACCTATATATATATATATATATTTTTGTCCATCAGTGTGTGTGTGAAACGTATATACTACCCGCCGCCTGTCATATTCGTAAAACGAAAGAGTGAGAGAGAAAGCGCGCGTATATAAATAACATAAAATGATAATCGCGCGCGTACACACGACGGAACGAGTGTGTTACAGAAGAGGAGGGGAAAAACCATAACGCAGTTTGACAACAATGGGGACGTTGTGTGACTTTCCGACGGGCCGGGGTAGGCGGTGGGGGCCGGTCGCGTTATATTGTCACGTCGTCGTCGACAGGACGAAAAGTATGGACCGGAGCGCGTTTGATAGGTAGTGCGTACCGTCGTCGTACGGCCGACGTGGTATTATTTATCGTACGCACATGTACAGGGCGATCGCGGCGGACCGTTGAAATCTCGTGCGTCCGCGCGTGTGTCCCACGCCCGATCGCCGCGAGTATAATAATATTATATTGTCTGTAGAGCGATTATTTCCCCCCTTTAGCTTCTCGTACAATGGCGGTTCGTCTCGCGGTCGCTCGCGACCGTTGTGCCGGATCGACTCGGACGGTCGTGAATTTAATCGGAACAATCGTCGGGTCTATGATACTCTCGTGCCGATTTTAAACTATTAGAGTAATATCTAAGGGACGAACAGTAGTTCGAGTTGTTATAATATCGTCGACGCCGTTTTGATCGTCCGAGCTTTTTGCCCCGAAATATCCCCGGGTCCGGCATATTGAAGCGGGTTCCGCGGGAACCGATTGAAGCGGGTTCCGCGGGAACCGGTTGTCCTCTGCGCCACAGACCATCGTGGTGGCGGCGGCGGCGGTTTTTCGCGCACGTAGGCGAACGTAGCCATCGCGCGCGCCCTGTATACCGTCGAAGGGTCGCGCGAGGGTCGGCGACGGCGGAGGGTGATGTGCGTGCGTGCGAACGTGCCGCATTGTCGTCGGGCCGCCGCCGCCGCCGGAGTCAGTTAGTCGTCCGTCAGCAGCGTCGGCCGCGCGATGACCGATTTCACAGCACGCCAAGAGCCGCCGCCGCAGCAGCCGCAGCCGCCGCAGCCGCAGCCGCAGCCACAGCGGCTGGTCGCGCCGGCGGCCCGAGCGCCTTATTTCGATTTTAACGACATTTTCGGGTGTTCCGCAGGGAAAAAGCAGTCTCCGCCCGCGGCCATGACGGCGGCCGGATCCAACGGCAGCGGCTCGGGCTCCGGCCCGATAAACGCGACCACCACCGCCGCCGCAGCCAACAACAACAACAACAATAACAACAACAACAACAACAACGGGTCCATCAAGCAGCAGCCGTCCACCGCCGCCGGCCAACAACAACAACAACAACAACAACCGGCGTCCGCGGGATGCTGTCCGGTGTGCGGCACGGCGCTGCGCACCGCCCACGAGCTCGAGTCGCATTTCGTGTGGGAGCTGGAACGGCTGTACAAACAAGCGGCCGCGGCGGGCCGCCGTCACAGGAGGGCCACGCCGGACAAGCCGGGAGACGGGCACCACCAGCACCACCAGCAGCACCACGGCCTCGTGGGCTGCGGCGGCGCGCGCGACGGCACCGGACGCTTGTCGCCCGCGGCCAGCGGCGGCAGGGACGGCTCGTTGCACGGCAGATGGGAGGTAACGATTTTGATTTATTTTGATTCTGTATGAAACGCGAGAAACTACGTGTTTCACCGTTATGCGTGTGTGTGTGTTTTCGTTTCAACACGTTTTCGATTGGAATAATCGGTTACTTTTTCGATTTCGAGGAGGCTTAAGACTGGTGTACAAACGTAGAAAACACTATCGAAATTTCGAAAAATTCGGTTAGTTGTTTTTGAGATTTTAGGGAAGAGCTTATGCGTTTAAGTACATTATAATTGCCGCACGTTGAAAATGTGACTCACGAACGTCATTGACGTTTTTAACGTTTGCGAAAAAAAAACAATACTCGAGTAAACGTCATATTGTACAGAGTATAAAAAATACAATACAATGTCCACTGCATCCTTTCGCGTACAATTCGATGATACTACGTAATGTTTAGAAAACATTTTCGCGCCGACAATGCCATAAACGTATAATTCAAAGTCGGGCAGGTCGCGTTGTTTAATTTTATTCGTACCGGAATTCTACGTAAAACTTTATGGTTCTGACGTTTTGAAAAACAATTTGATCGTAGGCAGCCGTTAAAAAACGGAACACGGCGCGGTTGCAAAAAAAAATGTGTTTTACGTGAATGTTATGCTTTTACCGTTTTCTTTTTTTTTTCCCCATTCTCGTGAATACGTATTTGATATTATATTCGCCCGCGATAATTTAACAAACTCTAGCTCGTTGTTTTTTTCGTAAAATATTCGTCTTGTTGATTCGACTTCTCCGTGACGTTAGACGACGCCGTCGTCGATTCTTTCACCTATTCGTCAACCCAATCTCTCAGAACGATTAACTATTATTATTACGCGTGAGCGTGAAAAGAAAACTATTAAATCGAACACGATCGATAATAAGATTTAGTCCATTCAATCAAATCGAAATAATACTGTAAATAAAGTTTTGAGAGAGATTGGAAAAATACACATTGTGTACGCTGAACACAATGAAACCTTTCCGAAATGTACACACTCCGGTCTAGGGGATTACCGAAAAAGCGTGCGCTATCGGTCGCATGAAATGTACGAGCGTGTTGTTTAGAACGAAGACGTCCAAGTGTCCGTAAACAAAACGACTTCCGTGTGCGTTGTAACGCGATACACTTGCGCGGCGGCGGGCGAGTAAGGCCCCTTAGTAACCGCCTTAGTTTTGATTATTATTAATTTATTTTTTTCCCTTCCGCCATCGTCCTCGTCACCGCGCGTTTAAATCGCGTATTTATTTCTCTCGTTTCCGGCAGACGTATCAAAAAGTCAAGGCCAACCGACACAACCGTTTGCGAATCAAAAACCGAAAACGAAAACCCGACGAGATGCTGCTGACGCCCACGCCGACGGCGTGCTGCTGTCCCGTTTGCAACGAGCCCGTGGCCGCGACTTCTCAGGAACAAATGAACGCGCACGTGGAAATGTGCCTCAGGAACAAGGTGGGTTTATTTGTTGTCGCGCGTGGTTTGTTTTCGATCCTCGACCGAACGCGGAGGAAAAAAATAAAATAAACAAGCCCACAGTCGGGCGGTTTAGAAAAACGCTATTTTCACGCGCCCGTATTCCGACAGGGTCACCCGGCGGCCGTGGCAGTGACGTCTGTGGGAAACGACGACGAGGACGAAAACGTAGACGTGGAAGGTGACACCGAGACGAGTATGTACGATATCGTGTACGGCGGCGCCACCGGCGGATGGCCGGGCCAGCACAACAGGATGAGACAACAGCCCATGGTCCTGCACGGCGGGTACAACAGAGGTGAGTGCGACGAATATATTGTAATGTTATAATATCTTCGGACACGTTTTCCAACGTATTGTTTTACCACGTGACACGCGACGTGGTCACGATCGTCGCGCGGTGTAGACGTCGGGGGGTTTGGTTTTTTTTTTAAGAAAGAATTAATAATATAATCTTTCGGCAATTCTTTCTTAAACGCGATCGCTGCGTTCCGTGTCATACGCGGGACGGAATCATATTATTATCGGTATTATTACGCACTATGAAAAAAAAAACGTCTCGACAAATAATATTATTTCGGCGGTATAAAATATCAGATGATAAAACATCGGTTGTAAACGCCGCTGTTGTTGTATTCGAGTTGACAAACATTTTTCTCGTACTCGATAATTAATTTTGAAAAAAAATCTCTTTATGTAGACAATACCATTCACGTTATAGAAAAGTTACCAATATTAATACAATTTGTTCTCCGAGAAATGTTATAAACGTAAAGTTAGAGTACAAAAATTAAGGGAATCGGTTATTATATTTTTCGTTTTTAAAATGTTAAGCCGGTGAAATGACAACAAGGACTTACGGATTTCACGGGCTGAAAATGTCCCCAGATCGCACCTGCGCGAGTATCGTAGGTATTTCGATATTGTATTCGATCGGAGTTTAATAATTAATAACGCGTCGTTCGGTTTGAATTACCGTAATCGAAAACGCCGAGCCGTGTCAACATTGTGTAAGTACGTCTTGGTGTCGTACACACACGTGTCGAAATGTTGCGCGTCAAATCTATTACAGTACCAAAAAATATCAAGTATGATCGCAATATTATAAATTATAATAATTAGGTAATAATGCTTATTATATCAAATATTTCTATTGGTATAATATAATATATTTATAATTTATAATGTTTATAACAAACGGTGCGTTTAAATTTTTCTTTTTTTCTTTTTCGCGAACAAATCCAATTAACTCGCGTGACGTTTTATTCTAACGATACTATGTGAAAATACACTCGGCGTGACATTGTCACGCGCAAAATAACAACTGTTCGTGCGGTCCCGTGAGACGGCTGTTTAAAACGTATTTAAAAATCGCGCTATGACATTAACCTCGCCGACCAGCCCGTCATCACCGTCGATTCTGTGGTGGTATCGCAGTTTCCGCGAAACCTCGGAATAACTAATTAACTTTTAGTGAAAAAATATTCACAAACACGTCAGATATTCCGTGATAAACAAATAAAAAAACCGCCTAAAGCTATAACTTTGACTCGACCGCAATTTGAACGACAACAACACTATCAATACATAATATTTGTTCGTGATTATTGTACACTATTATTATTATTATTATTATTATTATTGACTCGTAGAGTTCGCGACGAAAAGAATTTGGGTAAAAGCAATGCGATGAAAAAAAAAAAATAAAATATAAATATAGTTACTAGAAACGGATTAGAAATATTTATCGTATCGTTTTGTCAATCGTTCGTCGCACATCCGTTCGAGAATTCTGGTGTCCACCAGATCGTTTATATTTTTCCAACTCTCGCCAATGTGTACCTATTTAAAAGGGTAAAATAACCGTCCGGTTTCGCCGTCGTGGTTGACGTATCCAAACCGATACGTCATCGTATTAAAGAGGCTGTTCAAAGCTATTGTATAAAAACCTAACGTCGATCGTTGTTGTTTCCGTTCGCAAACGTTTTTTTTTTTTTTTTCACTTCCCCGATAGTCGTCTCCCTTCACTAAATGTAAAACTACTCGATAATACGATATGCCCGTCGTGTGTGTGTGTGTACATATAATACGCGTCGCACACCCCTGCAGACGCGCGCGATCGCCCGTTTCATGAACTAGCTGTTATTATGTTTACTATTACGTAACTATAATTAACGCTGCTCGTAGTCGTAAACTGGCGCCGACTGTTGATTTCATAGAGTGAAACGCGTCACTGTAAATAATCACACTACACGTTCTGTGTGTATATTAACGATATTTTAAGTTTTTTTTTTTATTGTAGTGCGGTCGAGAATAGTTATGCGCGACCGCCAGATTTTTAAAAAACTTTCCGTCGGCAGTAGTAAACACGAATGGATCTTGTAAATATACGTTATCCGAATGATATTTGACGTGAACAAAAAGACGATGAAAAAATCATGAGAAAAAAAAACTATATATGCGAGGGTATAAAACGAAACGCGTTTGAAAGAGAGTATAACGCGGGCGAAAATTAATTTCATACTTTTCGTTGTTACGTTTTTATACCGAAACGAAGTGACGATTAATATTAAACACCGCTTATTTTATTAATATTATTATTTGCGTTTATAAATATTGAAAACGGAACCGTTGAACATTGAACACGCGACCAATACTATACTTTCTTAACAATACGTTCATTATGAACAGATATTGGCTCCCTCGCGCTGCTTTTAAAATTAAATTTATGCGTTTCTCCTCGTCCCGCAGACTGCAATTAAGGCTTGTTATATATGTTTTCCGTGTCATTCGGAGGAACAAATTAATATTATCAAATAACCAACCCTTCTGCATCCTTACAAAGGAGATTGGTTACCAATTGTAACCTCTTTCCTTCCATTAATTCGTAATCAACGTGCAAACGATATCTTTCTTTTGTAGATTAAAACCTAGTTACGAGTATGTTGTTGTAAAATTAAAAACAAAATAATAAAAATTATAATTCTTCCGCCTTTTCCGGTCCTAAGCGTATAGTGTGCTTACGTTATACAAACTTATTATGTTATTTCATAAATCTGATCTTGAAAATGCATGATCTTCGATCAATATAAATTTTCGTACGATTAATGTTTATACTTGTTTCATATACTATACATAATAATAATTATTATTAATTCACAAGTTCATATTATTGTACCAGAGGGGGAGGCAAGTGCCCCGTATTGTCCTTTCTCCTCCAATGGGCGCCCGTGTACATATATATTTGAATTTCGATGACATGTTTGGCGTTTTCGCATAGGCACTGCGGCAGGACCGATTGCGCTCAACTGCTCTAACGCACAGCCGCCGAGACAATCGGCAGGAGAAGATTCGGCCGGGGCCGAGGACGCGGTGTTAGTGGTGGACGACAACGACGGCGGCGGCAACGGATTATACAACAAGTACGGCCCAAACCAGTACGGCGAGAGAGACGTGATCGTCCCGTCGCGTCCTGCAACCGCTTCTTCGGAAGGACGTCGACTTACACCCGCCGAGTAAGTGACGAACAGTCGTTTTTTTCGACGATTCGATAAAAAAAAAAGTAGTTCACCGATATCCAGATCCAAGCGTTCGAATCGAACGAAAAAATGGCCACATAAGCCATTAGCACTTCGAGTTCAGTCGGTTTAGACTGTATATTTGTTAATTTTACCGTCGGAAAATCGTTTTTGACATTTTTTTCGTTCCGTTGGAAAAACCGCAAGTATTCGTTGATAAATTTCGAGTTTATAATTCTCGAAAAAACACGTTTTCGCGGTCATCGACGGAGCGTCGACATTTCGTAACAACAAATCGGTCGCGTCGTCTAGACCGGTCGGGGTTCGGTCATATTCTCCGGTCGAAATTCGATTACCCGATAACGATAGTTTTAGTAGCGCGTAATAGCACACGATCGACCGCGACGCCTGCGCTCTCTGTGCGACAGAATTTTGCAGAGCTTCGAATTTTATTGTATTTTTATTTTTCCGCGCACAGACAAAACGATTCGAACGCGATGGAAACGATGGATTCGTGCGAAAACGTCGGCCCGTTGGACGTGTCGATAAAGAAAGAAAACACGCAAGAGGACGGCACAATAAAGCCCAAAATGGACATTGAAAAATACTGCGGCCAGTTCAACAACAACGGGCAAATCGTCGAGGCGCTGAAAGCCCGGGTCCGGGAACTGGAGGCTGTTTCCAAAACCGGTGTCGACAAGTTCACGTGTCTCTTGTGCAAAGTAAGTATGGCATACTTTGGCAAACCAAAGTTGTATATTATGTTGGTCGAGTCGTACGCTGACTCGTTATTCCCGACGACTTACAAACCCAACCGATTCGCCGTTTTATCACGGCTCGTTAAATAACAATACGTAACCGATAAACGTAAAAACAACAATACGGATTTTCAAAAAACTTACTATTTTTAGAAAACTCGACCGATTTCAAAAACAATTACCCGTCGTGCTAACGTGGTAATGAAATTCATTTTTTTTTTCACATTTTTCGGCACCGAATATTTTTTGATCTTACTTTGAAAATTATAAACGTGGCCACCACTTGTTATTTACAATCGTACGCGAGGATAGCGATGTACGCGTGTAATTATCGACGCTCTTCCGCGGTGTTTCGTATTTTGATCGGCTGGTAAAGAAAAATTCACAGTAATTTGTATTCCTCGGTTTGTATTTTATCCCCATCGGGCTCCGTATCATTCCGTACACATTATCGATGTAACACGGACACGAGCTTTCTTCGACGAGTGTTTTTTTATCCACGTCCATTGTTTACAGGGAAATTTCAAAGATCCCGTCGTGTCGACGTCTTGCTGGCACGTGTACTGCGAAGTCTGTTGGCTGCAAATATTGGTGAGTGACGCAATCATATTATTCTATACTCGGGGAGGGGAAATGCGACACGGAAATAAATTTGTCCGATTGATGTTCGTTAACTAACGTATGATTATTTATAACATGTCGCGTTTGTTTTGTGTCTGTCACCAGGGTGCTAAAAAACTGTGTCCTCAGTGTTACGTGATAACGCTGCCGTCCCATTTGCGTAGAGTTTACCTGTAAAGCGGTAAAAGGAAGTGGTGCTTGACCGCAGGACGCGTCGCACGGCCAGCACTACTATGTACTATGCACGCGCGGACGACGGCCGGAAATGCGCCCGCTCTACGGATGTCTACGAGTCGTCGAACGTGTTTATTTGTAAAATTGTAAATTTGATTATTGCGTATTATTTTAATTTTAATTTTTTTTTTTTTACTCATTCGTTGCGTTTTTTTTTTTTTTTTCATGTGTCATTTCGACTACGTTTCCGATTTATTGTACAAATATATTATTACATTATATTATACACTACTACACATTATTATATTCATATTGTATAGCTATACGAGCGATCGTTCACCACTTCCGCATTGTCTCCGAACGTATGTTATAATACACTACGCAGTACTCGTAATAATAAATAATATTTACCGGCCGACTTGCAGCTCTCGCCACCGTGTTCCTTGATCTCTTCCTCGCTCCCTTCGCCGCTCTCGTCACTATATAATATCATAACCCAAGTGTTTTGTCGTAAAGACGAACCGGTGTGAAAATAAAAAAAAAAAAAACACTTTCACCCGAAAACAATAACGCGTTGCGCGCGACGCCGAAAACAGCGGTTTTTTTTTTCGAAGAAAAAAAATTCGAGGATAGCCCGAGTCCTTCCCCCCCCTTTTGTCCCCCCGGAGCCTCGATTCCACGCCGTTTCACGAGTTACTCGAGCGCCGAGTATACAGTTCATCTGGAATTGCTTGTCCAGAGCAGATTTTCACGTAAAACACAATCGTCGATTTTCTTGTCGGTCGGACAACAGTTTTTTCCCGCGATCTGTCGAACGAGTCGTACCGACTCAGGGAGAGTATCGATTGGCAGTGCGAATCGAGTGCAGTCGACGCGCTTACAGATTTCAAAAAACCCTGTAACTTTAAATAAATAACATGAGAATCGACACGAATGTCGTTGCTCGTAAGTAAAATATACCTTTGAGAATCCTCGTGCGGGCCTTCAAATATACGGCGCTCCGGGCAGATTTTTTTCCCCGCCCTTCCTCCGGCGCCGGAGAGCGGTGTTATACTCTTTTTTTCGGTCCGTTCCTGCGGCGATTACGCGAAAATACGTTTTCATAATCTGCCCGTGATGTTTTAATCGATATAATTACGGCCGACGTAAATACAATATTTTGCAACATAGTTCCCCGCGAAAGTCGTCCACCCGTGCGCGGGTAAGAGAAACACAACCAAGTTAACTAGCTTTTACGTTTTCAAAAGTATCCGCCCCCGTCGGTCGTCGGCGGAATGCTGACCTTTTCGTCGCGAAATCCATTTTTAGAACGGCGACTTGTGTTCCGCGTTTCCGCCGCGCGTACCCGAAAAAGGAAATACTATAATATGTGTTTCACGTCGTATATATTCGCACGTCGAATATACATCGATCCGCGAAAGCTTCACGCGATTCACAACGAAATACGACGTTGGAACGATTCAACGACGAATAATTATCATTCGTCACGACAAACTACCGGCAATTTTTCTAATTTGTACCTCGTGTTCATAACATCCGCTGTACATTTTTGAGCTCGTCGTTTTCGCCGGTAAATATTCTCCATTTTCCTCCCCTCCATACCATAACCTGTATTTGAAATGTGTGTAGATATAATATATATATTATATAATAACGTTGCGATTTTAACGAATGTGCGCGTACGCTTCTGTGTGTCGTTTGTGTGTGTGTGTGTGTGTGTGTGTTTGTGAGTGTGTAAAGTTTTTCCGGTACGAGTGTTATTGTATATACAATTCAATTGATTACACACGTCGAACTAAAACAATATTTGTATATGTTATATATTTTACGTTTTTATTTCTATCGAAAAAAAGTAGATTTAATAATATATAATATAATTATAGAGAGGGTGCCCATTTTGTCGTATGACGTTTGTAAAAAGTAAAAAAAAATAAATAATAAACACGTCGTGTGCTATATGACTATATGTGCGCGAGTGTCTTCATTAAATTTTATTAGGAGTTCATAGTAATAAAACATTAAGATATAACATAGTTGTACTGCTAAGACTTAATCGGTGTCGTTATAGCGACATTATATTATTATTATAATATCGGCGTAGTTATTATTGTATCGATAACGTGTCGTGTGCGCGATTACACCGATATTTCGACGTGACGTGAAACGCCGACGAGGATAATGACGTCGTCGAGGGGTGTCCGCGATGCGCGTGCGTTGAAGTCGCCAAAACGCGCGTAACAAATTTCGACCGTCTGCTTTTCTCCTCTCGAGAACGACCGCGAGTTCGCAACGATCGTATATACTCGTAGTATACGTCACCGTAACGATATAATATATTTCATGTCACACTGCAATATTGAAAGCGAACGTCCGCGGTAAATTTAAGGCGAGCTTTTCGGTGGTCGGCGGTGCACGGTGCACGTATGACGGGTAGAATCTCTCTCGCGCGTCAGCTGCGAGACACGCTTTCGCCGAACATCGGCTCTCTCGTCTTCAGACGAGTGCTGCGTGAGACGACGAAAAGCGTCGACGTAATAGTTTCGAGAAAATTACCCCGTTCCGAATCGCCTAGGTGTTTTTTTTTTCATTTTTCATCTTATTTTATCGTCTTCTACACCGTTGTCGGTGATTTTCGAATAACTCGTTCGGTAGAATTCAAAATGAAACTCGCGGAGAACGGACTTTCGCGTCAGAAAAAAAAAAAAACACCAAAAACGTCTCGTGTGCTTTGCCGTTCACGACTTATTTCCTCTTCGGGGAGGCGGGGTATCGAAATATCGCTCCGCGATCGGTGTTATAGTATCGCCACGACGAGTTGTATAAAAAAAAAATGTTATGTCGCGAATAATTCGGAGAGACGCGTGTACGAACTATGATAATATATGGGAAATCACTGTAGATTTTGTTTACGATATTACTTTTTTTCGCACGTCGAGGCGGCGGCGAAACCTGTAATACTAAGATATTATATAATAATATAAAACATAAATCTTAAATCACATAATTTATGTATAACACTGTATTTATTACTTCATGTATATCGTCTCCTAAATCACGCGTTTATCAAATACATGGGAAAAAACATGTTGGTTATTATTATTATTATTATTATTATTATTGTCATTATAATTATTATGATTATTATTATTATGATGATTATTATTATTATTATCATTATCATTATTATTATTATTATTATTACTATTATTATTATTGTAATTATTATCATTATTATTATATACTATTATTATTATTATTATTATCTATTACTATTATACTTGATGTTTTTTCTCGATTATTATGACTTAATTGTTAATTATTCATAGCTTAAAAAACCCGGATTGAATATAATATGTGTTCTAAGGAAGACACGTTCCAGTGACCCGTTATGTTATCGTCCTAAAATTCAAATAAACTGTTTGACGTCAATAACAATTGATTATGAGTCGATCTTTTATGATTTTAACCAAAAAATTTAAAATTTGCGTAAATATTAATAATGGTGATTTTTCAGATCGTTATTTCGCACGACATAGCTTTTGAAAAATATTATATTAGTCATTTTTTATTTGAAAAAATCCTATGGATAAATAGGCACTAAAAAATGGATTAAAATAAACTGTGAAAAATCTTATCAATGTCAAATGACTATTGTACGAAGTATTATGTTTATATGTTTAAAATGAAATACTTACACGCGTTCCGTATGACATTCATGTTGTAAATTGCATCCAAAGGTTTCCGTATAAATTATTTCAAACAGTTTTGTGTATAGTCGTGTTTTGAACGATTCCATTTCACTATGGAGAACGGACGGTGGTCGTAATAATATAATACAGTAGTGGACAAAAGAATTTCGGCAAACGTAAGTGATTAAAAAACAAAGAGATTTCGTTACGATTATTTAACTTTACTATCACAATAACATTTTGTATAATTTTAACTCCAATATTTATATTACACATACAAAATACTATTTAAATATCACATGACTCAGTACAAACAAACGTTTAAAAATTAAAAACAAATAGGTAAATTGTGTATAAATATGAAAAAAAAAAAATAAAAAAAAAAACTCAATAGTTATAATAGTTTTACTTGTATAAACAATAAGTTCGAACAAACATCGCAGACTTTTGCGTGCAAAAAACCATTCGATAACGGATACCTTTTAACGCCGCACACGAAATGCGCCGAAGTACCCAATACGAAAAATGAAACAAATTGAACAACACCGCGGCACTGGGGTAGAAACGAAACAAAGTCCGTCGCATCAACTGAAGTCCAGCGACATTTTGGCCTTGATCCGTTTCCGCATTTTGTTCCTGTTAAACCGAGCCGGGCTATCGCTGTCGGTGCTCTGTGGCGACAATATGCGTTTCCGTTTCCGCGACTTTGTCGGCCGTTCCTCCGACGTTTGCTGAGCGCTCGTGTTGGACGACGAGTTCAAATCCGACGAGTCGTTCACGCAAAACGAGTCCTGTTGAACGCCAAGCAAAACAAAATATGTAAAGAAGTTTTCGAAATGTGCCGTTCCGATTTTAAACAGGCGTTTGCACGTGCCGCAGCGAATACCCGCGAAGAATTATACCGTCGCGATCGACGTGTCAAAAACGCCCGTTTTGAAATCCGAAATCAGCTCTACAAAATACTGTCCTGTCGCGTGCGAGGCGGGAAATAGTTCTTTGTAGCCCGTGGTACACCCGTTAAACGTCGACATTACGTCCCCCCGTCCATGTGAATATTGTACTTAATCTACGGAGCTAGAAACCATATGAAAAGTTACTCGATGGTGCGACGATAACGGAGAAAGAAAATAACGGACAAGACAACACGACACCGGTAAATCGTAAAACGAGAAGTAATGCCTAATAGTTGGGTCTGATGTACATTCGGACGGTTGCCGACAATATCGTTCAGGGTAGGTACAGTCGTGTAGTAGACCGTGGCGAACATTTCTTTGGTCCCTAGTCCAAAAAACATACTAGCGGAGCCTTTTCAGGCTTGAAATCGTCAGAAATAAACACGACCGCCGGTACAGCTTCCGAAATGCCTCAAAAATAATCGATAAGAATGTTTTATTATAACATGCGTTGTATCATAATATCAACACGAATTTCAAACTAAAGCCACACGTTAATGTAACAAGTAAAGCCCGCGGCACGAGAAAGTCCGGTAAAAATCACACCGACTCGACTGATACGTTCGAACACTCACCTCTTCGTAGCTGTCGTTATTTTCGTTTCTGTCGACCATTTGAGAGTAAACGTCAATGTCTAAATGTTTTCTCGTTAACTTCGGTATCTTGAAAACTCCGCGAGCGTTGATCGGACTTCTAAAAAAAAAAAGAAAAAGAAAACTATAATTGCAAACAAACGTGAACGTTGGGCGATAATAATTAATCGTTGTTCTGCGTACACCGTGTGGACGGACTAAGGGACTGCGAGAGCTCGTCCTGTATTTATTTCGTCATTATATATTACGTTTGAAATCATTTTTGTTCGTTTAAGAATTTTTTTTTTTGTAAAATTTCGAGTCTCAAAGAACGTTATTTTCATTTTTCAAGAATAAAAATGTTTTTCGGGAAAATTAAATCAAGCTCTATTACAGTAGGGTTTTTCGCATAAAATATTATTGACCGGATGAATCGAAACGGTTAACGTACTTTACTGATTGCAAATACTGTTTCGTCATGCTCATCGACGGGCCGCTTTTTTCCTGATCGTCGTCAATGAAACTAGAATCCAGTTCACCGTCTCCGTCGAATTCGGAGCTACTGCTACTGAGGCGGATCGCTGCCGCCGCCCCAGACGTGTCGCCGCAATTATTACTAACGTCGGCCTCGTCGTCGATGAACAATAGCTTCTGCAAAAAAAAAAACACCACAAAAAAATAGTATAATATTGTTAATAATTGCGCACGATTCTCCGGAATTCCGCGAGATTTGATATTTAAATCCGGCGAAAACCTCGCGAAATCGACCGATGTCGAAACGACGATGAAAAAATAAAAATTAGTAAAATCGATCGAGGAAAAAATGTAGTATTATGTAATATTTAAAATTGTTTAAGGCGTTACCCTAAGGATTTTGTAGGCTCGGAAACGACGCGGGATCTGGAAATTTTCTTTGGAATCGTGACGTAATTTTTAAAATTACGTTAAAATCTGACTGTTTTTCGTTGGATTATTTATAATATCATAGAATTAGATTTAAATACAAACAAAAGTGATCGCGAGCGTACGAATCCATTCGTCGACGTTCGCCGAATAGGTCGCGTGGCGAGCCGCCCGCTGTCGGCACTGGCGCACAAATAATGCTCTCGCGTGTACGCGCGTCAACACAAATATATATATACGTTTACGTAACATTTTTATATAAAATTATTTTAGATACTATAAACGACCAGAAAAATATAGCAAAACACTTGAAAAGGTACGTGTGTATACCAGTGACGGTTTTCCCGGGGAGGCAAATTAGGGAGAATAAGTGGTTAAAATCATAGTAATTATTATTGCTTTAATAATTTCAATTTTTAATTAATTTCACAATAAAAATATACACACAATTGTGAAAGTGAAATAAATAAATTTGAAGAAATTCTCAATAACGATTTATCGCCTCTACAGTCTACACATATCTCATGGTGATGTTATATAAATTAAATTATAAATATTCTATAGAGTATTATCGCAGATTAGATATCCTATTATATATATAAAAGAACAGGCCTTTTTTATGTTCCCATTTTGTGACGACGCTATTTAACTTTTTTCCAATTTGTGTTCACATAATGGTACCAAATACCTTCCCGAGTGTCACCACGTCGCCCGATTTTCAAAATTTTGTTTTTAAAGGGTTGAAATCGGTAAAAATAATATTATATAAAAACTAATCCCTATTTACCAGGTATCCTCATCACGCGTGAACGGCTGGACCGATTTGGCTAATTCTTTTTTTTTTTGTGTTTGTTATTGTCAGGAGAAGGATTTTTACGGAACAAAAATTAAGAAAATTAACCCCGAGGGGGTTGAAAGGGGTAAAAATGGAAAAAATCCGGAGTCACTGGAGCTTTGTGGTATTAAATTTGGTCAATAGTTTCGTTTTATATAACAGAGGCATGAATCACTATTCACACCTGGCAATCAAGGAAGGCATAAGGGGCGATGATTTCGGGATGAGCTTGTTTTATTCGGTAAAAACGCCGATAACGACGGGTTATCACAGCACTGCGCGCGGCACTTGAATTTTCCGTTTCCGATTGAAAACGTGACGCGCGCGGCCACGCGTTGCAGCGTGAACGTTCCGCCGCCGTGGCCGCGTGGTCGCGTGGCCGCCGCCGCGGACAGAACTCTGGATACCGCGGTCGCGATCGTCCGTCCGGAGGTCGTTTAAAAAAACCGACCGTTAAAAAAAAAATGACTTTCCATGAATTCGTAAATAATTATCATTGGCTGTTCGTTTTTCCAACCGTTTCGGCCGACGCGGGGCTATTGGTTTTCCCTTCCGTTTCAGTCTTCGTCGGTTCGCGCGTATGTCCGAACGTGTCCGTGTTTCGAGAGTTTTATGCCGACCGCCATCGAATCTCGTTTCACCGTTTTCAAAATTTCGTTTCGCGCCGATGGTAATAGTATTTATCGACGAATAATCGCACGTCTCACGGCGGTCGCGTGGGTGGAACCAAATTATTTCGTCGCTTAAATACTACCGTACCGTCGTGTTTACCGTGTTTTTCGTATCGTATCGCCGCCGCCGCCGCCGCCGCCGCCGCGTCCGGTGCGCGATCCATTACGCGAGTGTAATGGCCGGTCGCCTTCGGATTTTCAACGATTCCGTCGAGGCTCGGACGACGTCTAATTCAAGCCGGTAAAGGCTTCGAGTGTGCGTTTTTTGACGTCGTCGTCGTTTCGTATCGTATTCGCCGTTTGAACTATCGATATTCGGTGTTAAGGATATTTTTCGTCTCGGTCACGTTCGCGGTGCGCCGCTGCCGTTCGCCAAAACGGCTTGTGAATTTTATCGTCCGCCAAAAACAAACTTATCATGTAATATCGTGGTTCGCGCGAGTAGTGAAATAATCGTTCCGGCGTGTTTGTCCGCGTAGTGGTGTTTTTATTCGAGTGTACCAGCACGAAATACGTTGTGAAATGTTTCGGACCCGCCGAATGAAAACGGTCGTCAATGCAGTCAAAGACGGCCCGAGGTTAGTGATAAATGATAATATATTATAATACTATATCGATGTAATAAATAAGTACGACTCACCGACGCGTTATGTAAAAGTTATTATTATTATTATGTATTGTTATAATATTAAACCGCTGGTATACAACGCGCGTTGCAACTGATAAATTGCGCGTTGTCGTCAATACGATTTTAGGAAATGAGTTTCATTTCGGCGCCGAATAATATTAATACCGAGAACGGATAAAAATTCATTACGCACGTCGCGTTCGTCGCCAAGTCGTCTTTATTAGGCACACACTTATAGTCATATTTTTATTTATCCGATCGGTCCCTATCGCGCGCGCTGAATTTACGCTGTTCGTCCAGTGGCTCGACTGGGCTAAATTGGGCACTAGTGTCGTTTTGAAGGGAGGGCCCAATAATTTATGTTATTTTACAATAATATACATATTATATACTATTATACAATAGTGTTCATTCAAAAAGTGCCTACTAATCCGCTGGGTGAGCCCGAGCGCCGAGTAGCGAGTATAGAAGTAGTGAATTCGATGGCCACTCGGTCGAGCGATTGAGAAATGCGACGCTAGGTCTATATTAGCGTGGCCGTGTGGCCGTGTGGCCGCCGTGACGGGAGGACGACGACGACGCGGTCGCGCGCCGCGGACGAAACTCCGGATACCGCGGTAACGATTATCAGGTAAACAAAAAACCGTTACGAAAAAAATAACTTTCCATGATTCGTGAATTATTCTCATTGGCTTGTTCGTTTCGGCTGTTTTAACGGCCGACGACGCGGCGATTTCCTTTCCGTTGTCCCTTCAGTCTTCGTCGGTTCGCGTGTATGTGGTGGGCTTCTCCGAACGGGTCCGTGTTTCGAGATTTTTATGCCGACCGCCATGGTCTAGTTTCACGGTTTCAGAATTTCATTTCGCGGCGATGGTAATAGTAATTCTAGACGAATAATCGCACGTCTCACGGCGGTCGTGTGGGTAGAACTAAATTATTTGTCGCTTAAATACTACCGTATCGTCGTGTTTACCGTGTTTTTCGTATCGTATCGCCGCCGCCGCGTCCGGTGCGCGATCCATTACGCGAGTGTAATGGTCGGTCGCCTTCGGATTTTCAACGATTCCGTCGAGGCTCGGACAACGTCTAATTCAAGCCGATAAAGGCTTCGAGTGTGCGTTTTTTGACGTCGTCGTCGTTTCGTATCGTATCGCCGCCGCCGCCGTTCGCCAAAACGGCTGTTTGTCCGCCAAAAACAAACGAATCATAGTAATATCGTAGTTCGCGCGAGTAGTGAAATAATCGTTCCGGCGTGTTTGTCCGCGTAGTGGTGTTTTTATTCGAGTGTACCAGCACGAAATACGTTGTGAAATGTTTCGGACCCGCCGAATGTAAACGGTCGTCAATGCAGTCAACGACGGCCCGAGGTTAGTGATAATATATTATAATATTATATCGATGTAATAAATATATGCGACCCATTGACGCGTTATGCAAAAGTTATTATTATTATGTATTGTTATATTAAACCGCTGTTATACAACGCGCGTTGCAACTGATAAATTGCGCGTTGTCGTCAATACGATTTTCGGAAATGAGTTTCATTTCGGCGCCGAGTAATATTAATAACGAGAACGGATAAAAATCCATTATGCGGTGTGGCCGCGGTGGCCACCGTGACGGGACGACGACGACGACGCGGTCGCGCGCCGCGGACGGAACTCCGGATACCGCGGTAACGATTCTCGGTAAACAAAAAACCGTTACGAAAAAATCATTTTCCATGATTCGTGAATTATTCTCATTGGCTTGTTCGTTTCAACCGTAACGGCCGACGACGCGGGGATTTCCTTTCCGTTGTCCCTTCAGTCTTCGTCGGTTCGCATGTATGTGGTGGGCTTCTCCGAACGGGTTCGTGTTTCGAGATGTTTATGCCGACCGCCATAGTCTCGTTTCACAGTTTCAAAATTTCATTTCGCGGCGATGGTAATAGTATTTATCGACGAATAATCGAACCAAATTATTTGTCGCTAAAATACTACCGTACCATCGCGACATTCGGTGTTCACCGTGTTTTTCCTATCGTATCGCCGCCGTCGCGTCCGGCGCGCGATCCATTACCCGAGTGTAATGGCCGTCGCCTTCGGAGTTTCAACGTGTCCGTCGAGGCTCGGACGACGTCTAATTCAAGCCGGTAAAGGCTTCGAGTGTGCGTTTTTTGACGTCGTCGTCGTTTCGTATCGTATCGCCGCCGCCGCCGTTCGCCAAAACGGCTGTTTGTCCGCTAAAAAACAAACGTATCATAGTAATATCGTAGTTCGCGCGAGTAGTGAAATAATCGTTCCGGCGTGTTTGTCCGCGTAGTGGTGTTTTTATTCGAGTGTACCAGCACGAAATACGTTGTGAAATGTTTCGGACCCGCCGAATGTAAACGGTCGTCAATGCAGTCAACGACGGCCCGAGGTTAGTGATAATATATTATAATATTATATCGATGTAATAAATATATACGACCCATTGACGCGTTATGCAAAAATTATTATTATTATGTATTGTTATATTAAACCGCTGTTATACAACGCGCGTTGGAACTGATAAATTGCGCGTTGTCGTCAATACGATTTTCGGAAATGAGTTTCATTTCGGCGCCGAGTAATATTAATAACGAGAACGGATAAAAATCCATTACGCGGTGTGGCCGCGGTGGCCGCCGTGACGGGACGACGACGACGATGCGGTCGCGATCCGCGGACGGAACTCCGGATACCGCGGTAACGATTCTCGGTAAAAAAAAAACCGTTACGAAAAAATCATTTTCCATGATTCGTGAATTATTCTCATTGGCTTGTTCGTTTCAACCGTAACGGCCGACGACGCGGGGATTTCCTTTCCGTTGTCCCTTCAGTCTTCGTCGGTTCGCGTGTATGTGGTGGGCTTCTCCGAACGGGTCCGTGTTTCGAGATTTTTATGCCGACCTCCATAGTCTCGTTTCACAGTTTCAAAATTTCATTTCGCGGCGATAGAATTTATCGACGAATAATCGCACGCCTCACTGCGGTCGCGTGGGTGGAACCAAATTATTTGTCGCTAAAATACTACCGTACCATCGCGACATTCGGTGTTCACCGTGTTTTTCCTATCGTATCGCCGCCGTCGCGTCCGGCGCGCGATCCATTACCCGAGTGTAATGGCCGTCGCCTTCGGAGTTTCAACGTGTCCGTCGAGGCTCGGACGACGTCTAATTCAAGCCGGTAAAGGCTTCGAGTGTGCGTTTTTTGACGTCGTCGTTTCGTATCGTATTCACCGTGGTCTGTGCGATCGCCGCTGTTTGTACTATCGATATTCGGTGTTAAGTATATTTTCCGTCTCGGTCGCGGTGCCGCGCCGCCGCCGCCGCCGCCGCCGTTCGCCAAAACGTCTTGTGAGTTTTACCGTCCGTCATAAACAAACCAATTATGGTAATATCGTGGTTCGCGCGAGTAGTGAATAATCGTTCCGACGTGTTTGCCCGCGTCGTGGTGTTTTTATTCGAGTGTACCAGCGCGAAATACGTTGTGAAATGTTTCGGACCTACCGAATGAAAACGGTCGTCAATGCAGTCAACGACGGCCCGAGGTTAGTGATAATTTAATATTATAATATTATATCGATGTAATAAATAAGTACGACCCATTGATGCGTTATGCATAAGTTATTATTATTATGTATTATTATATTAAACCGCTGTTATACAACGCGCGTTGCAACTGATAAATTGCGCGTTGTCGTCAATACGATTTTCGGAAATGAGTTTCATTTCGGCGCCGAATAATATTAATAACGAGAACGGATAAAATTCATTACGCGTTCGTCGCCATGTCGTCTATATTAGGTACGCACATTCTGATAGTCATATGTTTATTTATCCGATCGTCTCTTATCGCGCGCGCTGAATCGTTCGTTATAGTGTTGATAATGCGGATTTGACACAGCTTAAATAACATCCGCGACGGATGGAACTACATGTTTGTTATACGTATTTATTATGTATTTATTTTACATTATTAATTGTGTGTATATTAGCCAGTTGTATTTAATATATATTTTACTAAATGATTATATATCAACAACATAGAAAAATATTTAATTTTAATTTACCTGAAATAGAATCATGTATATCAAATAAATTATCAATTTGAATCTCAGGTTTAGGTATCATGGGTAATCCATCATTTGAAACATTTAATTCTGAATCTTATTTATTTATTATTATTACATAATCTTATTTAGTTATTATTATAATTTTACATCATGTAAATTTGAAAGTATTTAATGTTTGTTGCCAGAAATATTTTTTAAAGGTTTATGGATTTCAGTTCTCTATAAATTAAAATATATAATAGTAATGCAAAATCCTTGCTAATTACCGTTAAAGTGTTAACTATGAAAAATAGTAAAAAAGGCCTCGACTGCTTTTGATTTTAAAAGAGTAAAAGGTGGTTTTTAAACAATATGAAGGAGAATTATGATGGTGTAGGGAAATTTTGCCTATATGTCAAATAAATTATTAATAAATTATAAATAAATTATTTTTTCCCCGCGTAATTTCTAATATTTCGCGTGTTTAATATCGATAACGATAGGAAAAAAACTCGACTGACCTTTTTCGGTTTGCGCCGCCGTTTCTTTCGGACGTGTCGGCGACGGATCGTCGAAGGAGGAGGCGTCTTCTTGTCGTTGACGAAAACGTCGTCCTGGTCGTCGCTGCTGGACGTCAGCAAATTGGCCGCGTCCACGTTGGCCGTCACGGCGGCGGCTGCGGCTGCGGCGGCGACTTCCCGTTTGGCCACTTTGGGAGTGGACTGCGAGAACCGAAGTGGCTGCCGGCTCGGGGCGTGTACGGGCGACACTTTTTCCACGGGCGACAATTTTTCCACGGGCGGTGTCCGAGCCGTGGCCGACGTCGTGTTCCTCTTCAGACTGAATCCCGGCTTGAACAGGTTGAACGCTTTCATGATGTTCATCGGCGGCAACGGACCGTTGTCGTACGGCCGCGGACGGGCTGTCGACGGGACGGCGACCGTAGACGGCCGTGACGCGGCGGCGACCGGAGACGGCCTTGACGGGGCGGCGACCGGAGACGGCCGTGACGTGACGGCGACTGAAGAAGACCGCGACGAGACTGCCACCGGAGACCGCGACGGGATGTTCACCGGAGACGGCCGCGACCGGACGGCGACCGGTGGTGGTGACGGGAAAGCGGTAGGTTTTTGCGTAAAAACGTCGGCACTCGATCCGCCGCAGTAATCGGCAAACATGAAATCCATGTCGTCGTCGTCGTCTAACGTTATCGTCGGTATTTGTCGACTTTCGGTCGTGTAAATGACGTTTCCGGTCGTGTAAGAGATGTTTCCGGTCGCGGCGGTGACTTTTTCGGTCGCGGCGGCGACTGTTTTGGTCGCGGCGGCGACTGTTTCGGTCGCGGCGGCGACTTTTTCGGTCAGGAACTCGTCGTTTTCCACAGCGTGTGGTGAAGTAGTCAAGTCGAAGACTTCACAAGGTTCGGGATCCGCGCGGACGCGGTCGGTTAAACGGGTCTGAGCGAGTTTTTTCTTCGGCAGTCTGCAACTGAAAAATTCGGGAGAATCGTCCAAAGAAATTACCTCGTCGTCGTCATCGTTTTCTCGCGGCGGCACTCGAATCGCGTCACAGTCGAGAATTTCGACAAAGTCAACGTTTTCGTCGATTTTTTCCGCGGATTTTTGGCTCTCGTCCGCGTCTCTCGTACGCCAGTCCTCGAGGCCCCCGGCCACGATCGTTCGTTCTACACCGTTTTCCGGCCCGATCGAATCGTCTTCGTCGTTTGACCGTGCGCCGACGATCGCGTCGTTGTATTTCTCGATGTACTTGTCGGCCCTCTGACTCTTGAACAACTCTTCGAAATCCACATCTCCCTCGTCTTTGTCTACCTCGTCTTCGACTACGTCTCCGACCGCCTCCACCGCGTCATCTGAATCGTCAGCCACGAGGACGTCCATGACGGCCGGCCGCGAAGGCTTTTCGCACATCGATCGATCGCGACAACTGCTGCCCTTCGCCATGCAGTCTTCGGTGTACTTGTCGGCCCTCTGACTCTTGAACAACTCTTCGAAAACAACATCTCCCTCGTCTTTGTCTACCTCGTCTTCGACCACCTCCACCGCGTCATCTGAATCGTCAGCCACGAGGACGTCCATGACGGCCGGCCGCAAAGGCTTTTCGCACACCGATCGATCGCGACAACTGCCGCCCTTCGCCATGTAGTCTTCGGTGTACTTATTGACCCGCAGATCAGTGAACAGTATGTCAAAATCGATTTTTTTCGATTTGCTCGCGTCTCTTCTGTCGGGTTCGTTGGTTTCCGACTTCGTACCACCGCTGCTATCGACACTGTGAATCGACGGGCTCGCAATCGGTTCGTCGCAGACGGTTACGGCGCGCCCGACACGATTTTGACTCGTGAACAAGTGTCCGGAATCGTTTTCCAGCGCCGCCGATTCGCCGCGATTAGTCCTGAGGCGGCAGTCCATCACACTTCCCGAGGCGATCTCCGTTCGACTATCGCTCGTTTTGCAATCGGCAACGTCGTTTTTCCGCCACCGTTGGTCGGCGAAACACTCGTCGTTCTCATCGTCCACGTTCCACTTTGAAATATCTCTAACCGGACTGTTATCGTCGACCGTTGTTGCACGGTCGGTGAACATGAGTAACAGTTTGAAAAATTCGTCGTTCAGCGTTACGGAATCGATCTGTTTGCACGACTGTAGCCATTCGTTGAAAGCCATTTCCTCGTCGACGAAACGGCCGGAGTCGTGATCCCCGGTGATGCGGCGGCCCTTTTCGTCCCCGGCAACCGTACCGTCTACCGGCATAACGAAATCATTATCGATCGAATCGAAATCCCTGTTCTGCTCGGCAGGCCATTCTGTCGCGGTCGCGTTTTCATTTTGATTTGATTCTAA
This sequence comes from Drepanosiphum platanoidis, assembly GCA_948098885.1. Lineage (NCBI taxonomy): Eukaryota > Metazoa > Arthropoda > Insecta > Hemiptera > Aphididae > Drepanosiphum > Drepanosiphum platanoidis. The sequence goes on from OX402533.1 coordinate 12,671,725, forward strand.
TTCTACGGTTTTGCGTTTTTTCGATTTTCTTTTAGGTTTATCTGAAATGTAATAAAATACAATGAGTAATTAATTAAGTAATGATATAAACGGTCGACTCAATGTAAATCGTCTATAGCGCAATACTTGATATATTCACTATTTATTAAATGTTAATATGTATTCGGGCGTATAATAAAATTTGACTGTATATTTACAAAATAATAAAAATTTCAATTATTTACTGAAGTACAAACGAAACGAATGACAACTTGAAACAGATACTAAACGTATCGGTTTTAAATTAATTTTCTACTCAAATACACTATGTACATATATAGATATATATAGTTAAGGACGATTTATCTATATATACTATTGTACAGTGTATAAGAACATTTTAAATCACAAATAATTAACTACACTGTCGAATAACTGAAATAATTGTGAAGTCATTTCTATTAACAGTTGAAATACGAATATTTTTTCTAGCGTTTTGTATATAAAAAAGTTAAATGACTTGTTTAAATATTTTAACGTTAACATCTCAAAAGTAACTTTATAGGTCGTCATAAATAATTTTTAAACGACAAAAAAAAATGTCCAAAATAAATTATTTTATCGTTAAAATGTTTTACAAGGATATGTAAGACATTTAAAATATGGTAAAAAAAAATAAATAATTACACTAAATTTTGAAGTCTTATATTATTTATTTTACCAAAGAAATAAAATAAAAATGAGACATTATTGTCGTCTGAATACGATTAACCATCAATTATTTATATATTAGAAAAAATTCGAGTTTACAAATCATTATTTTGTAATTAAACCTCGTCTGCGATTTATAAAATACGAAAAAGTCATTAGTTACACACTTAATAAACGAAAAAATAATGTGACTTTTGGTTTTACACATACTAGAAGTTGCTGATTCGAGGAAATATTATAAAACGTATAAAACACGTGTAGATATATAAATAATATTTTTGCGAATCATATAATTTATAACGCTGAGTGATTGGATTAGATTCTTAGTTATTAACACTTCAACAATATTAAAGAAAACCAAACGATTTGATACGTTTTAGAGCTTCTTCTTAATATTGAATTATCTAATCGAAAATATACAAATGTGAATGGTATTACTGTATTAGGCTGTATTCATACCAAACACGTCGAAAAATGAAATTATTTTATTTTATAAATTCAATACAAAAATTTGCAATATTTCGTATGATATACCGAATATCTAATATAACTTGTGTCTAGTCGCCGATGAAAAATATTTATTTACGTAAAAAATCCTTATAATATGTAATGTTTAAATTTAGTTTTAAAATTCTTAGATTTCAATATTTACCTTTATTATTTTGGAAAATATCAAGTCCGTCTTCTTCTTCTTCTTCATATTTTTCTTCGTTGTTTTGTCTAACATTTGGTCCCATAAATTGCTTTATACTTTCGTTAGATTTTTTTTTTCCTTTACCCTTTTTAGTTTCTGGCAAAACCTCTTCCGTTTTTTTCACATGAATCATTAAAAGCTGTGGTTTGATATCTAATACAATTTTTAATTTTTAATGATAATAAAATTTTATTTCCGACAACAAAATGTTTTAATTTGATAATTGAACATCATTATTACTAGAAAATTAATTCTTAAAATATAATTAACATAAGAAACTTACGTTTTGGTATCAACCTTGGACCTCCTTGACCTAATTTGGAAAGAATTGTTTTGTTTTTTAACATTTTGATTACAAGTGTTTTGCTGGAAGTAACACTAGACTTGTATTTCTTAAAAAAAAAATACGAATTAAATTATTTTAGCATACAATAATTTAAAAATCGTGATTTTAATATTTAAAACAATCATCCAACATTTAATCAATTTAAGTATTTGATTAGGTAGTACTCTAAACACTTTTTTGATTAAATTCTTACAACATTAATTAGTATACAGTACAACTGTCTGTCAATTTTACAACAGTATACTATTTGAATACAGTAAATTAAACATTTTACATGATGTGCTATTTACCATTTGTTCTCTGCCTTCAGTTAATAAAGTAATACATTTTCCAGAACGCTGGCGACCAGTACGACCAAGTCTTTGTACAAATTTAATCGGAGACTTGTTTGCTTCTAAACAAATAATCAAATCAACCTCTCCAATGTCCAAACCTTCTTCAGCTACACTTGTTGCAATTAATACATTAAATTCTCCACTTTTAAATCGAGTCATAACCTATTTGAAAAATATACGACTTGTTAAATGACCGACAAAAAGCAACATTTAGCTAATACATATTAAGATACACATATTTTTATTTACTTCTAATTGTTTCTTCTGGGCTAGACCTCCTTTTTCTTTGAAAGATTGACCAACAAACATGACAGGTTTTACAGATGAACCAAATGTTTTTAAAAGTTCAAACACTTCTACTACAACCAACCGGTACTGTTAACATAATAATATATAATTCAATGGTTTCCATGTGGTAAAAATCAATACCCAAAAGTTAATTTCAGTTTAAAATTTACAATTAACAACTGAACATTCTCTCCTTACTATAGTTTTTCTCATAAGCTATTTTCATTACATTGTTATCATTTTATTTATAATATATATTTATATTATATATTATAAAATAAAAAAAAATTCAACTTAAAATTATCCATAAAACTCATTTTACCATAATTGTACACTGAATAACAAAAATCTGCAATTCGGCTGAACCAAAAAATAGATAAAAATAAAACAAATAAATTTTAATACGAGTAACCCATTTTAAACTAAACAAATAAAATACATGATTGTATAATTAGTCCAGTCATTTAATATTATAACACATGGTTAAATTTTGCTCTTAATCTATTCAAGCTACAAAAAAAATAATCAGACCATATTTGTTCTAAATTATGTCAGCTATATTTTTATATAGAGGTATTTTTGAGATAAATTTAGTATTTTCAAAGATAATTTTAAAAAACTGAAAAATTGCACATAAAATCCAAGATGGCGGACACTTCCGGACCTCTGAGGGATGGAGACTTTTTTTTGGTTAATTAGGAGCCTATTACCAAACTTTTTGCAAAATTTCAAAACTTTCCGATTTAATTCCTCAAAAAATTGTTAAATGACTGGACTAAATATAGAGTAATCAAATTGCATTTTGTATATATTGCATTTTAAGTTTTAAAACTAGTCTCAACCACTTAGCTGAATAATGGGGTATAAAATCTATATACATATTATAACATGTCCTGACCAACTGATATATCAATGCCTAGCCGGAACCACACAACAGCTAATATATTAAAATTAAATTTTTTCGCATTAATGTAAATCGTAAATGAAATTTAAATTAATACCAACTGTACTATTATTATTATCACTTAATTATGAATTACAATAAAAGTACAAATTAAGTAACCAAAAATTCTAGGGAAATGCTAATTCAACACAAAGCAAATAGACATTTGCCTACTACTTGAATAAACTTAAATTTTACTAACCTGGCAGAATATTATTATCTTGCTGTTTGATTCTGTGTTTTCATTGCCAAAATAGTTTTGAACAATTTTTTTCAACTCAATCAACTTTGGGTGACTCCAAGTCAAGTCCTATAAAACAATTTTAATTAAAAACACATCATAATGTAACTATATTTTATTTACCTGAGAATTTAATTCTCTGTTGATTTCATGTAACATTTTTTGTAAATCTGCATCATTTGATAACCATTTATGATTATCTATAATGTCTAAATTAAAACCAAACCAAACAAATGTGATAAATAATATAATCTTGCAATGTAACATGATAAGAAAATTAATTATAATTACCTAATGATTGTAAATAGAATACTTTGATGCCATAAACAATTAACAACTCTAATGCATATGACAATGACATACAAATAGTAAAATCATTTATCAAACAACCGATAAGAGGTTTTGGCATTTCACGAGCAGTATTACTCGTTAAAAATTTTTGTTTGGCACCAAGTATCTGAAATTAATGTACAATTAAAATTGAATTTCAAAAATGTTACTTAAAAACTGAAAGAAAATATATTAACTTAATAATTTATAATATATAAACTTAACACCTACTTGAAATTTTGCAAGATTAGAAACATTTCCATTAAGTGCATGATATTTTTTTAAACGTCTTGAGTATTTATCGTAAATCTGAAATCAATTTAAGTTTAAATGAAACATAAATGACAAAGTACAATCAATACTTAAAAGATTATTTGATTATTTTAACATACTTTAAAAATGATAATTTATAAATTATATAAATATATTTATTTTGAAATTAATATAAAATACGTAATTAGATAAAATTACAAATTTTAATAAATAAAAGTTTTAATTTTTAATTAAAAATTAAATTTGTTATAAGAGCACAGAAAGTATTTAATGAAATATTTTACGGAACTATAATGATTTTTTTGACATGAAATTTAACATTTTAACCAGAATTGATAACAATCTAATTATTAGACACAAATATAGATTATAAACTATTTAGGCTAAACTTACGACAAGAAATTGAGAGCGTATATTTAAAATGGCATTGGTAAGCTTAACTGGTATACATTCAATTTCCTTTTTATTTGTATATTTTGCGACATCTAGAGATTCGTCCGTTCTAAATTCCAATCTTGAAATATTAAGATTTTGTATCACCTCAGTAACTGCTTCGACTGTTGTTCCAGGAGTAGCTGATAACCCAACTATTCTGATTATTCGATTCTCTTCAGATAATTGTTTTAAAACCTATACATAATAAATAATCAATTAAAATTAAAATATCACAACCGCTTATTTAAAATGTTTGTTTAAATTATTTAATTAAATTGAATAACCTGGACATAAGCGTAATCTTTGGTAGCACGATGTGCTTCATCTACAATAATGCATCTCAACATTTCTGAAGGACATTTATCAACGCTTAAATCATTAGCAAGAACATGGGGTGTAAGGAAAAACACTCTGTATTTCTTCCAAGCCAAGTATCTCTGTTCAGGGGGAATATTACCTGTAAAACAAATACATATTAATTTATATATTTCAATAAAATATTTAAATTTAAATTAACTGTCTATGGTTTAGTTGGTAATTGAAATCAACCAAACCATTTTGTTTTCAAAAGTTAAAACTTCAACAATTAAGTATTTAAATAAAATAGAGAATGTAAATTATAAATAAATATTAATAGAATGCTTATAACAATAAATTAATGTAACATTAAAATGTAAACTAAACTATATTGGACAAATATAAAATACTAATAAATAAAATAAATGAATAGTTAGACTTACCAGTCATTTCAAATATCGTATCTCTAGGAATACCCATTATAGAGTGACATGCTTCAATTTGTTGAGCGACTAATGGTCTCGTTGGAGCCATGAACACTATTTTGCCCATTGGATACCATCGGTAAAAGTTGTACATGACCACAGCAGCAATAAATGTTTTTCCCAAGCCTGTAAATAATTATAGTCAAAAGAAAACTTAATTACTTAATCATCAACTAAATATATGAATACAACATTTTGTTTAAAAAAATACCTGTAGGCAAGCTAACGAGAGTATTGTGAAACAAAGCTGTTTTGATAATTTCCATTTGATATTCTCTAACTGGAAAATTTGATGGGTATACAAAGTGTGAACCGGAAGACAAATGAAATCCATTTGCATCTGGTTCTTTGTGGAAAATGGGTTGTCTAATAAATGAAATGAGTATTTTAATTAATTAATATTTTAATGATTCATTTGTACATTTTTTACATGATTTTACAAATATTAATTTTTATACTCACAAACTGCTAATGCTGTCATTATTTTCTGGTGCGGGATCTGGTTCTACATCTAATTGATTTGATTGTTTTTCTAATTCATCATTTGTTTTTTTAACACATGTTTTATCACGTTCAGGTTTTATAAAAAAATGTGATAATCTGCTTTGAACAGTTTGACACTTTTTGGGTGATTCACATAAGTCTATTACTGTTACTTGTGAATTTACTTTATTCACATTATTACTGGTTTTTGGTACAGAATTTTGGTTAATAGTTTGTAGGGGTAATTCCACTTCATTGTAATGCCTATAAAACAAAATTACACTTGTACAATTTTCCAAGCACAAAATTAACTATTGCAATATTACTTTTAAGTCATAATAATTCATTAAACTTGGGTCCATTATCATAATTATTTTATAATATATGATAAATTAATAATAAATTATTTGATTCAGTGATCAAATAAGCGATAAAAATCAATACTGATGTATAATTATTAATTAGTAATTATTTTGAGAGAATTTTGAACACAAAGTTTAAATAATAATAATTTAATGGATTCTTTGATTTATTATTAATTTATATGTATCTATATTATGTACTATTAAAAATATTAAAATAAAAGTAGTTTCTTTAAAGCTTAACCGATTAATTTGTTTGAAGAATGTTAATATCTAAATTGAACTGTCATTTTAAGTCCTTTTGTAATAATTGAGGAGCGACATTTCAAAACGTACAGTTTCCAAAATGTCAAAAATTGTGTTACATATCAATTCTTATGAAAAAATGGACCCGGAAACGAATGGCGTAGTCAAATAAAACCAAAACGTACTATTTCCCATATTTAATTAAAGTTAAAAATCGGTTATCGATTCAAAGTGTACTATTTCCATGTTCAATAGTAGGTCAAAATGAACTATTTCCAAATTTGGAATCAATGAAAGTAAACACGAACATTTTTTTGTAAATGTTTATTCATTGATATTTAATTATACAAATAATTTTTGTGAATTATTTCGTATATTTAATTTACATAATATATTGATATATTTAAATCTCATAATATTATCAAAAACCTAACATTGCGGTAATTGATAGTAAATTGCGCCGAAATTGTTGACGTCCGTGATATCACTTATGGTATCATATTGATATTAGTTATAGACAAGTTTATTATAGTTATTCATTTAAGTACTAATGATAATATTACTCTCATAATAATGATAATCCTGATAATAATCAACGCAATATTATTATTTGAGTTACTGTTGTTTATTACGTTGTAATATTGTATACTTGATGGTTTTATTAAGTTTTTTAAGATACATACTAGACTCAATTTGTTACACAAGACTGTATGAGACTGTATCAATATTTATTATTTTAAACCAATAATGATTGCAACAATTTATTAAGTTATCGATCAATGCAATATTGTTATTTAAGTTACCGATAATTATTATGTCATTATTTTGTAGACTTGGTGTTTTTTTATTAAATTCTTAAAGCTACATACTACACTCAAGTCTCAATTATTACAAGGCCGTATGAAACTATCAAGATATTTTACAATTAAGTAAAAATACAATTTAATTCATTTTAGTTTAATTATTCACTCACATCATTTCATAGAACTTGGTAACTAATACAACATATCTCCAAATCAGACCGAAACTCACTATTTGTCGAAATTAAAATTATAATAATAAACTACACCATAAACTAAATAAGTATATTTTTATCAAATTTTTGACAATTTTGCAATATTTCTATCCATGTGTTTATAGTAGGTGCATATAAAATATCGTAATTCCTGAAAAAAGTGTAAAATAGAAATAGTACGTTTTGGAATATCGTCCCTCAATTGATGCCAACATTATATTGGGTTATATTAGCGTTAACGCCATTTTAATATTGGAAGTTCAATTATATAAACAAATTACCTCTTAAAGCAGATAAGTGTAATATGTTTTTTCTTTTGTTAAGTCATTTTTTTTTTATTCCATTAAAATTTTTGCTGTTATAACATTTTATTTTTCTATTAAAAATAAAACTAATCCAACAGAATACAAATAATTGTATTTTGACCTTTTTAATAACATAAATTTGTTTTTTATTTTACAAAAAAATTAAGAAAGCCTTCTAAAATTTTTGTTAGGGAACAGTCAGCTTCCTCGCACCTCCGCTTTAGGTCTATTTCAAACCAAAATATATTGCATATTTTCATGATTTTGACAAATTATGTCAACATTTAAAATTGAAACACTTTTAAAAAAAAATTTTTTTAGCAAATGTTCAATATTTTTAAATACAATCACAGATTAAATTAGTTTAATTTAATTAGTGATAAAGGTAAAAACAATTTATGACTATAAAAATGTAAACATTTTTGTCCAATAAAAATTATTTTATCGACATTTTACAACAACAAAACCAAGAAAGCTCAAACATTTCAAACATCTATAGTTTTAAAAAAATTAATAAATAACACACACACACGCATCATAGAAAAACAAATATGTTCCTCGCTTCACTCAGAATCCAATACAACTGTTAAATTAATCAGCTTTTTAATTTTTTTGAATTAATTATTTATTAATAAAAATACATTTTTTTAAATATTACCTTAAACTTTCCTCCAATATAGAAGCTAATATGTCATCATCTTCCATTAAAAATTGGTCATATGCATTAGTCATGACAACGTATATATATATACCACGTGCCTGGAAATAAAATAGTTTTAAAATTTAATACAATCTGTGAAATAGATAATCGGTGAAAACAAAATATAAATTAAATTTCAACATAAAATTATCTATAAGTAATAAAGATTTTATGAAAGCATTAGAAAAACAAAATAATTCACACACGTACAAATCCACCACTGTACTTTATATAAAAAGTTTCCTATTGACAAGACATCTGTGCACCACAGGTATTCTTTTAATGTACGGCGCATTTTGTTCAACGAAAAAAATAAAATTTGTGTGCAGTTAAATCATTAGATAGGTATTTTATTTAAAACAAAAGATTTCTTTGTAAATATCAGTACCAATCAAATTTAAAAATTCTATAACATAATAATATCTTCAAAATTACAATTTGCTTATACCTAAACTAACAACTTTGCTTATATTTAACAATATTATCAAATTGATTTGGAGAATGTTTCAAAAATTATGTTTGAATTTATACGTACAATTGGTTAGGTTTAGTAAATAAACGCCTTTATCGCTTTATTTTGTATTATAAATCAAAAATAACTGGTATGAAAATTATTGCATTTGTCTACGATAATTTAAATGATTACCTATGTACCATGTAGAGTAAAATTGGAGAGTATAGAGGGAAAAAAAATATTTATTTACTTGAACTAAAAGTATTTACACATTAACTAACATATTAGTGGTTTGGTATTAAAAAAAAAAAATTATTGTGCTTTTTACCAAAACAATTTTCCCACCAATGTTCGTAGTCAAAATGTAATACAATCATAAGTGTAAGTAAACTTATTATGTTTAGAAGGAAATTACACAACTTTCCTGTATATAATTGTTGTAATGATTCGCAGACAATCAAACAGAAAGCAGTGAAATTGATGTAAAAACATGAATATAATTTATGAATACACTAAACTACAAAATTTACATAAAATATAATTCTTTTATTCAAACATTTATTTTTATTTTTTATTAATTCTAAAAATACAAATTTTCAATTCTGAACACAACACAAAATTCAAACAACTTAAATTACAAAAATATATCATTTCTTTTTTCGTAACATGTTACTAATAACAGGACGAGTAGAATTTGTCAATGGAATATTGTAGCCGCATTCCATCATTTGTTCACGGATTTCATATTCGTTCATGTCATTGTTTGAAGTGTCCTGTGAAAAAAATATTTTGTTTAAAAATTAATACAGAAGTAGTAGCTCGTTTAATACATTTTTATGTTCGAGTATTAAAAATAGAATGAACATCCAAGACTTGAAAATATCATATAGATTTTAGTTTATTTGAATAAACTAACAAATAATACATTATACTTAAAATTAGTAAAAACGAAAATGAGTAAAAGCCTAATTATTTATATTTTATCTCATCTTAGAACACAAGAAATACAAGTAGTTACTAGTATATTAATGAATATAAATTATATTTTTTTTTAACAAATTGTTTTTAAACTTTTATACATTCGTATTATTTTAAAAACAGTATATATTTAATAATTTAATTTTTGAAATCTAAGGTTATGATTATTTGCACATTTTGTTATGGATAATAATAGTATTTACCTACATTTTGGAATTTTATTTTGAGATATATTATTATTTATTAGTTATTAATGCAGTTTTAATTTTTTGGTATGCACCACCTAACAACTATTAATAACTAGAATTATAAACATATATATAATATATATTATAATATTATCATTAAATTTGTGAAATAGACATTTAGTATAATGTCTAATATTTAGTAATATAGTTGGTTCATATATAGTAGCATTGATTAAGTATACACTTAGTATGTACTTAATCAATGATAGTAGCAATAGTTTATAACTCAGATTTTTAAATAAATTCAATGAATAGTTTGTACACATTATGCAAAATAAATAAATAGGTACATATTTTTTATGTATTACATGATAAACAATAAAATATATTTTATTAAAATTAATTTTATTATCTAAGCAATCACTTTGTTAAATATAGTTATTACATTTACAATCAACTAAATGTTAATAACATATAGAATAAAAAATGAGTTTCATTAATGTGAACTAATTATTGATTATTGTATACCTATTAAAAATGTAGCTTGTACAATATAGGCAATTAGCCTTCAAAATATGAAACTCCAAGTCTAACCTTAACCTTAAAAAGTTCATGAAAAAACATAATACGAACAAAAACAAAACTATGAATAGATCATTTATTATCAGCTTATACTTTGATATAAATATTAATACATAATACTCAGTAATGTTTAGATATGAAATTAACCAGACTTAATCAGAAAATGTAATTAGTTATTAGTAACTGTTCAAGTTACAGCAATGTTAACTAATATATATTATTGAAACAATATGTTTACTGTGAAGTTTTGTAAAGAATGACTTACCATTTGATCATCACTGGTCGGTACATTTACAGAATCCATTTCTAACTTATGGAGCTTCTTAAGAAGAACTTTTCTAGTCGAATTTGTGATTGGAATAGATATACCATAACGGCACAGCCGAGATTTCAAGTCAGCATCATCAATAGTAGTGTTTGATGCCATAATTTTATTTTCTGTTAATATATAAACATTAATTAGGTATAAAAGTATATTAAATAATAATAAGTTACTTACACAACTTGTCTATATCCAGAAAAAAAAGCACTTAACATTTGATTATGTTAGAAAATAGTTCCTATGGCAATATTAGCACATAATCATTATAAATATTATAGTTACAAAGAGAATTACCCATGATTGAATAATGTTTTTAAAAACTAATGAAAACTAAAAACAATCAACAGACACAAATTAAACCTACCTTTATGAAAAATACTAAATAAATACGATGTACCTCAAATAAATCAATTCAATTTTTTTATTGGAATCAAAGTAAACACAAATTTAACACAAATAAAAATATTTAATTTTTAACTATTCAATAAGATGATTACTTACAACCTATTAATTTATGATCATTGATCAACCATTTGATTGGCTAAATAAAACTTAATCTCATTTGTAAACTGTCGACTTTTTTATTACATAGAACAAAACAAACATAAAATCAACTGCTTGTGAATCACCAAAATATTCTAGGTGAATACAATTTCCAATGTGGCTACACCCATTGTAAATAATGGGACATTTTTTAAAGAAAAATACATAGTAAAGGTGTTGCCATACTAAGTTATGTCGCAGAAAAATACAAAAAAACACCTGTGGTTACACTTCAAGCCTTGACAATTAGCAGACTTTTATCTAAACCCTTATCAAACGGATAGCCTACAATTTATTATACAACTTTGTTAAACACTAATAGTCAGTGGTGGACAGTGATTTCTAAGACAATGGAAAAAAAGCTAAAACGGAGGGAACCTATGGTAAACTCGAGCAGTTTACCTCAGGTCGTAAAAATGTTTATCCGCGCCATCGCTCACAACTATTATTCAAAACAAAACAACGAGCGTTCATAACAGTAGTCCCTATTGGTTTACAGCGGTTATTAGGTATAAAAACACTATATTAACGTTGTGGTCTAAATGTCATTTGTTGCGCATCTATCTCGTTGGTTATTCAGCTCACCGACTGCGTCGGAAAAATCGTAACGTGTACCGGGACAGTTTGAGAAAGTACCGCGCATAATAGACACACAACAAGCCAATTAAAATCGAAGTTACTTACTGTATCAGGAACGATTTGTACGATCAAAATCCAAAAAGAAACAAAAAAACGTCTCGAATGATTGCACGAAATCCAGGACTTTAAAGCCAACCCGTTTCGAGACGCCGAAAACCAATGGTAAATTATCGGAAAACCATCTCGAAACGTGGGCTTCAAAACAATTGGCGTTATTTATTTACTACTCGTGTACGTACGTTTTGTTTTGTCAACCCGCAGGTTTCTTATCACTCGCCGTTTCTTATCACTCGCCGTTAACGGAACGACGATTTGCCCTTCTCACGACAATTTGTCCACGCGCGGCTTTTTCGGCTTTAGGATTTCATTTAGGACGTGACCAAAACCTACTGTTTACACATTTTATTTTCGAATTTGAATTGTAGTTAGTCATAACTCGAACAAAAGCGATAAAAGTTATAAACTTCAAATTTTACATGAACTGATTTAAATACAAGTTTGAACATATTTAAATATGGTTATTGTCGATAGTGTTAATAACGTATACATACAATTGTGAGAATAACAGATGAGAAAACTTTAAAATAAAACAGGTATGACGAATAGGGTTGGTAGTTTAATCGAAATAGTTACCTAGTCAAGCAAACAATCGAATAAATTATGTAGAAAATAATATAATACATTAAAAAGAGTGTCTATTAGTCGTCCGCCACCCCGGGTTATTATACCTTTGTTAAATAAGTCAGAGTGGTAAATTTTAAGAGCTGGTAGATTATCTCAATTTTCTCTTAAGATAAATACTAATTTTAAGTATTATTATGATATAATTGAAAATAATAATCGCGATTAAAGTGTTTGATATTATGAAAATGTTATGATTTATTGATTTATATAATAACCGCAATATTATTATACGTAATAATCTGTCTCTAACATTTTCAAGAAGGTCAATCGTTCGATAATGTATTGATTTAAAATTTGAAATGTTGCATTAGAAATGATTATTATAACGCGAGAAAAACACAAAATACTCACATACGTAAATACCAAATATTAGATCATAGTGAAAATGAACTTCAATAACAGTTTATTGACGTATAAAATAATAAAATAACCAGTTAAAAATTACACGACATGAATTTATTTAGAAAAAAAAAATTCATTTTCACTTTAAAATCCTTTATTGTTAAATAAATAAAATAGGTAATTTGATCTTTCCGTTTTGGCGCCTTCATAAAAAAAACATCACCTTAGGCCTAAAACGTTTTGCACCGGCCCCCGGCCGGAATCGTTAATTTTTCCGCACGAAACCGTGGATTTCAGATTCCATAATATTCATTCAAATCAACGCCGCGTAACGTAATAGAATTATGTAATTGCTTTCCGAAAACCGGAAATACTGAAATGACTCGTCGGCGGCGGCGGCGGTTACCGCGACGACGACGACGACAGTTGCACCAGAGCGACACGACGTTCGGCGTCGGCCTCGCCCGCCACCGCCGCCGCCGGTATCGATGATAATGATATTATTATCATCGATAAGTGTAATTTCCTTTTGATTCCTCTCGGTCATTATGATTTTGCCGTGTGATACCATTGTTATTAGATAATAGATAATAGACGGGTAATTTATTATATTATTCATATTATTACTATGTCGCTAATAGTCGTGTTGGATCAATGTTACTCTTGATGATTCGAACAGTTTATTGTTTACATTAGTGGAAAATACATATTGTCTTATAACATGCATCATGAATATTTACATTAGTCACCAATGTACTGCCGTATTTCACGACTGAATTGCTTAATACCGTTCTAAACATGAGCAACGCCACAAAGGGTAGAAAATCTAACGGCGACGACCGGTACGCCAAGTACGTGTTCAATTCTTCCAATGGTAACGAGACGTGTATTTTTTATCCGTCGGCACTGGATCGGCCTTTGGACGACGTCCCTTGGAAAACGGTCAACATGTCGTTTAAATCGTTGAACGTCGACTCGAAATTGGTGTTGACGTTACTTGCAAACCACGGATTCCGCGAGGTGAGCTGGCATTATACTAAGCACAATATTTCGGTTTGTCTAAAGTATTAATTAGTCTACCAAGTAAAAGTATTAAATGTGCCCAAAATTTCTCTTTTAATCATTCCGCTTTTTTCATACGTTTCAAGTAACATTCTAAACGGTTCAGCCGGTTCGGGGAATTAATTCTCGTTTATTTAAGTACCTACATCAATATCTCAACAAAATAATATGATTTAGATGAATCTTCAGTTATAGTTTCAGTAAAAACTGTTAGTTTAAACGATATATTTTTTTTTAAATCTGTAAAAGTGAATTGAACTCTTTAACCCTGAAAGTGTATTCAAATAACGATTCATTTTTGTAAAAATGATAATACTTTGAATTTCTTTTTAGAAATTCAGAATAGTATATAAATTAAAAATGTAATTTGGTACCTAGGTACTATTACTTAAAATATATTGAACATATTATATAACATATTTACTTATATCATACAATAGTGTGATTTAATTTAATTTATAATCTTTGTTCTCTTCAGGGTTTGGACATTTCTTATACTAACTATTATACTTACTTAATTTTGAAATTAGTTTGTTTTCCTTTTATGAAATTAATTTATTAGAGTTTCAGAAACTATTAGAGATAAATAATCATCCAGTTATAAATTATTTTATACCTAACATTATGTTACCTACCTACTTACTTAAAAAAGCTATGATATTTTACTAAATACTATAATTTAGTCAGACTTTAGTGTTATTTTGTTAGAAAATGGATTGCATATTCTACACATTCCTTACATAAATTATCTACCTACTTATGATATTTTAAACAAAATACATTCAATGTCAACTTTATGTTACACAATAAGATAAAATATCTTATCTTATGTTGCATACATATAACGATAGCTGTAATAATTGTTTATGTCTTAGTGGCACTAAAATAAAAGTAAAAACATTAAATATTTTATTATTTACATGTATGAAATTGTTAGTTACGTGACAATATGTGAATACCATTTACTATGATTTATTATTCAGTACAAGAACGATGAAAAGTAGACTACTATGTAAACTAGCTATGTAATAGAACTTTATAAAATGATTTTAGCCAAAACAAATAATATTATAACGTACATTCTCCGATCATTAAATGCAATAAAGTCTTGTAAACATTATACATACGTATCCTATCAAATTTAGGTATTTTTCAACATTTTCAAATATTATTAAAATTAAATTATTAATGTGATAATATTTATCATATGTTTTGAAATTAGTAGGTATCTAATAATTAATTTTTTTTTTATTAGTTAAATTTTGTAACTGTCATGAATCATTTTTATCATTATTTTTAAAATAAAAAATGTGATATTAGTTACTTAAAAATTTAAGTTGCTTTTAAATTGTATGTGAAAAATTCACTGATTTTACTGTCCAGAATAATTTATTATTAAATATAATAAATAATAATCACCTACTAATACATGGCAAAGAATTATTTTATCTGTATTGATATATTATTTTGTTATTAATGAAAGTAATCACAACTCATAAATAAATTAATAATTATATCAAAAATTTAGAACAAAATAAATAATGTTTAGTGGTTAATAATGTGAGTGCGTTCTTAACATCTGATGATGAATTTTATTCATAACCGGTCGTAACAATATTTGCACTCTTTATTATAATACTCCAGGCGAGATCTTTTTATTTTATTTTTATTTAAATTAATTATAGTCATGCTTTTCAGTTATCTATTTAACAATTGATATTGTCACCATGATAATCTCTTAAGCACTCAAAATAGATATTAAAAAAAAAATGAGTTTATTTTATTTTTCATATATAGATGTCATTTTGACATATTATTTCATAGATACTATAAAATGATTGTTGTATACTTGCTTGTCATAATAAATTTCTTAAATCGTTTTTTACTACACATATTCTAAGTATTATGTTATTCATAATAACACAAATGGGTTTAATTTTTGTGATATATTATTACACAGTTTGTATATATTATATACAAAATAATTTACAACATGTTGAGAAGTATTTAAATATTTAATAAATTAATTTTTACATAATATTCTATACAGAAATATCACAAATAGGAAAACATTCTGAACAGAACCAATGGCAATTTGCATATAGATCTAATTTGAAATTATTTACATTATTCCATGCATTTAATTCTTTTATCTCTTTTTGACTAATATCCCAATTACTTACATTACCTATTTTATTAATTTCCGGACAAAAATCCATAATACTTTTAACTGTATTAATATTTCCATGTGGCAAATCATTTATGTATACACAGTTTAAGCTTGTTGAAACTTGTTTTACAGGAAAAGTTTCCTTAGTATTAAGTATGTCTATTAACTTTGAACTATTCAGTCCGGTGCAAGTATAAACATGTAATACTTTTAAACTCGGTGTACATTCCAACAATTCTTGCAGAGTATTTGGACTGTAGATTTTACTAAACTGTAGTTTTTCAAGTTTGTTAAATATATTATTTGAGGATTCTGAATGAAATGTTGATTGAACTCCATCAATAGATAATGTCTTAAGGTTAACCAATTGCGGCAAAACAACGCTCAAGTCAAAAGTTGGTAATACTACTTCTTCTATTCGAAATTTCAAAAACAATTCTTGTAAATTTTGTGCTTGCGGTCCCAAAAGAAATTTGTATAGACCATCTAACCATGCTTGCTCTGTAGGAACATTTTGTAAATTTATAATTGTAAGAGTCTTAGGCAATTGGCTGAGCATGAGTGGAGAATGCAATGGTTCGGTAATAGTCAGTCTGTTTAGATTTGTACATGTGTTGCAAAGTACTTGTAATCTTGAGGAAGTTGTACGACATGCATTGGCCATTGTCAGTTGAAGTTTAGTAGATGCTAATTGATATTTATCCAATAACTCTAAAGCCTTTCCAATGTGACAGTATTCACCTAATGTTTTCAGTTTTGGTATATTTTGTAAAGCAATTAGGATTCCTTTACTTGTGACACTAGTGTTGGCAATATTCAACGTGTACAATGTAGAACATATCTTTGTCGGCTTATGACAATATTCCAGAAGAAATGACTTGTTTTTATTTTGATAGTTAGTTTTAACTTTCGCTTTTCTGAAACACAAAAAACAAATCGTTTGAATTTTAATTAAAACTCATTGGTATATGAATAAATACTAAGAAAATTATAATACAATTACTAACTTTGAAATTGTTTTTAAAAAATTCCACCAAGACATCTTAGTAGTTGATCGAATTTTTTCTGCTTTAAAATTATGTAATTTGTCTTTAATTTCAATTTGTAATAGAAGGTGTTTTATACCATCATCGGTTACTTGGCTTGAATGAGAAATATCAAGTATTTCCAGTTGAGAACATGATTGGCCAATTGTTTTAAGAATTTTATCACTAGCTATATTTTTTAATACCAATCTTTTCAAATTAGTCATTGATAACAGTACTGACCCAAATAATCGTGTATCTGAAAAATATAATGTTTTATGGTTAATGTTTACCCTATTTAAACTTGTTTTTTTTTTTAATTTGTCATATTACAAATCTCTCTCACAAATCCTGTAATAATTGTTTAATACCATAAAACCATAATAGGTCATTATAATTTAATGTCATGAGACAAATTATCCAAATATTTTGTTTAGATAACTAATTAAAATTATTTAAAAATTACTTTAAAAACACACAATGACTTACAGTAGCTGGCAGATTGTAATAAATTCGTTCAAGCATTTATATTATAAATTATCTATTATTTATAATCAAGATAGCTTTTGTACTATACAAGATTAATAATTAAATATTTTATTTTTCTTCTGGATATTTTTAAAAAAACACTGTGTGGGTATAAACTTGGCATTGCAATAATTGTAACGGAATAATTTTTAAAAAATGTATAAAATGCAAAACATTTTAACGAGGTGTCGATCGTAATACCATAATTTTCTGTTATACCTAAACGAAGAAAACACATATTATGTATGAAACGTTAGTAGGCATTACATGAAATGTTACTAGAGCCTATTACCTCATCAAGGTCAACATTGGACGTTATCTTTTGTTCAATAATCGGTTGCACTATGTAGTAGTTGTGTAGCGTTGTAGCTACTCGGTAACTTATTTCATTACCTACGCATGAAATTGAAAAAGTTTCTTTCACAAGTCGTTACAGGAATATAATCAAAATCATTTTTAAAAATATGAACAAAACGACAAAATATAGTCATTTCTCTACTAGGTACATAACCAATTAATCAAATAGTCGCAGTCGTTATCGTTAACAAACTAATGGGTTCGAAAAAATCAAGCATAATAATTGTTTTCATCAGACAATGCCGCCTCCTTGTGACTACGATGAAAAATAACTTTTGATTTTATAAAATATGTACTGCGGGGTATGAATATTAATTTCATCGGCGAAGCAAGTAGTATTCGCGAAGGAAGCCGGTGCCCGGTACTCGGCTACCCCACGGCCGCGCGTTAACACGAGACCGGTACTCCTATACCGTGCCGGATTGAAAATGATATATATCGGCCTGCCGAGTAGAGGGGAAATTCGGAAAATTTGTATTTGGGCTTCCGTAAGAATTGTTTATTTCATCATACTCGACAATATTATTTACAATATCCTACTGTAGTACACTGATTGATTTTAAGAATTTTCGAAAACCACAACCACCTATGTAAGACCGTCGTAAAAAATATTATGTCAACAAAAGCTCTCGAACCATAACCATCGCTACGTAATGTGACGATACCTGCGTATCGAACGCGAATGCAATTATATAATTGCGAATCGTTGTTGGTTATTCTCTGTATTTGCGTTGATTACGCTAGTTGGTACGTTTTTCGCGTTCTACTTCAATCGACCGTAAATTAATAATGTATCCGTCCCCAAACAGTGCGTAATAATGTATTAAAATTAGGACGTTAATTTAAATGCTTTAAAAATCATATAAATGCTTTGAAAATACAATTTAATTGTATTACCTAAATTATTAATAATTTTTCTAAATAGTCTAAACCTTGAACGAATGAACGCCAACATATTTTTGTAACCCGCGTCACATTTGCTCGATTCAATGGGTAATGAAAATGATGAGAATAATAGTAGAATAATTCAGAATTTTTTTTTCCATTTTAGTACTTACGCGGGCGTACAAAATTGACGGCTGTAAAAAATGCTACGGAAAATCTAAACTAAATTTTTTAAACTCTAAAGAAAAGCGCCTTAAAAACATGAACAATGTAAAAAAACGCAGAATAAAAGTTTCATTCTTTCTAATGCTGTCAATACCCCCTCGAACTTATTACATCGAATCTTTTCTATGTTTTACTCTTTTTCTTTTATAAAACTTTTTTAACATGTCACATACGAAATGAAAGTTTGATACGTCCCCTCCCTCCATCCGAATACATCGTAGAGGCGCCGCCAAATCAACCCTAGCCTCCTACCGGCGGCGGCGGCAAACTCCTCGATCGCGGGCCCCGTCTGCTGAAAGCGCTCCGATTCTTCTCGCCCAGATTAAAATTGTATACAATACGACATTTGAAATAGGAAATTTATATCTACTCATCAACGCCCAGACCAAACCGCTGTGTCTAGAGACTTGAAATTTTCTAGAGAGGTTCCTCGAGCGATGTAGGCGTGCACCAAAAATGTATTTTCCAAAATTCCACCCCTACCGGGGTTAAAAGGGGTGAAAAGGATAAAAATGAAAGAAAAAAAACTGATAAAATAAAAAGTTATACTGCACACGGGCGAAGCCGGGTTATTCAGCTAATAATAATAATATAAATATATACGCGCGACGTACCCAAACTGAACAGAGTTTGTCTGGCCAATTCCAACGAGACCAGGCCCCGGGCTTCGGTCGCCAGCAGTTTGAGCAGCTCGGTCTGATGGCTGCACATGTAGTAACAGCACAGTTGCACCCTCAGCTCTCTGACGTCCCCGTTCACCATGGCCTCGAGCAGGCGCAGCGACGCGTTGCCCACCGCCGGGCACACGGAATAGCCCTCGCGCACCGCGTCCGCCATCAGGTCCGTGCACCTGTTCAACAGGCGGCGGCGGACCGGCGGCGGCACGGCGGCCGCGTCCCAGAACGGCCGGAGCCGGCGGCGCTCGGACGTGTCCGGGCCGCCCGTCCCGCGGCGGCTCGGCGACAGCTCGTCGACCCGGTGGCACGCGCGCACCACGTCGGCCGCGACTCTGTCCTCCGACAGCGCGCGCAGGCTGTGCGGCTGGTAACGTAGCGGCATTTTTCTTTTCCTTGTCCGGTCACTGAATCAGACCTGCGGACACGTATTGTTTTTTTTAAAAAAAATGTATTTTTTTTCTCTTCGCTTTCTTATCGTTTTCCAAATAGAATTTTACCGAGCGAATGTCGTTTGTGTAGCCGAAACCCGTTGTTCTAACGAGAAATCATTGTTATTTTTGAAAAAGTTTCTAAAAGTTCGAAACGAATCGCCCGCGGTCTTATATTCGTCTACCTGCTCGGTTGCTCGCGCGCGTTTTGTCAAACAATCTCGTCGGATTTTCGAAAGCAATCTATACTTAATTTGTCATACTCTGATCGAAAAATAAAAATCCAATACCGGCAGTAGTATTGTTCGAATAACTCGCCGTCATAACGCTAATCAGTAATCGCTAACCATATTCCACGTACTCGTATTACGTGTAGAGTTATGTGATATTATTCAGTATCTTACAGTTCGTATTAGATAAAACATATTATTACTAGGTTCTTTTGGATTTTATCGCGAAGACGGCCGTGATTTGTATTTTCACGCGAAAGACAGTAGCTGAAATGTCCAAAACACTCACGGACCCCGGAATCGCGAGATCTATTTAATCGCGACTTTAAAGTAGAGGTACGATTTATATTTTATTGTTCGACGCGACGGCGGCGGCGGTCTTACGATCTCTACCTACGAGCTCTCAAGGCTGCTACTCAAAGCGTCCGTACATTGTTTACTAAGCGCACGCCGCCGTCCACGTGGGTTTGCGTTGTACGAGCGTCGTTGTACGTGTGCATTTTAGTAATTCGCGCCGAAGAAAGGAAAATTTGAATAAAAAGTGTTTATTTCCGTCGCGCCACACTGTGCATATCAATGTAAAATGGAAACGTGGACTGGTATAATTATGGCGCGCAACAATAAAACCCGCGACAATTGATGGGCACCTACGGAACAAAAACAAAAAAAAAAAACTTCCGTGGTTTTTATTTTCGAAGCCGTTTGTCTCGTTTTAATATGAGTGCCCGCGCACACAGTTCCGGATATGTGCTCCGACTTGTAATTTATGAACGTTCGCAGTGCGCCGCAGCGAAGACTTGCCACGATTTATCAACGTAGGTCAGGTTTAGATATTGTCCGTTCAATGCTAATTCTAAGCCCGACGACGACGCTGTTAATGTTTTTTCATACAGATAATATAACCTCCAAGGTTTATTGATATATAAATATATTTGACAGCCCACGTTAATGCTGTCACACGAGTATACTTTAGGATCTCAAAATTACACGCGCGTGCTATATTTTTAAAAAATATATATATATACATATAAACCGGCTGGCCTCGTGCCGGGTGTTATAGTTTTACTTATTTATTGTGTTTCCGTCGTCCAAACGTATCTATCGTTTGTTTATCAAAGGTATCCGACTAATTTTAATTTACATTTTTTTTTATGTTACTCGATACGCCTACTCCGCGCTTGTAACAAAAGCAATATCGTCATTATTTTGTAGTCTATTGTCTACGATTTTTAATCTCGACGTTTTACATTATTTCGCAGAAACCAAATCAAACGATCGACATTTCGCTAGAAACGTTAAAAACTTAAAACAAAGCTATTTTAATCGTTTATGACGTGTGTGTATGTGTACGTATTTATAATTGTGAAAATAGACGAGTATTAATTAATTACTATAATTTATCGATTTATTTCTTTTATTATTTAAAAGTTAGCGACAAAAACATAATACAGTTTGAATTAAATAATGTCTCGTTGCACCCATAGATTATACAAATATAATCAAGTATCTTTACCTAATCATTGAAACATTATTTATTATATTTTATACTAGACTGTGTGGTTTTAGTTCAAATAAGATCCGAATCAAATGAATTATGGCAGTGAAAATAACGGTCTATTGTGTATGTTCACCCTCTGGGTAAGATATACCCATAGAATACTTCCATGAAAAAAAAACGATATCACAATATATGTAAAAATCCAAGTAAAAGTCATCACCGATGGCTTTTTTTAATTTGTTTATTCGAAAGTCGAGACTAACGTGTACCTTGTATATACTTGTATACACATTAATAATTGATCGTTATTTCTATTTGAATTTACGAAAGCGTTTTTCTAATCGAACTCGTAGCACGGAACGAGAAGCTACGTTTATTATCATTCGCGACGAATTAAATTCCGTTCGTTACCAAAACTGTCGGAACAGACAACACCGTAATTTAATAACATTGAAACGATCAGATTACAAAAGGTAATGAACTAATTAAAATTATCTAATGATGCGACTCGCGTTGTCCGATTAATAAATGATTTCATACACGTATAAAATAATTGATAAATAACAAGTAGGTAGGCAATGTTGCGTTTCGTAGGTACATTACACGCCACGAACAATCGGTCGTTTTTATTAGCAATTATTCACGTAAATAATTAAATTACTCAATATAAATCATAACGTCGTCCCGAGACTTTCGTACGAGTATATTCCCCGGCTCGTGCCTATTTGTTATTAGTCGAATAAATAACAATTATTATGATGGGCAGTTTATCTACAGAAAAACCAGCATTTTAGTATTAAACACGTGAAAGTCAAGGTTTTTGTATGTTTTATATTATGCACGTCATGGCTGGTACGCACACAACTATTATTGTGTTATAATAAATATGATATTAAAACAGATAATCTCATAATTTTTATTAAATTCCAACACTTCGAAACCTTCTCAACTCGGTACTAAAGATTAGGCGAAAATATATTACATTTATATTGCATCGCGTGGATGTAAATCGTTTTTCTCGATACCTACTACCACAATTCAAAATGTTACGATTGTAACGGAGACAAAGTTTAATTGTATTTTTTTATTTTTTGTTCCAATTTATTATTAAAAAAAAAAAAAAAACATAGTTTTAATTTCCGATTGTCGAACGTGTAATTTTAAAATTACAACGATAAATAATTTTTAAACAAAATCGAATTGAAGAAATGACACTTGAAATGTTTACGCTTTTCGGTAAATTATTTCAATCGCCTCTATTGCAATAAAATTTTAAATCGCGTATTAATGACAGTATAATGTTTAAAAACAATGTAACTAATACTTGTGAACAGTGACAATATTGTATTCGAATATTTCTATTATTTGTATTTATCGTACAAAATATGTAACTTCTCGCCCGATCGACAATTAAAATATAAATCGCTCTATCGAAATCGCCATTGTGCCGATATTTTCTTTTTGTCGACGATTTCCGTCGTACCGTTTTCACGATTATTATTTTTCATCGAGCTTGTAAGTGAACGCACGCTGCCCTAATTATTTCCTATCCTCGATCTAAATCGAACTTCTAAACAGCCGAACGATTTCACGATGGTACGTATAACACGCGTTTATAATAATAAAATCCTAAGAATAAACTTATATAGTAAAATATAGTAAATATACTGTAAACGTAGACTTACTAATCAAATCTCCGTCGTGCACTTCTTTATTGAATCGAACAAAACGAAATGATTATATTGATTTATATTAGTCTTCCTGACTCGGAACAATTTAAAAGAAACTACCGAATTATTTATGAGTCCGATACACAGACATATTCACGGGACCACCTCGTCGACTACGACTAATGGTCGGTTCAACCGGCGTCTGGTTCAAGTTCATGATGGTCGTACGTTACCACTACTCTAAGGACGTAGAAATAACAAATTGTACAACGAGTTAACGCGCCAATACAATATAGTATACGTGATATAAATATCGAGCCAAGCCGGCCGTAATTTTGTTTTGATTACTGTTGGTACATTATATTGATGTTATCATATTGTTATAGTCGTATCGATAGCGCCTGTTGTTTTTTTTATTCATATTTATATAATATTAAATGCTAATTTAATATTGCGATTGTTTGACATTTAATAATATTATTAACGCACGTTGATTTATTGTTCTAGTATCGATTTCTTATCGAAATAAGAAGATCGCCCGTCAATATTCGATAATTAAAATATCACCCGCCCGACACGTTTTGTCATGTTTTATAATGTAGGCACGAAATCTACTGATTTTGTCTTGCCTTTGTATCGCCTTTCTAGTTTCCAAAAGAGCGATTGCAACTCGCCAGTTTGTATGGTATTTTCAAAAACCAAATAATTCAATTACGGAGCAAATTACACAATATCCTTGTACTTGTTCCGATGACATTCAGATCTCTCGTAATCACGGTTATTATTTTTTTTTATCAAACCAATCGTATAATCGTAATTGATATAGCTATTCGCGATATTGCTCGTATTCCACCCGTTTATTTAATTTTATAGTTTAACAGGCGCCCATCTGGTCGAGTAAAGTATACGTATCAAAAATAGATTAACGCCAATGTCGCCGTTACAGAGTAATTTCAATCGTAACACGCCTTGTCTTTAATTTGATTTAATTTAATTTGATTATATATTTCATATCCCAAATACAACGGAAACTGGAATGTTGAGTTTTTAATCGATTTTACATACTCGCACTACATAATATCGTGTACATAAACTATATCCGGGGCCTCGTTTACTATTACACAATATATTATAATATGTGAACGAATACTAGAATATGATATTGACGAATGCGATTGTGAATCACATTTTTGTCCGATTTTGCCACGATTGCGTGTTGTAAACGCGAGAGGAGCGCACAGAGTCGTGTGGCAATTTCATAATTTGTTATTCGATTTATTGTCGTGTTCTATTGTCTTGATATTTTCTCGTATTATTTAGTGTTGGTAGATTATTTGATTTTTTTACGATTTTCATCCCGTTTGTTCCGTAAAACACTTCTTTTTTTTTAGTAATATTCGTTAAGAATTTCAAATCATAAAAGATAGTTTTTGTTTTTTTTTTTTTTGAATGACTAACATTTTATTTAAAAAAAAATTGGTACCTTATTGATATACGTACGCATGCCTTAAATTTTGCCTGTTTTTTTTTTATTTTCGTCAGCAGCTTTTAATTATTGGAAAAACTATTAAGAAATTAAAAAAAAAAAATCGCAAAAAATGCAACCAGACAAAATCTGGTACCGGAAACTATCCGAAAAGTTTATGAACGAACCCAATGTTCTAATTAAAACAGTGACGAAAAATTGAAAAAAAATTCTCGTTTACAAAACGTATCTAATCAAATGCAACCTATTCCGTTTCAAAACACGACATTTTATCAAAGCAAAACGAGCTTGAATCGGCGTTATTTGTCAATCTTTCAATTGTTTAGAAAGTATTTTTCAACTTAATTGAAATCGACCGTAGTCGTTACGTTTTATAGCTGTTTTAAATATATAAATAGTAAATCATTTCTGGGATTTAAAAAAAATAACATCCTTTTATTTACAATAAATATCATAAAAAACAAATTGATTGATGCTAAATACGTCATGTGCTTATTTATGATTGATTTATTACAGGTCAATTCTGATTCCAACGATTACAATTTATTATGGTCAAACAATCATGTCAATACGAAAGTCATTAGTTCATTGAGATCCTATCAGCGTATCAATCATTTTCCCAGGTAATTATTTATTTTATTAAATTATTAAGAGTTTAGTTGTATAGATATTTTTATTATGAAATTAAATTAAATTTGACATTTTTATGAATAAAAAAAAAGTTAGTTTTTCTAATTAAAACTTGCAAATTTTTATTAATAATTATAGTGAATAATAATATTTACTCGTATAATTACAAACGACGACGTAATCGATCATAACGTACGTCGGAATAAATATCTGTTTGAAGAAACTGCTAATAACCGATAATCATTATTCAAAGCTCATAGAGTTCTTTTATTTTATAGAATTACGATACAAAGAACAAACTGTGCCGACGTGACTTTCTTTTTTAGCTTTTCGGAAATAATTAAACATTGCAACGGCAGATTATTTAGAATGATTAGGTCGATAAATTAGCGATTTCAACATGGTGTAACGAATTGATTAGAAAAATACTCTATATAGAGTTGATGTAATAAGAATTAATTCCGAATATTCAGTTTCCAGTAAAGTATGTAATGAATTATTTTCATTGATTTGTTCCTATTTTGACTGTGCTTTTTTTTTTTTTTCAAAATTTACATTAATTTGAACATTCGAGTGGGCAATAGTAATACAACGGGGTTTAACGAGCGCCGATCGATTTTAGTTCAGCTTATCAGCTTCGAATTTCAATTTCAAACTTTGGCCGATAACAAAGACTACGTCATGTCCACGTTAAATAGGAAATTAGAGCGATAGAAATTTGAACCAAAATTAGTTTTCTAATCAATTGATATTTGTTGTTGTTGTTGTTGTTGTTGTTTTCGTCGAGGGGAAAACGTTATTTAAAACTGCTCGTGAACAGCTACCGCGAACTAGTAAATGAAAGTGATATGACAATGACATCGTGTATACTTGTTTATTTTCATATTCCAGTTATTGAGTTATGACATCGCGATTAAATATGATTGAGTGGGACGCAAACAAACCTATTAGTAAATGTCGTTAATAAAAATAATTGATTTATCGTCTGCATATCTGGCGGCGGCGGCGGCGGCGGCGTTTGAGAGATGTTTAGCGTCCGTTTGCTGTGAAAACGTTATAAATTTGCAATTGTTACGCGAGCTTTGATTTTCGCGTGACTGAAATACATAAACAGTGTCGGACTGCCAACTGTCGTTCACGCGAGACGGAATTTAAAAAACTTTAAATCGAATAGTCGCTGATAAATCAAACTCAAAACTCGTCGGACGTCTTACGTTAGTGTACCGCGACCGTGGTAAGTAGATAGGTAGACCTATCTCTACTGCGATAATATTATAAACGACAATCGTAAAAAAAAATAAACGTTTAACCCTAACATCGGAGAAAAAATTATCATTTCCTGTATCTATTCAAGGAGCAAAGGAAAAATAACACACATTTTCAGTATTTATTTTATGCATGCGTTATATCAATTAACATTCCTACCGGTTATCTAGTGTACACAATTATATAATTAATGATAGCTCACCTTCGTAGGATATTTAAATCTAACGACTGCTACTTTAAATGCTTACCTTATTGACCGTTTCATACGATTTTCTTCGATTATATTATATTATACCCGAATGTATTTTCCAAATAATCCAAAAATTCCCCTCTGACCTCGATATATTAATTCACTATGTACCTATATCGATTTTATTCACGACTTTTGATTAATTGTTTTGATAAATTACATTTTAAATTCTGCTGAGAAACGTTATACATTTGCTTTACAAATTTTGTTTATACGTTTATTTATTTTTTTCGGACAATATAGTTGCACGTATCGTGTTTCGCGTAGGTTTTAGTCCTTAAAACAGGGTTGCCTATATACTTAAAAAAAACACCGACTGTATAATTATTATTATATAGTGCTTAAATATTATATCATAAGTGATTTTTTTTTTTTTATTTTCTTTCAATTAGATCGTGCGAATTGACTCGTAAAGATAAATTGTACAAAAACATCGAAATCATGAGCCATCGTAACGGAATGAAACATTTTTCTTTTGTTCCCGAAACGTACATCATGCCCAAAGATTACAACAGATTCATTTCGAATCAGTACCGACATCGAGGTCTGTGGATAGTCAAGCCTTTCGACTTATCGCGCGGAAGGGGAATCACGATCATAGACTACGTAATTCGTTCATATCGACGCGCCGCGCCGCGCCGTTCGGGTCACATTGGCGCGGTAATAAATAATTTTTTTTTATTTTCCGCAGTCGTTCAAAGACACTCAATCGACATTGAAGGAAAACGTTGTCGTCGCCAAGTATATCGATAACCCACTGTTGGTGAACGGATACAAATGGGATCTACGCCTGTACGTATTGGTCACGTCGTTCAACCCACTCGTCGTGTACCTTTACGAAGAAGGTCTCGTGAGATTCGCCACCGTCAAGTACGTGTGCGACAGAAGTCGAATTAACAACCGGCGAATGCATTTATGCAACTACAGCGTCAACAAAAGCAGCCCTAGCTATATTAGGTACGTACGTATACCTACGTGATTATACGTATTATGGACACATACATTGTTTCGACGCGGCGATTAGATCGTTTCATAAAAATATATATTTTTTACGTCCAATGTAATTTACATAGCCCGATTATTAAAAATAATGTCGTTAAATGGTTGGGTTTTTTTTTTTTTTTTGTATTTAAATATTAGTCGTCGACCGATTACGTACCTGCGCTTAAATATTAGTTAATTTTCTACCGGGTCAAATCATTATGATAATTGTGGTTTAGGAATTCGGATCCGGAACGAGAAAATGTCGGCCACAAGTGGTCGATGAGCGCTCTTTTAAATCATCTGAGGGAAGAGTATAGCATTAACACCGAAACTTTGATGGGCGAAATCGAAGATATCGTCGTAAAAACGATAATGAGCGCGACTGCTCAAATGCTACCGGCAATCAATTGCTTCGTACCTCATAATCAAAACTGTTTTGGTAATTTGTTTTCATAAATTATATACGAGTATATTATATTGTATATAAGTAGATAATGCACGTGAGAAACTGGACAATAACTTGTAATAATTATGTTTAATTAGCTAATTAAGTCACCACTCTTAATATAATCTATTTCGTTTTATAAAATAAGTTAAACTAGTTATACTGGTCACTGGTCGTCAACTCATAACTCTCAAGGTTTATAATTGCAGATGTATTACTATTACATCTATGTATCACGAGTGCACAAATTAATATTAATTCAACGTATTTGGAACTATTCACATTTTATGCACTAATTTGATTTACAATTTAAATATAACATAATACTTAGTGTACCGATAAACTATAAAAATGTCATTACAAACATCGATATGTATAGTTACTGTTGATTTTCAAAAATATTCGAAATCGAATGAATCGGAAGTGGGTTTTTTAATGTATAACTCGTCAACAGTCGAATTTTCAATTTATCGAAATCGGGCTGTATACACTAAGTATTATATAATCATATGTTTGGTTATTATAACCGTTATAATTACCTAATAATTCACATATTTTCATTTCGTCTACACAAATAATAATTGATCGACATTTGTTCTTAGAACTTTACGGATTCGATATTTTGGTGGACGACAAGTTGAAACCTTGGCTGCTCGAAGTTAACCTGTCGCCATCGTTGGGGATTGACTCGGCGCTCGACTCACGTATTAAAAGTTCAATGTTATGTGATCTATTTACATTAATCGGTATCCCTATTGTCGATCCGACAGTTTTTAACTTCAACAGGTACACCTGTCCGGCGTTTGGCCCGATCCGGTTTATTTTCGTACGTACAAAAATATTGTTATCGGTACTTTTGTTTTGACAATTTACAGAAACGTCCGAAGGCCGAAATCGGATATCCCGAGGAAGAGGAATACAAACGTAAATGTAAACAATCTCAGCAACGACGAAAAACGTTTATTAAAAAACACCGTTGACCAGAACCAAAGGAGCAGAGGTTTCATACGGATTTTCCCTACGTACCTGTCGTGGAAAAAATATTCCTCTTACCTGGGTAATAAAGTCATATTGGTTTTGAGTCGTCGCGTCGAAAGTTAATGTATTTTTATTGTCGCAGATAATATCAACGGCATACCTAGGGGATCCACCATACCGCCGTTTTACGTGAAACTAATAAGAAATTACAATTATTTTTTAAACGATCATTTATTCAACGACAATTCTTCGTTCTACATGGACATCAGTAGACAAGATCGTTACGAGAGGTCTTTAAAAGATTTCAAGCAGAGTCTAAACGGTTGTACAAAATTGATGATCATTCGTTTTACAAAATTTCATTAATATTCTAAATCCGTAACGTTACAGATAGTAAAGACGTCGATGAAATAACCGACATGACAAAGTTGAAAAATGCAATTTTAAAATACCTAAACAACGGTTATGTGTTCAGGTAATATAAAAAACAAACGACTGCTATTGCCTGTCGAAACTAATTAAAACCGTGCACTTATAATACTTACTAATATTATATTATATTACGCCATGTATTAATAATGCTTTGATTTCATATCAAACAGAGTGATATTTTTTTAACTCGATGATAAGATGTGCCACTGAGAAAAACCAAACAATTATTTTCATTTTAAATTTTATTTTTTATTTTTCATATTTTACTCGCTTGAAGTTTTACATTGTTTCATATTTTTCAAAACTTGAGGTTTATATAGTTATGGTATAATAATTTAAATTATAATAAATAAAAGAATTTCGAAAATATGTAAACGCATAGTTTTTAGTAAATAATTAAAAAGCAATATATAATAAATGGACATCGTATGTTTAAAATCAATCACTCTGATGATATATTTTTCAGCTATAACGCTAAATCTGTTAACATACTTATAAATTTTTCTTCGTGTTTCTTTGCTTGCTTTTCAGTAATCTTCAGGCTCGACAAACATTTGCTCTATACTTGACTTATATTTCTGCATCGTTAAAAAAATGCGCTTTGGAGAAACACTATAACAATCCGTCTAATGATCTTGTACTGATGGTTTTGATAAAAGCTTCCAAAAATCTCAGTATTCCTTTAGACATCGAGGTTAGTTGTACTATATTATTATTTATAAATAAATTGAACGCGTTCTAAAATGATACAAACGTTATTTAAATTGAAAGTTTTTAAAAATTATTAAGTGATTTACAAAATTTATCATAAATAAAAAATTTATAATTCTCGAATAGTTAATAGTTTATGACGATTATTATTTAAAAAATTGTATTATATTATAATATGTGTAATATTTTTGTAAAATGTTTTGGACATGAATACAATTTTATTGTTTTTGATGAATAGATTAATCGATTTATTTTCAAATATTTTCGCTGAATTAAAATAATTGAATTGAAATAATTGGAAAAAAAAAAAATTAAACAGTTTTTATAAAATTTATTATTTTTACGTAAATACGATCACTGGATACGAAAATAAATTCTTTGACCGCCTAGTTTTGATTTTAAACTTTTACTATTTTTCTGGTTACGTTTACATAATAAAACCATATAATATATATATGTTTAAACTCGTAAAGAAAGTATTTATTTTGTTTTTTAAATTATCCTTTTTTTAGTAGGGAAGAGTTGTAACTTTCAGTTAGTGAATCTGCGAATAACAATCTTATATTATACGTACTGTATTAGATGAAACGTTAAAAACCCCGAATAGTAATTTGATCGAGTCATTAGTGAAAAAAATAAAAGCGAAAACAATGGAAAATTTTAGCGAACGTTTATTATTATATTTTCTTCAATAAAATAAGTTGGGTTTCATAGTTTGAAAACGTAACACAAAGTAGCCACTCGTATATAAAAAATAAAATTATTAATTTTTTCTACATTTAATGTTCGAAGCCGATTGTTTTTACGAAAAGTGATCCCTAGTTACTTTTCTTCTTAGAAAAAAATAAAATATCAATACAATAATTGTATGGGTACGCGCTAAATACTTAAGTTACAAATACGTAAAATCAAATAAAAAAACGATAAACATTACACGCGATGATGTAACCATTACAGGGACAAAGATGACATCAGCTCCGGGACCCCGAATTATAAATTTATTAAGTGTTCATCATTCCCTCGTCGATAACGTTAACGAAAAAAAAAAGCGGAAGAATAATAATTGTGGTGTCTTCCCTCTAGGCGCTATAATATGACCGTACTGCTCGCCTCTAATTACGCCGACCTTCGTCCGAAATCGTTTTCTGAATGCGATGATCTACCGTGTTGTATCATCAAACGATTACGAATGTTTCCCGAATAATGTGACTATCACGAATCGTTCACGACGACCAAGACCCGGCGTCTTGTTTCCGTTCCACACGAATAAAAAAAGCACGATATATAATATATGGGCGTACGTGATTTGCGTCGAGAATTACCAAAGATTAAAATTTCAAACACCTACGTGTGTTAAAAACAAAAAAAAAATCTCTCCACAATTGCACCTACTCGTGTCCGCCGATGACGAATCGAGTGTGTACCTCGTTTATTAAATATCAAACTTTACAGTGCTGTTCATACATTTTGTCAAACAAATTTAAAAAAAAACTCGACCATCATGGTTACGATTTTTTAATCAAATTATCTCTTTTGTGTACTTTCTACATTGTTCGTATCCAATTTCATTTTATAGTCTTTGTTACTTACTTTTGTATGTTGTCGTCGAATAGACAACAGTCGGGGAGTGGATATTAAAATATTTTTAATGATATATTTTAATGTGCATGGCGTTTAAATTTTTCAATCGATGTTCACCGATACGATCGGTTTTGCTCGTGTGCCCGAATATATATTATAATTGTGTAAATTAACACGACATCTAATTTTACAGGTTCCCAAGTCTACGTTGTCGACAAACAAAAAAACAATGGGAATATTTCAACTGTTGGAGAGCTTTCTATTGAAATACAATTACGATACCGTAATGTATACGACGCAAGAAGACAATTCGAAAAATTGTTTGCCCCACAAATTGTTCAATCTGTTTCTCTCGCGTGCAAGGTATTTTCCATTCGATTAATAATTACATTTTCAATTCGTTGAACATAGAAAGATCGTTTTTTTTTTTTTTTCATTTCATTATCAACGTAATAAATCCATAAAATGACACATAATACATAATTTAACACTTATCGCACACAATACTATTTTTATTTTTTATAAGGTACAGGTGGTACGACGTACTCGATTACAACATTTTTACAATAACATATTTCATCGATAATATCATTGTTTTCCATAACATTTGGTCATAAGTAAAACGTTTGTTTTTCACAGTAAAGAAGATATCGAAGAAGTGATTGGCTACTCGAAACACAATTGTCTGTCATCTGCGATACATCCTGTAAACGACACTAAGACTTCTAAGGTACTCGAATCAAAAGTTTGGAAATAGGTAAAACGTAGTATTGCCTACATAATTTTTACACAAAATAAAAGTTTTTTCCCTCATAACTATTACGTTTAACACTGTTTTTTTTTTTTTTTTATATAATATTTGGGTTTATTACCACCATTTTTTCTTCGATTTTTTTAATACAACTTAAACATTTTTTAATAATCTAGTCATTATTCTATGTGTTAGATATATAACTCACGAGGTATCCATATTTCAGTATTTTACCAAGACTGTGGAAAAGAAAATATAGGCCAATTTATTCAGTTCATTTTGATAATAAACTGTTCAACTAATTATTATTCGTCGATTAACAATTTTACCAACTAATTACCGATAATATCAAACGCACATCAAATCTAATAAGCCGTACAGGTCATATATACCGTTCCATAAACTTTGTTAACATTATTATAGCCATGTTTCTTTTTTTCTTCAGTTTTACTCAATACTTGCTTAAAAATGTATCTTCTCACCGAAATACATTTATACATAATATACTTGCATAATGTTACATACAGGTATTATGATTTGCCAAAATATTCAATGTTCCTAAAATAATACATTTGTATTTGCTAAAAATAATATTGATTGAATTACACCAAACGTATTTGCCAAAGAAATTAACACGATAAATAATAATATCTAAATTCATTTTTTAATTTTCTAAGTTTTATAATACGCCAAATGCCCTACTGTACTAAAAGTAAGCACATAAATATGTTGTGCTTGTTCGTTGTTTATATTTAGATATCTGTCCACAAAGTTTTAAATCAGACGATGTACTTGAACAACGTACTAAATCTCACCTAATGATAAATCGTTGACGTTTCTATTATGAAAAGACACTTTTTGTGTAAATTCCTCTCAAAAGTTACCTATTGATATTTTCTACTTTCGAGATAATAATATAACGTCTAAAAACTAAATTTTCAACGAGAAAATATCACAATGTCCTTTAGTCCTAAATCCCGCGAACCATTCGTCAATTTTATTTTTACAAAAATTTATAAATAGACAATTCAATAGATATTTTATACATAGACGTATAGCATTTTTTTTGATTTTTAACATTTTCTTATTCTGAAATCAATGGATACCCCTAGCTATTTGAATCAAAATCCAAGTCATTCGATGAGAATTTTTTTTATATTTTTTACTAAAAATAATTCACAATCTACAGAGTATAGTGTGCGCGCACAATAAGTATGTTAGTACAAGGTGTCCCACAATGATTTACTATTTCAATGTTGTGGCTATCGTTCAAATTCTATAGACATCTTGTACGGTGATTTTTTCTATGATCCGTTTAGTGACACTTTGTAGTTTAAAATATAGTGAAAACAACGCTATCAATACAAAAACTAATTTTTTTTCACAAAAAAAATCCATACAGACCAAATAGTCCAGTCATTTAAGCTCTAAAATTGATGTTTTGAGGAATTAAATCGGAAAGTTTTGAAACTTTGAAAAAAGTTTGGTTATAGACTCCTGATTAACCAAAAAAAAGTCGCCATCCCTCCGAGGTCCGGAAGTGTCCGCCATCTTGGATTTTATGTCCGATTTTTCAGTTTTTTAAAATTATCTTTGGAAATACTAAGTTTATTTCAAAAATACCTCTATGCAAAAATGTAGCTAACAAAATTTTAAACAAATATGGTTTTATTATTTTTTTTGTAGCTTGAATAGATTAAAAGCAAAATTTAACCAAGTGTTATCATATTAGACGCGGCGCGTATTAATACTATACACGTATTTACATAGGCGGCGCGCCGCATTCGTGTCCACTAGAAACGCAATATTTACGTTTTTTATACATATTACAGGTAAACACTATTATTGATATACGTTTATATATTATAAATAATTTAAATATTATAACCATATGTATTATTTAGTAAAATATAAATATTATTTTATAACATTATGTAAGTACATTGAATATTTTACAGAATCATCACAACATTTGCTTTATTTACATTTTTTTTTACAATTAATATTATTATTCTAATTCATTATACATATTTTAATTTATAATACATTACATAATTCATTTTTGCACATTTAATTTTTTCTAAAATACATTTTTTGTAAAATTATCAATGTACTTACATAATGTTATAAAATAATATTTATATTTTACTAAAAATACATATGGTTATAATATTTAAATTATTTATAATATAT
The DNA here is from genome assembly GCA_948098885.1 of Drepanosiphum platanoidis. NCBI lineage: Eukaryota > Metazoa > Arthropoda > Insecta > Hemiptera > Aphididae > Drepanosiphum > Drepanosiphum platanoidis. Next base: position 12,707,387 of record OX402533.1, read on the forward strand.
AAACGTATATCAATAATAGCGTTTACCTGTAATATGTATAAAAAACGTAAATATTGCGTTTCTAGTGGACACGAATGCGGCGCGCCGCCTACGCGCAGCCTATGTAAATACGTGTATAGTATTAATACGCTCCGCGTCTAATATGATAACACTTGGTTAAATTTTGCTCTTAATCTATTCAAGCTACAAAAAAAATAATAAAACCATATTTGTTTAAAATTTTGTCAGCTACATTTTTGCATAGAGGTATTTTTGAAATAAACTTAGTATTTCCAAAGATAATTTTAAAAAACTGAAAAATCGCACATAAAATCCAAGATGGCGGACACTTCCGGACCTCGGAGGGATGACGACTTTTTTTTGGTTAATCAGGAGTCTATAACCAAACTTTTTGCAAAGTTTCAAAACTTTCCGATTTAATTCCTCAAAAAATCGTTTAATGACTGGACTAAAAGTGTTATCATTCAGACGATATCGAAAAAAAAAAATTATTAGATTTTTGGCTGGGACGGATGTCATACGTTTAACCATGAGCTGATATTCTCTGCTGCCATCATAACTGTTCAATTGAGTGCATTTACTTACAGTTTTTAAATCATTATTTTTTATAATATAATTTGTAGATAAAATGTAAGATTTTAATTATTTTTCTATAAAACTCCCTACCCGATAGAATCGTATAATGAAATCCTACATTTTTTTTTGTAACAAAAAAAACAGAATTATTTTGAAATTTACTCAACAACTTACTTAGTAAGAAAAAAATGATTTCACCCCCCCCCCCCCCCCTTATACCCTTGTCTTTTATATTTGAGCATTGAGTTTAACATATTTTTTACTAATCGTCAAATAATCTAGTCAAACTTGTTTTCTTGTGCAATCATTTTTACATAAAGTTTTTTTTTAACAAAATTATATATTGTGTACTTAACTTCTATAATCATAATATATGCAACTATATTGTATTTTACATAAACGCTTATAACTTATATTATAATGCATTACAATAGGTTTGTTTAATGTTTTTTTTTTTTTTATAAAATTTGGTAAATCCGTAGTATAGTAATTTGTATGTATTAATTATTATTTAATTTATACTTTGCTAGTCCAACTATTGTGATTCTAAATAAATTTAAAATTGTTTTGCACATTTTTATTGTTAAATATTAAATGCTTTTATCTATTTTATAAGTATTGAAAATTGCTACATAGAGTATAAATTAGTTGTTTTTTTTTTCTTTCATCTTTACATGTTTTATTTTTTAAATATTTCAAATTTATAATTATTATTGGTTTTTTTTTTCTCTAAAATCTCTAAAATACCGTCTTAAGGGACAACAATAAAATATAAATACACCGTTAAAATTATTTGTCGACATTTATCAAACTATTGTTGCCATTTTATAGGTATAAAATAATATTTTTTTGAAATTATTTTAAATCTTGTGCTTGGAAAACCAAGTATATTGAAACAACAGTATTATTAAAATTAATTTTTATTACCATTTAATTGTAATAGTTTTGTAATGATTTTTTGTAAAAAAATTGTTTATAAAACTACGCCTAACTAAACAGTGAAACGTCCTTTAGGTTTAAGTTTTAAAATGTAGGTGTATTTTTGGCCATTTAAATAATCAAATGAGTTAAAGACTAATTATTCATAATTTTTCATCTAAACAGAACCTTTACATTTTTTTTTTTTTTGTGTATTCATTTATCACTACCTACCTATTGATTGTTTATAATATAGTTCAATATTATGTACCTACCTAATCATATAAAATCACCTATTTTTTATTGTTTACCAACATATTGTGCAATATTTTTTTTTATGTGTGTTTGTCAAATACAAGATTCTATTGTATACCTTTTATCACAATTATTAGTGTACCTCGTCCTTATGGTTCTTTAATTTCTAAATTATTTTGTCTACATTCCGATAAAAAATATGTATTTTCAACTTTTTACCGTGTTGCAACTTACCAAGTTTAGTATATATATATATGTATGTTACTGTTAAAGTCTTGTACTAGAAATTTTATAATTTAACCTTAATTTCTAGTTAAAGTATTTTCATTCAAATTATTTCAATTCTTTATCTAAAAAATGTATAAAACAACTAGTTAAAGACAGTATAATATACCTATACACACTCTTAAATGTTGTTTGAGTTGCCTACTTAACATTTTTTTTTCCAGGTTCTTTTTTTCATAAAATTAATGAATCAATATAGAACCATTGGTTTTTAATATTATTCAGTCAGTAGAGTCCAAATTAGCACAACAATTTTACCCGAAATTATACACAGAAGAATGAAAGAAAAGAATTGCAGAATGAAACATTGATATAAATCCAATTGATTCTTTGCTTTGTTCTAATTCTTAAACAGCATAATATTATTCATTGCATTTTATTTTATTTTTCATATATTATATAAATTATGTTTTGACATCAAGTCTTCAGGTTGAAATTTTTTCTAAAAATAATTCCTATTCAATAAATCACTTCTATGCTCTGATGAAATTACTCTGTTAACTATCAATATATTTTAAATGTATATTAATGATATTTATATTCACACGATGTTATGTAAAATAACATATGTCCGTATGAATAAATATACATTCAAAGTGCATAAATATATACTGATTAGGTATGTGAAGATCGACAGCTCAATAGATTCAATTAAACGTACTCGATGCACTGGATCATCAGCACCGTTTGAGGGAAGAGAACTACGGTAGGGCCGTACTTGAGACATGACGAAGAGGTTGTTTTTTACTACCTGTAGACATTTCTATTAATGTATATTTAATGAAAATTGACATTACTGTTATTACTAAACTTTTACACTTTTCAAAAGTGATTGATTTCAGTGCATTTAAAGAAAATTGACAAAAGTAGATAAATATCGGTAAGATCGTTCAAATTTTGTAATACACGCAAGTTGAAAAAAAAAAAAGCCCGTTTGAAGTTGTTTTTAAATTGTCGTTTATTTATTTCAATTTTACTTTGCATCATCAGATTACTTATTATTGTTATTGCTATTGTTTTTGTCGGGTCAGGTTATTTTCAACTCGAAACGTTTGGATTTGAACAATTTTGTATTAAAAATCAACATCTGTATTTCAAAGTAACACCACTGAGGGAGAGAGGCACCGTGGCGTTGCTTAAATAGCCACCCCGAATTCATTAGATCGGTTTAAGGTCGGTTTTTTCCATTCGTTTTTTTTTTCTTTCTACAATCAAACTTTTACCTAATTATAAATAATACTTTGATTATCAATTACGCTTTAGAGTTTGAAAATAAAAACGTAGTTTTCGTTTTATCTAATATTTGTATAAAATGAGAATACAGATACTACACTAACCGGCCAATAAGGAATAACAATAACGATAACAGTTAAATGCGCTTATTTAATTATTATGTACCAATTAAAATCATTTTTTATGATTATCGTAAATTATTAGACTTTTTTTTTGTTAGTGAGAAAAATATAGCGTTGAAAGTGATTATTTATTCGAAGACTAATAAACAGTCGAGATAGTATTTTGGAAGGGCCAACACGAAGAGAACTTCAAACGAATTTACGTAAGTTTGTTAATTATATTCAATGTTAAAGTTACATAACGGTGCTTTGTACGCGATACACGAAACAAAATGGTTTTTTTTTCTATATATTATGTAGACTTGATAAAGAAATATTCCAATCAAATCACCAAGTCGAAAGAAATCACAACATTAATATGTTTTAATAATAGAAGAATTAAAAAAATTGTAGACAATTATCCATCACTGTGAAAACCACGTCAAAAAAAACCCACAGAAAACGATTTATGAAGAAATATTGTAGGTGAGTAGAAAGACGTACGATTTTAATTTGTTTTTTTTTTTTTCAACAAATGCTATACGATGCCAACCACATATTTTTATTTTACATTTTTTATCTCTTATTTTAAAATTTTTTTTTACATCCAAGTTCGTTTCTTTTATCTATTTAAAGTTCTTTGTCGAAATTTTAGACTTAAAAGAACGTCGTTTTTTTCTTTATTGTTCATACGATAATTTTTATTTATCTCAAAACAGTCAAAATCACAATATTATATCTTTACAAGGTTGGGAAAGTAAACTGATTTTAATATCTCGTTAAATCAAATTAACTTAAGACAATTTTAATTTAAATGAATTATTATTCGTTTGTATTGCGTACAAATTACAAACTAAATAAGAACAAAAAGTGTATTTTTAACAATTTTTTTTTCTACGACCTACTATATAAATGATGGACAACGGTGAACCTGATTTTATTTTAAATTTTGATGTAAGCAAAATACGTACTTTTAGATAATATTATTTTACTTGGTTAATTATAATAATCGGGATTTTATAATCATACAAAAATAAATGATTAATATAAAGGAAAAGAATAATTTAACTTGACAATGAATTAACTTAAAATATTGATTAGTAACTATACTAATAATTAGTATAACTTATTATCTTGGAAAAAATACGACTCGTTAATTTATTTAATAGTTACTGTGGAAAAAAAAAAAACAAATCGTTCGATAATCTAATTTACAAAAATTGTATGAAAGCAAATCAAACCGAAATTAAAAAAATTAATTCATATTGAAATTGGATAATATTCGTCCCGGTTTAACAACGTCGTGACGTAATTAATATCGCGTACATAATACAAAATATATACTCAGATAACTAAATTTACAGGCAATATTATTTTTCATTAAATGCATCTAGTTTGTTTTTTTATTTCCGACTATTCAATCAAATATTTTTTTTTTATTAATTTTTTAACCAACGAGTTTGCTATAGATTATTCGTCAAGGGTATTCGCTCGGTGTCGAAAAGTCGTTTCAAGTGCGTTTTAATTGTACATTTTTTTTTTTATGTTCTCGTTTAATGGCTAGCGATAAGATTTATGAAATTATACCATGTTCGCGATAATATATTATTATGTCGATTCTCACCTCTGGGTCAGCCTCCGACGCGAGTTGAAAATAATAAAACACGCTCGCGCGTACTTATCTTTCGCTTCTACGTACATAATAGTAGCGTAAATATTAAAATGACTCAAAATTAACAAGTTTATATTTCGGTCAGTTTTCGGAGTTGATAAAGGTATGTATATATACTATGTATCGTACGCGAAAGTTTAAATCGAAAACACTGCTCTTAATTTCGACTAAATCCCCCGCCTATAACGTGTAACAAAAGTACAGGTTCGACAAATCGATATATTTTTTTTAGATTAGTACTACGTTATAAATTATCAATTATATATATATATAAGTTATAAAAATAAACGAATAGTAATAATTTCATATAATATTGTTTAGTGAGCATTTTATTAATCAAAAGTGCATTTAAAAAATGCAATTTTCAAACATTTGTCTAGTCAGAATACCTACATATAGTAGTCGACTGCTTGTGATATCTATTAAATAATTTCGTAATTAAATATAACCGTATATACCAGCGGTTCCCAAACTTTTTTTTTTCCGCGGTGCCCTATTTTGGACCAAATTTAACCGTATACGTATACTATATACCAGCGGTTCTTAACCTGTGGTCCGCGGCCCCCCGAGGGTCCGCAATACTCTTGTCGGGGGGTCCGCGGCCGCCTTAACACCTAACATAAGTCAATATAGTGACATGAGTGCATTGCTACAATATTTTTGGATTGTTATTTATTTTTTTCATATAAAATTATAAAATTCGACAAAAAATTGGTAGGGGGTCGGCGATTGCTAAAAATCTTTCATCGGGGGTCCGTGTCCTACAAAAGGTTAAGAACCGCTGCTATATACTATATAGCCGGGGTGGCCACAACGAGGCTCGCGAGCCGCACGCGGCTCTTGAACCAAATCTAGACTAAAATTGAGGCTATGAGAGCAAAAATGGCTTAACCCTCTAGCGCGCGTTATTGAGTTATATGCGTTTTATTATTACGTTTGTTTTCAATGATTTTTTTCTCATAAAATTGTGTTATTGTTTAGAAGTGTGATTAACAGTTACCAACTGCAATTATTTTTAAACACCATTAGAGTCATATATATGAGTCGATAAAATCAATATTTGCATTATCATAATTTGGTGGGTTAGGCCACTTTTGCTCTCATAGCCTCAATTAATAAATATAAAATTCTGTTAGAATCGTTAGAAACGTTAGATAGTGTTTTTATCGTCACAGTCGTCGTTATTAGGTTTGGATTGGCACTTAATTTGATTTCAAATGAAAAATGTGTATTCATTTTATAAACATCGCTTTACAACGTGGCTCGCCTCGAATTAGCTTTATAGTATATAGTGTGTATTTATTACACAATATATCCGAGTACGTATAAAATTGTGAGACTTTGGCCAATAGTACATTTTCGTTCAAAACAACGTGGCGTTTTCTTTTTGAAATTATTTTATTTAAAAACAGAAAATAATTTTATAAATAACATATACACGTATAACTCACCCTAAAGTTAAGTAGTAACGTGTCTATTTTCACCGGTGAACTATTACATAAATTGTGTACGAAAATAATAATGTATAATAATGTGCGTTGAATTTTCAACGAAAAGTGATAAAATATGAACGACGAACGCGTTTTAAACGCGCAATATTAATTAATTTCGATCGAGTACGTATTAAAAATTATGATATCTCATACATTTCAAACAAATAATAAAAACACAATGTAAGTACACCTATCACGTCGACCAGGTGGCCCTTTATTTTTGCGGACGGTTTATCGTGATTACAGTCTCTGTGATTATCACAAGTGGAAATCACAGATATAAATAATAATAAATGTTCACATACGTCTATGATTATATAGAGAGACACACATACGGCAAATCATATTTTGAATGCAATGAAAACGGGCGAAATAATAATAATAATAATAAATATTATCAAATTAAAAACATAACCTATAAATACGGCGCGGCGGCGGCCAGAAAAATATCGTGTATTTTTCGTTTTATCATAACCGTAATGATAACCGCCGACCGGGACCAAATTTATAACAGCATTATTGTGTTTATACGTTTGTTTGTTTACGTTTTGTTCTGTTGCGCGTTTTTTTTTTATCCCGTTTTTATTTTATTTATTTTTTTTTAATACGCTAATTGCCGACAAGTATTATCTAAAAATTGTAATCATCTAAAGCCGCGAGTTTTTTTTTGTAATAGAGAAAAACAAAAACCAATCAAGTAATGCGAACAACATTGTATACATTGTTTTGAGTATCATAATATTATCGTTTGTTTGTGTCGACGAGTTGGGATGGAATCGAGTACAAACCCGAGTGACGAACGCGACATTTTCATAACGACTCGGCAACGTGTAAAAATACACATGTCTTTAGAATTTATCCTATGAAAATAAACGTTCGGATTTGTCTTTTCGAAATCGGATTATTCGACGCGGACAATAATTTATCATCTTCTCTCATTTCACTTCAGGTCGTTCGATTCGGAGACGACCGCTCGTCGAACAATATCGTTATTTAATTTTATGAACAATATGACTTTTTTATTTTTATTACTATTCTACCAAGTAAACTTGTTAACATTCAAAGTACCACTATGTATTTATAGGTACATTTTTATCTCCAAGTTTTTTTATAAACACTCATTGATTTAATATGCGTTCGTTTAAACGCTTAGTGATTCGTGTCACTCGTGTCAAGTAAGCTAGGTACTTCCAATATTGTATTGTCGCAACAAACGTTTGTATACCTATCGAATTACATTAATAATTTATTGAAAATGCATGGCTCTAGAACTTAAATAAAATATTAAGGTTTTAAGTTAGTTTTTACACACATAGGTATTAAGTATGCACCTGTTGGCTGCTAATTGACAATGTTTAAATATTTATACCGTTAAATGTTATTTAAATAGACATAGGCTAGGTGAGTTTAATCTATTGATTCGATTAGGTTTCGGTTTTAAATTATTAAGTATAACTCATTTTATTTTTTAATAATTAGCAACAATTTGACTTTGCCTTATGATATTAGATAAAAACTATCAAATTGTATGTTTATAGTTATATGGATTGTATTCAATTTTAAATCGTACCGGTTAATTTATATTTTATTTCTTGATCGAGCAATTTCATACATTTAATTGCATTGAATGATTTCATATTTTCACTTTGATTTTCACTCTTCCTAGGTATATATTATAATAAATGTTGTTTGTTTAAATTATAGTTTTTGATTATTGCAAAAATTATTGCAAAAATTATTATATTCTTTAACGACGCCAACATAAAATAGGCCAATTAATTGATTGGATATTTTTTATTTCATAGAACTAACATGGCATGTTCAAAATTTTTGTGTGATCCGAGTAATGAAACCGAAGAAAAAGCAATTGAAGAGGTAAAGTTGTTTTATAAATATGAATTTCTATTTTATATCTTATTACATTTTTTACTTGAAAAATTGTTTTCTTTCACTCAAAATCATTTGAAACAAAATTAAAACTTAAATATTTTAATGAAGTACATTTAATTTGTTCATTTTAACAAATGTCTTTAAATTTTTACATAATTTAATTTTTAGATTTTGATTTTCTATAATAATTATGTTTGGTATTCAATATTAATTTCTTAATAAAGTTGATGATGATCATACAAATTTAATAAAAGGTTTCAAATTTTAAAACCCAATTACAATGTATGTAATTACTTGTTACTTTTTTTTATTCTTAAATAGTTGAATTACAAAAAAAATTTACTTTCAAAATAGTTGATCTTTTTTTTTTCAATTAAAATATTTATTTAAATTTGTATGTTTTATTTACCAGCAAAGTTGATATAGAATGTTGTTGATAGTAGTAAATGATAAACAATTATCTCAATAATTTCATTAATTATTTGATTTTTTTTGTAACAAAATAAAAAGGTACACTTTAAAAGTTATCTAAAGCAAAAAAAAAAAAATTCAAATTCAAATTTATTTGCAAGTGGTACTTACTTTGTTTTTAATTGAACACTGAATTACATTGTATATTTTCTATTTAATAATTTACTAATTAATGGAATGAAAATTTTCATGTAAATATTAAATTACTTATATTATAGTCTATTGTCTATGAGTTTATTTGATTCGCTATTAAAATACATTTGTTTACAGCTAAATAACTACAGTACCTAATTAATTTGTTAATTTTAAAATATAGCTGTAGATTCATATGTTTTATAAAAACCTGGCTCATATATTTTTTCCCCTTTTATATTTAAAAAAAAAATAAATAAAAAATAGATAATTATAAGTTATAACTTTTGTACTTGGTAATAAAGTGTGTAAGTTGTATTTTATTATTACAATAACATATAGAATTCTTTTCTAGTCTTTTCAAATATAAAAATTATATGTTCAACTTTAACTAGTTTAAACCAGATTATTTTTTGTTTTAGAAAAATCTTACAGAATTATTTAAGTCTTTATTTCATTTGGCACCGACAATTAAAAATCATGAAAATCTAATAAGGAAAATAAATAAAGAACAAAATAAAGTAATTGAGAAGGGTTCGATTGGTCCAAAATCACAAGTATATTTGATATTTTTATCAATTTTAGCTGATAAAATATGATTTATAATGAAATTTTTATGATTTGTTAAATAGGAAAAATTATCAAACCTATACAAAGCGGCTGAACAAGAAGCTAGCGAGGAAGAAAACATGATCAAAAAATTGTTGGATAAGATTTATGAAATCCGAAACATACGCCATCAAAAAATCAAGGTACAGTTGCTTCAAATGCCAATAAATTAAATTATTTTTAATTTTTTTGATTTTAGACACTCATGCAGTCCCAGCGGAGTTCTTCATTCTTGAAAAGTTTGCAGATTTCAGCATTAAGACTACCCGTTTGGTTTCCGTCTAATGATGAAAGACCACCCCCATTGTGCGGTGCCATTGAACCTCATCCATCTTATGTGGCCAAAGTAATGAATACATTTTTATTCTCATTTAAAATGTGAAATAATATAATACACTTAATTTATTTGATGAAATTAAATGCAAATTTTAGTGCGGCGATTTGGTGGCAGCGTTGGTTAAACAATCTGGTGAAGAGAGATGGATTGTTGCCGAAGCGGTCGAGTTCAAGAATGGGAAATATGAAGTGGAAGACATAGATATAAAAGAAACCAACCGCAATTTCAAGTTGGAAAAAAAAAATGTAATACCGCTACCTCTAATGAGAGCTGATCCGGTTACTTGCCCTGATGCTTTATTTGCCTGCGATCAATTTGGTACGTTTTACTATTGTGCAACATGTTCATAATCATTTAATTCAATGTGTTTTATAGTTTTGGCCATGTATCCACAAACCACTTGTTTTTTCAAAGCTCTTGTGAAAGCAATCCCCAAGACAAGTTACGACGGGTACGAAGTGTTATTCGAAGATGATTTCAACCATTTCACTATAGAGATGTCTGTGTCTCAAAGATTTGTTGTTCCATTTCCAAGAGAATAAGAAAATGAATGATTTTTTTCCCCAAAAAAAAGCTAAATAAATTATAATTTATAACACTTTTAGTACAAATTTTGATTTATCATCATAATTGCTCATTAAAATATAATATTATGTTTTATGAAATGTTGTGTTGATAAAATAACAATAAAGAAATCTATGTTTATTAAATTTAAATTGTTAACTGATATAATATTTTGCATCCATTTTGCTTTTATTTCTAAATATTTGTTACAGCTCTATGAAGTTTGCAGAGTAATATGAATTTTAGTGTTTTATTCTAAACTAGTTGCTCTTACTCTTATATTATATAGTATTAAATGTCATAATAATCAACACCGTCAAATTAAAAAAAAAAAAAAATTAATCGACTCGTAAGAGCATTGAAATGCTGATTCGTTTTAAGTGAAATGGTTTTAAAAACAATTTTATTTCAGCTCTGTAAATATCAGCTATAGAAAATCTATAGAATGATGTACAGGTAGTATTGGTTTCATGATCACAATCTAAAATATTGATAACCATAACAAGGAAAAATAAATATTAAAACCGTGTAAATAAAATTGATCGGTCCGATTTTTAACACAAACGGTAGTTGAAAGCGTATGGAAAAAAGTAGAAGATAATAAGAAACGGGCAATATATTACTGTGTCAACTGCTTTACTATCTCCAAATAAAAACAACTGTCCCATTGTAGCAAACATTAAAACCATTTTTTCCCTTAGTTTATGGTACAATAAATACACTAGAAAAATATTTAAGCAATACGCTTGAAAAAGCGGTAATTAAATCTAAAACATTTGAACGATAAAAATGAAAACGAAATGTTTCTATTCGAAAATATGTTTGTATTACAATGTCTTTCTGTGAACTGATACTTTTTATTCACATAAATTACATAATTTGTTAGGGTTTTTTTTTTGTAAACTAACAGTATGCAACAGTATGCTCTATTAAACGTCGACGTTGAAATTCTTTCCCAATCTCTCGATGATCAACTACACGAGTTGGCTATCAGTGTCGTTTAGAATTTACATTTAAGAATGATTTTAAATGAAATCGTTATCTCGATGCATCTAAACTTACCTATTTGGTCTGCTTGTCAAGGTGACCGAACACATTTTTTCGAACACTTTGATTTGAACACACGAATGTATTATATTAACCGGTGGAAAGAAACTTGAATTATTGTCATCACTTTAATCAACGCTTTATAATCTTTATCAACTTTAATAGACCTTTAAAAACCATTTAATTTGCAAAATTTAACGAAAATTGTTTTTTTTTTTTTTTCTTAAAAACTTGTTAAATTATTGTATTAATTTTTTTAGTTCGGCGGACATCGAGAGGGCGGAGGGTTCCTAGGCTGCCTCGAATAGTTCTCAAGCCCCCGAAAATGTTTACACGTCAACGTTTGACCGACTCGGTACTGTTATAATTAAATAATATGTCTTAATAATAATAATAATAATAATATGTACTCGTATAATTTGTTATCAGTACTTGGTACAATTTTATTTGTTATCAATGTAAACAAGGTGGATTAATCGAACGATTTAGGTAGGTATTATTATTTTCAAAATTACACATGGATTCGATCATCGTCGCAACTATATGGTAAAAATTCTGGCGGGGCCATTGTTCCGAAAAAAAAAAACCAAACAAATTTCCATCACGAACGTAAGCGAAATAATCGGGTAAGGCTGGGTTCACATGAAGAGCGTTAAACGCGCGTTTACAATTACTATTAAAAGCTATACCGACTGTACACATGGTAACGCGCGTTAGATAGCAACGCGCGTTCAACGCCGCGATAACGCCAAAAACCTGTCAGCGCGCGTTTGAACATAGTACAGGTTTGCATTGACGTGTTCAGTTGCAACGCGTATTTCATGGCGTTACGTCTGTTTTTCCACAAAAATGGAAGAATTTAATAACGATTTTTTTATTGACGAGATCGAGAAAAGGCCGTCAATTTGGGACACGACGATTCGTGACTACTCAAATAAAATAATTAAAAAAAATGCAATATCTAATTGCATTTTCGTCGGCCACAATTTCTTCTTTGATTTGGTCCAACAAGTCATCAAAGGATTTAATTGACATCCGGAAATAATTAAAAAATTTGGGTTCATAATTTCTTAAGCTTGGATACAGCGTGATGTACAAGCTTGTACTTAATCTGTTTTTTAAAATAGGATCAACCCAGTATCTCCTATTGCCCTGCCTACGACGCTGCATTCGTCGATATAAGGTCCATAAGCATACAGCTTCTGCTACGTCCATCTTCGCCGGAATATAAACACGACTGACTATAGTCGCGCGCTCAACGCGTAAAATCTGTAATTCATGTGAACACCGACTAAAAACGCGCGTTTAACGCTCTTCATGTGAACCCAGCCTAATAGTATAACATCGTCGCAGTGGTGTCAATACACGTTCCCCATTAATAAATATAAATCGTTCGTCTGTTTATTTATTAATTCGTGCTCCGTACGAACAATCGATTCTCGTTATACAATATTGATTATACAATTGACTATTATATAATAGATCTATTCTATCAACGGTTATATCTAGGGTTCGGATTTAAATGCCCTGAAAATATCAGAAAAATGCCCTTTCAAAAAATGCATTTATGACCTAAAATCTCTAAAAAAATGCCCTGAAAATATCAAAAAATGACGTTTCAAAAAATGCTAAATAATATTATCGCTCGATAAGAAAATAATCCGATAAAAGTTTAGTTGTGTGCAATAATATCGGCTAATTGGATGGTGTGACATAAGAAATTGTAAAAACCGGAAAACCTGATGTTAAATTAGTTAAAATAGTTCAAAATGAAAATAATTTTTATTACGTAGTACTATGTAGTACTTATATTTCAATGAGGTCAATTTTTTTTAGTCATAAAACGACAAATAGGTCAAAAATGTCCTAAAAAATTAAAAAAATGCATTATAACCGCCAAAAGATGCCCTAAAAATGATGAAATCCGCTAAAAATGCAAAAAAAGCAAAAAAATGCCCCAAAAAATTATTGTGGTCAGATCGCGAAGTACTTGAAACATATTTGTAGCTTGGAAGGCATCGCGTAAGATATCCCAAAAAAAAGATGCAAATGCATTGAAATCCGAGCCCTAGTTATATCAACCGCCGACGTACGTAACACAATACGCGCGCGTTCGGTACAGCCGTGTATGAAATGAAATATAATTTATAATAAGTAATATTGTTGTACACGATCAAATCGGTAATTACGAATTTCGAGTCGCTCGAAGAATGGACGCAAATATTACTACAATTACGGAAAATAGATATCGAAAAACGCCGGGTGCAATCGGCTTTTTACCATCTGTTCGTCGCGGGGCGCGCGCGCGAGCCGGTTGCCGCCGCACGAGTCGCCGCCGCGGTCCTTTGTCCAACGGCGATACTTTGTGTCTATTTTACGGCGCCCTCGCGCGCGTAACCGAATCGTACGGGGGCCGCCCAGTCGCTCGGATCACGGTCGGCGGAGATAAGCAGCCGCAACGGTCGCGATCACGTGATTGATAAAATGCACTGTATCGGAGTTGAGGTCAAGAGTAGGTCACGTCCGAACCGAGCGCGACTCGACACCGATATCATACGAATCGCGTGCCTACTTATCTCTACTAAATTACAATATTCACGACGCGAAGCACTAATTATTTTTTATCTGTAGCGTGAATATTAAATATTTTATTTATGTTTCGTTAAACACGAATATTAGTCGACGTGCAAAGGTCACGAAACGTAGATAAATAACATTTTCAATAAGGGCCCATAGACTATAAATAATGTGTAAGAGCGGGCCCGGATAAGTTTGTCCCTGGGGCCCTTGATTTCTCTCCGCGGCCCTGTGTATTTTGTAAACGCGCATATTGTTATTATAATATGAGACGTGCGCGTTTGTGAACCCTTGCGTTACGACCATACGTCTCGCTTTCGGGCTTCGTGTCCCGCTGTCCCCAAAAGAACCTAAATACGGCCGGCTTTGAAAATGTACAGGTGTCAAATGAAAATACGACTAGGTTTAAATCATATATTTGCACGAGTAATTAAATACAACCGTCGAAAAATCAAATAGTACCGCGTTGTAATCGAAACTCGTTCAAACATGTGAATAACAATCGGCAACGATCGCCTTTACTCGTAAGAGCCGCGAGTTCCGATACGAACACGTCGCGCGTCGCAAACATAATAACATTATAGTTCGTAACAATCTCGTATTGTATTTTGTAAACGCGCATATTATTATGATATGAGACGTGCGCTTTTGTCCCCAAAATAACTCAAACACGTCCCCGGCTTTGAAAACGTACAGGTGTCCCCGTGGGAGGCGCCCATAGGTAAAATTGTAGGCGAAATAAAAAGAATTCTCAAATTATTTTGATATCGAATTATAATATATTATAATAACTTTATTAATTATAAAATATGTAGACAATAATGTTATTTTCACACATAAATGTAAATATGCTATTATGCCATAGCCAACAAGTGCCCTGTTTTGCCCTACCCACTCCAACGGGGTTGCCCGCGGTTGTCCCGCTCCGAGGAAAAAAAAATTACGTTCGCGTTCAAGAGACACAATATCGGTCACGGCTCGTCGCGCGCGCGTCGGCTCCGCGTCGCGCGTCGCCGTGTTGAGAAACCCTGGAAATAATAACTCTGGACGTTCCGGAATATTCTACCGGCGCGCAGCCGATGCATTTTCGTGTGATGCCACGGCGGCACGTCGTTAGTACCCGGGACCCTTCGTCGTCCTTGACATTCCTCCGAACGAGCGGCGGCTCGGATTATTTTCGGGTTCAATATATATATATATATATATTATATTATCATCGCGTCGTCGTCGTCGTTTCACTCGTCCGCCCCCCATCCTCCGACAGATGGCCGGGGAACGCAAGAATGTTTCCACACGGTTATCGGTCGGGCCATCGCTTTGTATTTCGAGTGTGTGTGTGTGTGTGTGTGTGTCGGGACGGGTTTTTTTTTTTCCCATTATTTTTTTTCATTTTGAAGACGGGTCTAATCTCCGAGTACAGGCGGTCACGTCGCACTCGTATACGTTTTAAATCCTCGCGAGTGAGACGCAGCTGCGGGTCATAAAGACCTATACGTATTATTATTATTACTATTATAACTGCGACGGCCGACTACGTGGGAAAACGAGACGGAAATCATAAATTAAAACGCGGGCACGACATGCGCGTTAATGGGTTACACGCGTTACGACGACGACGCTCCGTTACGGCCGAATTTCAATAATAATAATATTACGTATAGCTGCTCGAAGCCGACCCGAAAAGAAGGGAGGGGGAGGGGGGAGGGGAGGGGAAAAAAATCGAAATACTTCGTGTGAAACGGCCGTCTCGCGTGGTCCTCGCGGAAAAACGTGGTTTTTATTTTGTAGTTTCGCGCGAACAGATAGCTCGTCGGAACCATATTATACGTACGTGCCCTGCAGGGCCGGCAAAACAAGCATCGCCCTCGAAAAAATTCGGCCCGTAAAACGTCCGGTATATAAAAAAATATACCTTATTACTACCAAAGTACTCGATCCGGCTCTGTATAAACCTACGTCTGAACGGGTTGTAAAAAATATTTCCCGGGGAACGGGGAGTGGGTTTTAATCTTGACTATTTTGACTATTTTTTTTACACGCCGGGTAAAGGAAGAGAAAAACACTGCCAATAAAAATAAGCGCGAAATTTCGGAGGCATACATTAATCACATTATCGCGAAGTTATCGCCCCCCCCCGCCATCCACCTTGTCCAATTCGTTTCGAACCGATGCCGATATTTTGCAAATAATTGCGAATTGGCGAGCTTAACAATCTGCCAATCACGTACAAACACAGAATAATATAGAAATAAATACGTTTAAAGGTTTAATTTATTAAAATTATAAAATATCGATGACAAAAAAAATAAAATAAAAATGAGAAATAAAGTGCGCTTTTCCTACCTGTCGATGCATTTTATTCGAAATCGGTCGTAAACATTTAAGCACTTTTCTTTTACACAATACTTCGGGCAAGACTTATTTTTTTTTTTGTTTATTTGTTTTTTTCATTATTAAAGATATTTTATTATTTTATACATTTAACAACATTTTGTTATTATTTAATTTATATTGTAATGTTGTATAATGTATAATAATTATCATTTGTACGCGCGCTCTAATAAATAATAAGAACTATTGATATTGTACAATCGCTCGCGCATGCGTGATAAGGACGCGGAATATTGGGAATAGTAATTCGTATGCACACCCGGCTTTCTCAGTCGCACGTTGGCTAGCGAGCAACGATAGTCGATTATTATCGTTTCGTCGGGCGGTCGTCGTCGACGTCGTAACAGTCAAACTTGCTACTCGCGTGTCCTGTGAATTTGATCGCGCGTTCACTGCTGTCGTCAATAATTGTTCCGATTACTTGACAATTATTCTGTTTAAGATGTCTGACAATTCCAACACCGGTCAACCGCTGGAACGTAGTGATGCCGACAATCCAACAGCTCCTCATTCTTCTCTGGTGGAATCATCAGCTGAACAGTTGGGTGTAGATAATCACAAAGAATCTTTGCCACCGTATTTTAAAATCTTTTTCGATGAAAACGCCCAAAATAATGCTTCTAGCGAGTAATTAAAAAAAAAAAAAAAAAATCTAAATTTAATCAATTCATTTGAAAAATGTACAGTTGAAATTATAATATGTCTATTTTTATTTTTAGTCAACCTGTAGAAGGTCCATCCGTAGAGCATGGACTCAGTACTGGTCAGAGTGATTTGGATCCAAAACGTCCAGTCAAAAAATTTCAATATCGTATACGAATTCCAATTAAAGGTACTAATGGCAAGATTTATCCTCTTTTCAGTTCTTCAAGAAGTGCATTTCATAGTAGAAACCCACCATTAATATATGCCAAACAAGATGTGCCCAAGAAAGATGGTTGTAGGTAATAAATTGGTTTTATGTAATAATTAGTTTGATAAAAAAAAATCAATTAATAGACAAATCACGTTGTAATATTAATATACTAAAATATAATTTTTTTTAGTAGGCCGATATGGAACTTAGAATTCAATACTAACTTACTGAACAATCCAGCGGTAAAAAGATTAAAAAACAATTTCATTAGAGGCTTGACGGTTCGTTTTATATTAATCAATTCTAAATAATAATATATATATTACAATTTAAATCTTATTTTTCAGAAAGATCATAAAATGTCTCAAAAATTGCGTGTTGTGCCGTAAGACAACAAATCATATTATTGCTATGATAATAAGACGGAATGCTATTTGAAAAATAATTCCGTATTTATATTAAATATTATAATATACCAATTAAATTTAAAACCCAATTAATTGTATAATTCAGAATATGTAAATTTCATTTTTAATTTATCATTTTAAAAGCATGTTTTACATTTTCAAAATCTTTTTAATCCGTTTATATAAATGTGTAATTGTTTTACCGATTCAGTCGTTTTAAATTATTTTAAGTTTTTTTTTTCTTTTACTTTTGTTCGCAAATCGATGAAAATTATTTTTGAAATCACAATTTGTTTCACATTTACGTAGCTTATTATTTATATAGTATTAGTCATTTCAGGCCGTTTTTTTTGGTTAATACTATTTTATTGCTTTAGTTCTGCTTGTAATACTTTTTTACTACATACATTTTTACTCAATGTTGGGAATATTTATCCGATTATCGTATACTTTATTAATTAGTACGTTAAGTTCATTTGTCGTATATAAGACTCCGTCTGTATTGCTCTAAAATCGTTCGATGCGGTTCGGTTAGTGAGTTTCGCGTACCCGGAGGAGTAACCCATTTTATGGGCGCATATAGTGTAGCACGTAAACTCAACATGGTCGCGGTTGATACGAGCAAAAATGTAAATGTATACTTTTTTTCATAATAAAAGAAATATTAATTTTTGTAAAAATTGCGGATTTTAATTTATTTCGAGTGCAAAGAGTTTATTTAATGTGCTGGAATCTATACATGTCTATTTTTCATTTCTTTCGAAAAAATATTTAGCTGTACAAAATGAATTCAGGCTAATCAGCCAGTCTATGATGTGGTTATTAATAATTTTGCAGCGATCTACTACAAAAAAATTGAAAAGATTTCGATTCGATAGATTTAAAAAAAATACAATTGACAATATTATATAACGTGTCCTCCGAATATTAACCAAGCTATTACAAGTAATTTGTTGACAACATAATTTGCATAAAGACGTGTAGAATTGTAGATTTTAGCGTTGTATTAACTATTATTATCTGTTTGTTATCATGTTAATAAACTTAACGTACGATCAAGTTGTCAATAAACTTGTGTTATAACATAATATAACTTCGTCGATTAAAATTAAAATATCTGGAAAATATATGGCTCAAGCACCCACAGTAAGTTGTATTATTGAAGTTGCGCCCGTGGTTATAGGTATGACGACATCAAAATTAAAAACACTAGTTTTAATGTTGAAATTGTTTTGTCTCGTTATAAATCGCGTTTCACTTTGCATTGCTTTATTTGTTTACGAAAACATCGTTCGACACATCAGTAGCGCGCCCTGGGGACCCGCGACGCGTGGACGGGACCGGTGAAAACAACTCGCCAACAGATAGCACTACGAATTACGGCGACGACGAAGGAAATTGCCCGCTCCCGAGCGAGTAAGTAAAGGAGCGTAAAAAAATCACGATAATATTATATATTACTAGCTGAATAACCCGGCTTTGCCCGTGTGCAGTATAACTTTTTATTTTATCAGTTTTTTTTTCATTTTTACCCCTTTTAACTCCGGTAGGTGTCGAATTTAGGAAAATCCTTTCCCATGGGGTCTCCACTATATAAAACGAAACTGCTGACCAAATTTCATACTCAAAGCTCCAGCAGTTCCAGCCAGGCGAATTTTTCTAGTTTCACCCTTTTTACCCCTTTGAACCCCGGTAGGGGTCGAATTTCGAAAAATCCTTTCCCATGGGGTCTCCACTATATAAAACGAAACTGTTGACCAAATTTCATACCACAAAGCTCCAGTGACTCAGGATTTTTTCCATTTTTACCCCTTTTAACCCCCTTAGGGTTAATTTTCTTAATAATTCTCTCCGTAAAAACCATCCTCGTACTTCAAGGAATATTATAAAAAAAGAATTAGCGAAATCGGTTCAGGGGTTGTTGAGTTATGCGCTTACAACACATCAACACATTTTGCGATTCATTTTTATATACAAGATTATATAATAAAACGGACGGGGGAAATGTTTTTTCTCTCGGTAAACCGTCCTGAACAATAAGACTGCATTGGGTTTCAACATTTTCGTCATCCCTCAAGTGTTTTACGCGTTTAAACTCTGGAATCAAATCGTTAGTTTCGATATCTCCGACTAGACAATTACACGGGCAATGGCGGTCGATTCGAAGTATCGTATAATCGCGACGGTTTGAGTGAGTATTCGTACGTTTAATTTGACGTTTTCCAACTGCATAGTACCTACTAAAATGCGCTTTTAGTGAAATGTAGAACATTTTAGTGTTGAGAACTCTACGCCAGTGGCGTATTTACGTGAACGGACGATAAAGCAGATATAATAAATCGTTTAAAATATAATCGTTATCGTCTAATATATTTCATTGTTGTTGTCGTAATCGTAAAAGTAGGTTTTTTTTTTTTTTTAACATTCGTATTATGATGGGAAATAAAGATACAATAATTTAGAGGGAAAGGGTGATTACATTAATTTGCATACGATCCTCGTTATACGGCGTACGAACGATTCTGATAAAAAAGGTTTTCCTAACTGTTTATAATTTTTGATACACGACCCCTTTTAGCGAGTTTTTTTTTAGTTTTTTAATTATATTATTACACGTTTTTCGTAGATTTTTAATACTCTATACGTTCCGAACACTTTATACTTTATCTCGCGTTTTGACGTATCAATTTTATCCACAAAAATGTTTTTAAATAAAATCGCAAAAACAAAAAAGAAATAATAACGAATTATCAATTTCATTACTATTTTAGGTATGTTTTTATTTTTAATATAATATATCGGTAGAGCTTTGATAAAAACGAAAATCTCGTCGTCTACTTGAAGGTGATAATTTTTATTGTAAAAACTTATGATTATCATTTATTCATAAAAAAAATTATGGTCAGCTTTTTGAATTGCGAAGAAACATTTTCTAGAACTTTATTCGATTTATTCGCATTTAAAATGTCGCGTCAATCTCATAATACGTTATTTGTGTTGACCAATTTTACATCGTTATTTCATCTCTTTTTCTTCTTTTTTTTATTACGTACCGACATAAATCCATTCGGACATTAGTCAAATGATAATGTAAACGCAGTCAATCGTAGATTTAAGATTTCGTTTCGTTTTAGGGCGGGGGAAGACGGAATTATTAAAAATGATTTCAAATAGTTTCGATTGAAATCAAAGTGAACATTTTGTCGAGTAATTATTGTGTTAAGAGCACGTTTAAAGTCAGTATTGTCGTCGGAGTGTCTTCGGATAGATTATCGACGAGAAAAACGTCATTCTTAAAGCGTTTTGATTTGCAGGAATGTACACGTGCCGAATACATTTACATGTGCAGGTGTTGTTCTACAAGTGTTGAAAGTAAATTCGTTATACCGCACGATCGTGTATTTAAATAAAAACCAAACGGACCCGAGTTGTTTAAAAGAGCTGTTATTAAATAAAGCCGAGCGTTTCCTACGTTTAAATATGTGTCGCGAAAATAATTTCAAAATCGAAAACAACATGCAGTCGTTGGGTTCTGATCATTTTTCACCGTATTGACTTTGTGCTCGATATACCCTACTGTGTAAGTACTCTTTAATGTAGACCGTATACCTATATATATTATACAGCCGAAACGCGATATATTGTTGTTTTGTTATTATTATTTTTTTTTTTTTTAGAACGAGAGAGAGGAAGAAATGTCCATTTTAAGCGGTACACCGTTGGGAAGTGACAAAATTCTATTCCGACAAAACTCGAAACGATTGATGTTTGTTCAGAACTCCTTTGGACGCTATCGCCAAATAGATATCTATCCAGGTGGAGTAAAAAGAAAAGTTTTTATGAAAAGAAAAATCGTCCCGGTTAGGTACTCATGCTAAAACTTTTTAACCAAGTTTATTTGTTTCCCTCTTCGTTCAGCTGTAAAAATAAAATATTAAAGGTGAAATAAGTGAGAAATTCCAAGTCTCGCGCGCGGAGGAGTCGGTATTTACAAAAAAAGCTATTAAATAAAAAGTTGTCCGCGGCAAGCTCGTTGATTTTCCGAACGAGTTAACCTCGCCGCTCTAAATGGCCAATATTTCAACTTTTTCACAATTTACTGGCAAACACCTCATTAACAGTTTACGACCAAAATTTACTATCGTAGTATAATAATAATTGTATATCATATACATAATATTTTGTATTAAAGTTCCGAGTTTCGTTCGACTGGGCCGTACATTTTTTCCTAAACGTAATTCGCAGAATTCGAATTCAACTGGGCGAATCTAGTAATTTTGATTTAATAACGGTCCTGACACTATAAAAAACGATTCTTTTATAAACATTCGGCGAAAGTTTTGTTTTCAAAGTTTTCGGAATCATTTATTATGTATATACGAGCACACTCACTAGCACATTACGTACTCGAAAAAAATTTAATTTATTTTTTTACACTCCCCGATTATTAAAAATTAAATTTTTAACGAAACGTCGCGTTTTACTTATTAATACTATGCTTATCGATAATTTATAATTATTATTTCATCAAATGGATATTTATTTTTTTTTGTTTTTTGTTATGAAATCGATCGTTTTAAATGCATTTAATGGCTCGGCATGTACGCCTTGTTTTTCACTCGGATGTGATAAAATACAATATGTACACCTAGTAGTACGACAAAAAAAAAAAGTAATGAAAATATTATTTTCAAAGCTACGCGATGGTGTTAAAAAGCTCATGCTTTAGACATGAAATTAATAATAATACACTATCAAAGGCTTACGCTAAAGAAGAACAGGGGTTCTAGGAAGTTAGAATTTTCCAACAATTCATTAAATTAAAAACGGTTTTTTTTTTTTTTATTATTACAAAAAGCATTTTTATTTAATTAAAAAAAATAATTATTTCGCACACGGAAAAATTCCAAGAATATAATTTATATTCGCATACATTTATGCAACGCGAGTATACGTACATAACGTCCGGTATATTATTTTCTCAAACCATAGTTGCCGATAGTTTTTATACAAAAGACTAGTATAATATATTATAAATTATAAACGAGTAGCGGCGATTTGATTTTTCTGCTGAATTCCCTCGTCGTAAGACGACGGAATAGGTGTACCTAATGTATTGAAATAGATTTGTAGAGAAGGTTGTACCTATCGAACTTGCGAAATAAATTACATCGCTACGATTTATAGCAAGTTATTCATAACTTTAGTTGAATTTATTTTCTCGTGACCTATAAAAGCAGTACTACTTATTGTGTACGTAAACTCGAGTTTACATAACGCATAGAATAAACATAATAAACATTTCGAATCGTTATTCATCCGGTTATCTCTAAATGTTAACGTTTATCATTATTCGTATTAAAATCGATAATTCATTTTGTTTTATTATCGTTATAACTACTATTATTATTGTTGTAAACATTTTATTTACCTAATAATACGCGACGAATGTATTATGAAACATTCGGAATGAAACTGCCCGCGGACGGAGATGACTTCGTAAAGAAATACTATTACTATGAATCATTTCGAAAATGTTTTTTTGTTTTTTACAAGCTCAATCGACGTAAGCATCTATACATACTGCCTAAACGATTTTCACGTTTCATTCAAGGACGAATGAGCGTTATTGTCCGGCTTGCTGCGACAGGACAAACATTGTTTAAAACAATAACTATAAGTTTGATATAATGTTTATTACTCGTTTGTTTTAGGTAAATTTCATTTGAAGTGATATTTAGAAAAAAATAAAAAGCTATTTACGGTATTTGGAAGGCATTTCGGGTGTGAGTCCAATTTTTTTTTATTACGATATTATTTCCGAAGTCCCAATATTGTTTACAATCGCTATTCGACCGAACGCTTGTAAAAAACACAAATGTTTAGGAAAATAATATATTTAAAAAGGACTTATAATTACTACAAACTTAATGTTGTTATTTTTTGTTTTAAACAATTAAATTTGTCGTTGAAGATTTCGGTATTATGGCTGGTGCAAAGCAAAGATCTGTTTAAAATAAAATAAAATGTCATAACAACGTGTAGTGTTTCGAGTACGATGTCGAGTGCGTTCAGACATGGAAAATGATTTCGTTGTTTACTTAGAAATACTTTCTTTTTTTTTTTTATGAAAAACTGACACAACATCATATTTTGTGTCCTGGTTCGAATCGATGAGACGTTTCGATCATATTTCCCATCCATAATAGCGCATAACTGTTTTGCCAAAAAAAGAAAAACTATATTTTATTTGGATAAAAGTAACAGATTTATCGTTCTTTACAAAATGTTGCATGCTTTTCATATTATTTATTAAAATTTGTTTTGAAGTATTCGAACGATCAAAAATTCTTCAAGCAGTTTACAACGTGAATAAGTTTTGTTTGTTTTTGACGTAAAAAAAAAAGGAAAAAAGAAAAAAAAGGAACTATATCTATCTCTTCCTTTTTTTTTTTTTTTACGTCAAGTCATTGAGTATTGTTTACACTGCGTATTATTCGGCGAATTCGAGAGTACTCTCCCTTATGGAATTCGCGTCTACAGACTTATATCTCGGAAAGATTGAAACAAAAATGCTCGAAAAAAAAAAAAAAGTTTCTTTATTTTTAATGTACCAAAGATTAAGATAAGCGAGTCTATTGTTGTCGTAGATTGAAATCGCGAAGGAAATAATATGCATGTATATACGTATAATATATATTTACACACAAGACTGCAGCGCCGTTTGCTGTCCGAGTCTCGAATTTTCATTATTCGCATAAATACGCACACACACATTTATCGTACAAAATGTATTTACTTTTTTTGTTGTCCAGGAGATGTGTACTCAAAGTCTTACCAACTAATAATACGAGAATTATTACATAAGTCGCATACCTTGGAAAAGTCATCGAGTTTTTTCCCTCGCGTTAAGTATTGAAACGACGGTTATTAATTTCCCTCTCAGTATTCGATCGGACGCGAAAAACAAATAGTGCACGTATACGGGCGAGTAATTTTTTCGTCGAGAAAAACACACACTGTCGGATTATCGCCGCACGCGTTTGGTCGCGAAATTTCAATCCGATAACTTGTGCCTAGCCCGTAGTCGGCCATATATAGTCGCGCTTCCTATATTATTCGGTCGATTTGGACACGTTTTATTTTGTTGAAAAATTCGTTTTCGACCGAGTACTCGTTTTTTATTTCCGAAACGATCGTCGAACGAACAAACGCGTCTCTCGATTTATCCACTCGTCTATAACAGCGGTCGCCCACCTTTCGGACCTCGCGGACCACTAAATCCATAACTCTAAATTCTACGGACCAGTCATGTCTTATACACATGTCTTAAATACCAAGTTAAAAAAAAAAAATGAATTAAACTAACGCATATTTTATAAAATATCAATAAAGTGTAATAAGTATTCAACACAAGTTTTAATGTGAGATTTGTTCTCTCTTGTTTCGATCAAGTCTGTGCATTTCGGCATTTTACTGAGCGCGACAGTAAAATAATAACCCACGCGTCGTTGGAAATTAGGTCTATTTATTTTATAACATGCGATAATAATGACAATATTATTACGCGTTTGTTCTTATTTGTTGTAAACCGAATCTACACATACAGCGACGTTGTACACTACTTTTGTATATTTCGATTATAAACTCACAACAGCATTACTAGTAACGTTCGAATTTTTCTGCGGACCACCAGTGGTCCGCGGACCGCCGGTTGGCGACCGCTGGTCTATAAAATATATACCTACTGTGTAATACACACACACACAATACAATTTAATAATATCGATTTTCGCAACGAAAGTTGTTTTTTATTTTCACTATCGTGGCGAATATTGTTTATAATTTATAATATTAAGCTGTGAGACGAGTTTTTGTCACTCGAGAATACGTACGTCTACACGCGGCGACGAGTGCCTAGTTCAAAGTGGGTGTTTGTTTATTACGATTTATGCGAAAAAGAGCGATTCAAGGGGAGGGGTAGACGGCGGCGGGAGGACCCCGAGTACACGGCGTTGCTTTGATGTTTCCGGCTACCCCCATATTCGGATTTAAATTCGCCAACGCTAATTGCAATCAACGCGGCTGAAGGTTTTTTAAAAATCGACTGCTGGTTTTGCCGAGAAGTCGGCGATGAACACGGGGAGCGACGGAAACAGTCGCAGTCGGTCGTATAAACACGCGGATCGCGAGGCCAACGTGTATTATGGGAAAACGGCGGCGTCGGCGGCGTCGGCGGCGGCAGCGGCGGCGGGTAGGGTCCGGGGTCGGAAAGGTGTGCAACTTCAAGATAACGTCTCTGCGGAGATGTATATATATTTTTAATACTCTGTCGCGTACGTTTCCATTAAAAGATTGGTAAAATTTCGGGATATTAATCAAAAAGTTGAACCGTTGTCACCGGCAATATTGCAAACCCGATTTCGAGAACGGAAAAAAAAAACTAGCATTCCGCCGAGACAACTTTTCTACTCGAAAAATCGGAACGAAACAAAAGGCAAACAAATATACATTAATTCGTCGTGCATTTTTTATTTTTTTTTTGTGTCGCACGTCTCTTTTGCACGCTATATTTTACGTGCTGCTGCTGCTGCTGCTGCTGCAGTTCTATGGAAATCCAATTATTTCCATTGCGGTTAAGTAGGCGGAAATTAATATTATTTTATCATCGTTATTATTATTATTCACATCGTTTCGGATTGGTTTTTAATCACTCGGTTTACGCTCGAACGCACCCCGTTGGAGTTGATACGTCTGCATTACATTTAAACGAGTGTAAATAACATATTTTATATTAAACCCTTTTGCAGTCGAACGTGTGTAATTTACTATATAGTGTTCTTAAAACAACGATAATATCGCGATCCGTTTTAGCCCACTAAATTCGTAGTGGTAGGTATAGTAGGGCAAAACGGTCGCAGCAAATGTTTATAGTCGTTTTTGCGCCGCCAGAGTCGTCGAGTGTTGAATTTCTACGAAACTCGAAACCGTCGCGTTCGTTATTTAGACAAATATTTTTATATCTTTTTATGTTTCACACGGTCTTAGGGCGACGTGATAAATGGCGGGGAGGGGGTGGGTATCGTGGTTATGCGACGACGTTTTTATTTTTTCATTTTCCACGAACAATTTTTCTCGAAGCGAATGTGAACCAAAAGTTTCACACTGTAACTTTACGGATTAAAAATTGGACGCAAATTGGGTGTGCTTCTTACTTCGGAGTCATTATTAAAGAGCAGTCACTTTTCGATTTTCTCGCTTATTTTCTCCTATACAAAAGAAAAAAAAACTGAAAACAAAACTTTCGAAACGGTTTTAAATTTTCTTCAGTCTGATAAAATACAGATATACAAAATTATGCTCGTATTTTATAAATAAAAAAATTATATTTATCGCACAGCCCGCGGTGTAATCACTATTACCGATATTTATTTCTTTCTGAATCGTACCGTTCACTTATCGTACCATTACTGTACCATTACTACGGATTATTTATTTTCTTATTTTAATATTATAAATAAATATTCATCGAGTATTTTTATAGTTTTCATATATTTTCAATAAGCCTAGTGATTCCAGGGTTGGATCGCGCGAAAATCGTGTACCAGACGATTCCGAACACATTTTACTTATTGTTAAAAATTCAGCAGATTCAACAAAAGATTAGCGGACAAATTTTCCTCTTCCTAACTGATTATTTCCCCGAACATTGGTGTTTTATATTTTTAATCTTTTATAGTGGCTTTTTATTTTATATAAAGATTTTCAAACAAACACCGTGTTCTGAATTTTTCATGCTAATGACTTTTGACTTTTGAGTTGTCATTATTTAAGACAAGATATCCAAGCACGGCGATATACCTATAGACACACCCGGTCGCAATTATTTTTCGAATGCGACGATTTACCATTGCTTTCAAATTTAAACGAATAATACTGATGACACAAATAACACGGTGCACAAAGAACTAAATACCAGGAATTAATAACGGCTTGCACGAGTATTTTACAGACCTTCCGCAAATGGTCGTGTTGCAGTTATTCGAATAATTCTGGTATTGGAAAAAAAAATAAAATAAAAAAAATCGACTTGAAAAATCGTCGTAAAAGAAAAAAAAATCAGTCTAGAACAATTCAGCCGATGAATATGCGTTTTGACGTGACGCACGAACGCATATTTTAATAATAATTGGCAATTTCTACTGACCTACGTGGCTAATTATCTATGGCCATTAGGTCGTATTGTCGACGGCGCATTTAACGAACACGAGATAATTATAAACTACGAGTGATACGAGCACTCGGTGATTTCCGAACGAAAGGGTGTTTATTAGGTTTTCATTTATAAATCGCCGGCAATGCACCGCTGCTGATCTCCGGGATCGATTGACAAATCGGTATTTGAACCGAGTCCGCGGAGCCTGAATCGAAATCGTGAACAACAGTGTTTGTGTTTACACTACAATATTTCGTGGAAACCGATGTGTGCAGAGGTATCATACATTATGCATACGATTGATAACGGTCTCATAATATTTGTTGTGTCGCGACATGTACATAATGCTCATATGAATTATACGGCCGACGTACGTTGTAATAACAGTTTAATATGCCTTCGTAATGTTTGAGAAGCGAATGACATAATAATCGAACACTGAGCAGATACGTACGATAACTGTGAAAACCATATTACCGAAATCGAGATTAAGAAAAAACAAACGAGTGATTTTTAGGTGAGAATTTAACGTAAACATCTGATAATAATATCAATGTAATGCATAAAGTGTGTTATTTGTTTTATGTATTTTTCTAGGTGAAAAACGAAAAATCGAAAGAAAAAAAATTTACATTTCAAGATGGGTTTTGCATTTGATATTGTAATAAACACACAGAGATGTCACCCGAATGAAATGTCATACAAGTTCATAGCGAAAACGCTCATTTTCTCGGGCCTCGTCGAACAATGTCTTCCCTTTGTTCGTATAGTAAGTGAATAATGATTATACTAAGGATTTTCTCGTATTCGGACGCCGTTCGCGTGTTCGACAAAGTCTAGGCATTTAAAGGCATGTTATTTGTACCTAATTTCATATTTATTGCGATTTTAGAACTAAATAAAAAAATCGTTTTTAGGGTATTATTTAATGACAGAGTTCAATATTCGTTTTCAAATAAACGAAATAACGTTGTGCGACACCAATGAGCGTTATTAATACATAACGAACGAAACGCCATCGGAGTTATGAAATGAAAAAAAAAAAAAAAACCGTGGTCGTTTATTGCAATTCGTATTTAAATGAATTATTAGCATTCATTATTGCGTATTGCAGGTTTGTATTTTTGCAGTCGACAATAAAAATTGCGGCGTGTACCATATCGACGACCTATACCACAATCGTTACTATTATATTTTTTTAGCCGAGCAATACGTGTCGAATTCAACGAATAACTGCCGCGTGGTCAGTCGAAAGACGACGACGAGACGGTGCAACGTTTTGAATTAATCCAAAACATCGAGTTTGTTCTAAACTATAATTAATAATTATTATTGTACTCGCGACGATTATATTGTTATTGATAAAAATTCAATAATAATTGAAGAAGCGAAATTATTTTAATTTTCGAATTCATTTATTTGCAAAAAGTAACAAGAAAACATTTTTACACGTGTTTTAAACTTTATAATACGCGTACACGCGGATTTAATTTGAGTCTGTTCACCAGAATCGCCGTAATTTTTATTTACATTTGCCAATATAATTTAAATTTCGTGTCGTTTTTAGCATTCGTACCTATGCATAAGAGTTTGTGCTATCATAGTGCATTTGAACCGTGACAAAAAAACGTCACTAAGTAGGTATATAGATTATTAAAATTGTAATTTTTCTTTTTAGATTTCACGAAGGAAAACACTCGGGGAAAACTATCAATCGAGCTAATAAAATCCCGTGCGCTTGCCGACGACGACGTCCTGGTTTCCATATGAATTAATAACGAATACAATTAAAATAATAATTGATGTGATATGGCTGGATTGAATTCGATACGATCATAATGACATGATTAAAACGGTAAGTATACGACTAAAAATAATACGCGCGCTACCGAGTACGTTGGCCGGCTTATGGTATAAAATTCACTGCGTGTAATAATAATGGCACAGACATTCAATTAATTTAATGTCAATATAAACAATAAGACAATCCGACAACGTCACTTCTAGCGGCGAACAAGGACGCGACGTTCCTATTTTTATTTTTTATTTTTTTTTTTTCTAAATCGAACGCGATTCTCTATAGTAGTAATATTGTAACCGCGCGCGGCATGAACGATAGTCGTCAGATAAATTTAGAAAGGTAAAACGAAATGAAATTTGTACCCGCACCGCAGAGCTGACGACTAACATTTTGAAAACGAATCGTATTATTATCTATCGCTGGCGGTACCGATCGAATTATTCTAATTGATCGCGAGTTTTGAAGTCGTGTATGTGAAATTATATAAAAAAATAGAGTTTTACTTCGAGTCGTTTTTCTTGAAAAAAAAAAAAAAAATCAAAGAGTTTCGAAAAATAACGCGAAAAAGCTGCAGACGTATAAATAAAAAAAAACTAGTGTATTGGACTCAAAAGAAAACATTATAGGTTCGCCTGTATCGATCGAATTTCCAAGAATCGAGGTCCTATTAAAAAACGAATAACTACACCTATAGGTGACATAATAATGTTATTAAAAACATGTCGAGACGGTTAGGTACACCGCGTATTATACACACAATAAGAAGTACGTTTTAAAACGGCGCGAGATAAAATACGATCGACCGTAAATACTCATATCGTACGAAAACGGTTTAATTTTTAACCCTCGGGGGTCACCGATATCCAAGCTTTTCGTTGGAAAACACGAGAAAAATAATTTTCGCGTTGAAAACAAAATAATATTTCGCGTACAGATCCAAGTGCATATTGGTATAAAATCGCAATCGCTAGAATACGTCATTTGAACGGAACCAAAACACTAAACGATCGAACGCAAAAGTAAAAAGTCGATTCTTTTCGTATTCAAAAACTCTATCGGACACGGTTATTTACCAACTTTTTTTCTCACAGACAGTCGGAAGTTTATTCTATGCGTTTATAATTATGTAAACGTCGACGTGCACATTATTTTCAATACGGATTTAAATTTAAAATGCACGTGTTGCGTTTTATTTTCATAATATCGGCGTTTATTATTCACCTCTTTCACGCTATTTATAAATAAAATTATTTATCTAACAATATACGAGTATAATAATATGGAAAGTAGAAAGTAAAAAAAAGAAAAAACTTCTCGAGGGAAAACTCCGCGAACAACGCGTTCTAATAATCGCTGCAAATTGTCCGCGTAATATTTCTTTCCATTACACTCGGAATGCGCAGGGGTGGTATAGATAATATTAAATCGTCGATGAAAAAAAAAAAGAAGAGAAAACACTCGACGTTTCGTCGTGGCGTTAAAAATACCGAATAATCGAAAATTTTAAATGGATTTATTTTTGAAATCTGTACGCCAATAAAAATCCATTAACGCAACAGCGGCGCGATAATATTATTTGTTTTCTTTTTAGTCGGCTTTTGTTGTTTCAACGTGGATAGAGCGTAGTCGTCGCTATTTATATTCTCGTGCGCAGTAAACATATGCGTAAACGAAAATCAATTTACGGTTTTGTTTTTTTTTTTTCCTGAAATTATTGTCAGTGTAATCGATAAGTTTTTAATAATTTCGACCTCCTCAATTATTTAACTTTGTTAAAGGCACAGTGGTATCGGGGATAAAGGTCAGTTTTCAAAACGTTGTAAACAGTGTTTACAAAGCGACGTGTATACATATTTTATCATACTATCGCGTACGAGTTGGATAGTTTTTATCGGAAATTAAAAACAAAACACGGGTTTTTTTTATTCCCGAGCTCTATATGTTATATTCGTTTATAGTGATAATAAAGAAATGAGGGTTTAACGATAATCCATGTATAATTTATGTGTCGCCGTCATTTAATCGCCGGCCGGCGTATACAAATTGAAATCGAGACGATACAACAAAAGTCTATTTAATTGGGCAGGCAATATTTTTTCCCAAGTCACTTTCCGATTTAATTAAAACAAAGGAAACGTCCGGGGGAGGAGGGGACGTCTCGGAGCCAGAGGGGACGGCGCAGAAGTGCGAGCAAGGGGCATGACAAAAACACGCAATTCCCCAGACCTTAAATTACGAAGACTGCCTTAAACCAGTACTACAGGAACTTAGAGACGTTTACACCATAAATCTATCTCGCGAGCTAAATTGTTTGTCCACTTTAAGAATCCCCCTCCCCGGCGTACAATTCATCGCCATGTAAGAACGCCGCGCCGGTGCGTTATCAGACCATACATCAATTTTCCAGGCTTTTTTCGTCGAAATAAATGCCGTCGGCGAGCGTTTCACATTTTTATGTTTACGAGGTATTTTTCCTTTTCTTTTCGATATTTTCTCCGGCGCTATAGACTTTTATTGGAAAAAATAGAAACAAACGTTTGATAATCCGTTCACTCGCGTTTAAATATTTCAAAGCAACAATGTTTTATTTCCACGGAATCGGTCGGCGCCTACTTAAGAATATATATATATATATACGATATACCTATATACAAAGGACTCGCCAAGGATATATTTTATTTATCTATTTACTTTCCCGTTTGTGTTTGTAAATAAATGCGCATGTTAATATGAGGCACTCGCCGCGAATGCGCTCGCTTCCGCGGTGTAATAATTGCCGACAACTAGACGATTCGTTAAAGTTGGCAAGTCGATCGAAACAATATTTGAAATATTTAAAAATTGTAATAAACGATTGGGAAAAAAAACGCGGACGCGGTCGAAAGTCGTTTACTTTTTAAAGAAAAAACTTTTCCGCCGCTTTCCATTCAACTCAAAAGTATAATGCAACTATTGCGATAACAGTTTATATAATAACGAATCGTTTGTCAATTTTTTTAATTACCTTCGTCGTAAAAATGTATTACCGTAATGGTCATGTCGGTCACGTACTCGTTTGAGTAGTAAATAATATCGAATAATTAGCATCAACTAACAAAATGTTTTTAGGCACTGTTTGGCGAACGTTCATGACTCGGACATTCCGTTTCCCACGCCTTTCGATTGTCACGCCTTTATGACGACGAGCTGCTCGTATGAAAATTAATAGTGTGACGTTTCATCTCGGCAAATACTGAGCACGAGAGAAAAACGAATTCAATACCGTCACCCGTACGTCGTCGTCTGTACGGAAAATCAGTAATATTATATAGTATAATGTTTTTCGCAGTTTTATACTCTTGGCGATCATAATCGTTTGAATGTTTAAAAGAACATGTTACGTTAAATTGACGAACGCCGCGCGTTTTAAAATTTTTCATTACACGTCTCGCCGATTTTCATTAAATATTATGTTACAGGTACGGCGGTACCGCGACTCGCGTCGTTATACCTACTTTAAATTTTTCACGCAATTATTACCCGGCCTTAATTATCGCGTTACGGGACATTTTCGTTCTATATGCATATGATTTAAAAAAACCTACAGTGCAAAAAAAGGGGGACAGAAAAGTTTATGAAATTTTTTCGAACGGCGGCGGCGGGTACGTTTTATCTATACTGCGATCGAGTCGCGAGACGTTGTCGTCGTTCAAAGTTCAAACATTTCGGTGCAATCGACGACGCCGATTTTTGTGCGTGTATATCGAAGTTTTTATTATTATTTCGTTATAAAATCTTATTGAAACGTCGTGAAAACGTGTGATCATTGCCAATAGCGTGTGTCAAGTAAATAATAAACTAGATACCAGAAAACCGACAGGAAATCGTTGGCAAAACGTTGGCAATAGTTATTATTCACCGCGATTGTATTCGAGTGTAACAAGAGCTTCAGACGAAATCGAGCGAAACGTCAATTAAAACCGGAACATACACAATTGCGGTCATCTTTATTGCATAACGCTCCGCGATGGTATCATAATTATTATTCGATTCGAATCGTCGTCGGACGAAATGATATCGAATCTCCGTTGAAATCCGTCTCCGACGATCAATAATTAAAATTCGCCGAATGAAATCCAACGCCGCGCCGGAGCTATTACGTTGTCAAAGTTCGCCTCATTCCTAATGTATTTTATCGTCGAGAAAAAAAACCCTGCTCTTAATTTATGAATTCGCCCGATGGCTTTTTTTCAAATAATGAAACTTAACGACGGGTCCCGTGTAGTATCGCGCGTTTTGAAAACTAATTTATACATAAAGAAAAGCAAAAAATGAAGAAATAAATCGTTTGCGCGCACAGACGATGGAAAACAGTATTCGCGGTCCGTGCGGATTTTTATATTCATAGAAAATAACGTCGCGCGTCGCTCGGAAAATTTGAAATATTCAATTGAAATCATATCATGTACGGATCGATCGCGCCTATCGAATTTGAAACCGCGTTTTCACCCCCCCCCCTCCTTTTTTGTTCGGACGATTTACATTTCGTGCAGATTCCACGTCCTTTTTGCAAATCACCGTCGACGTCCGAGCACAATGGCCAGCGGATTTCCGTTATTGCGCTCCATCTCCTCGGACGTTCGTTAAACGCCGTCTGTGTCTCGGCGTCCGCCAATCCGTCCTCTGGCGGTCGGTTTCTTTTATAATTTATGCGCGACCTTTAAACTCGATCCAGTCAGAGACCGAACGCGTCGATTCGTCACACTTAAGAGTATATTATAATATTATATACGGCCGTCTCTAGGTTTCTCGAGGCGAGATTCCAATCGTTTCTCGTTTGATTTCCAATTATTTTTGTTTTTCTCGTTTTTTTTACTTTGTCGTGCGCGCGCCAACGCACGACGCGGCGGCGACCAATTATTATTATTATTATTGTACGCCGCACTCGCGAAGTATTCGATTTGTAATCTAACACTACCGAGGACTTGTTTATAAAACGAGTGTGCTCTGAAAAAAAAAACGAAGAAAACTTTATATATATGATAAATAGGTGGACGTGTATTATTGTATTATTATTGTGCACTGTGTTTTCTGCAGCGTTCTTTCATGTTTTTAAAACAACCGTCTGAATATAATATTTAGTATGTGTGTGTGTGTGTGTGTGTACGTTGTGCGCACGCGATATAATATGATTTAAGAAGACAACTACCGTAATAACGCATGTACGCAGGATAGAACTCGACACGCCTCGGAAATTGTTGACAGATAAATGCAAAATAAGAGGACCCGCCGACAGCCGTCTTACGGTTTATTATAATAGTACAGTCTCAAATGTTTTTCACGTCGTCGTCGTCGTCGTCACGGCGCGCGTGTTCGGAGGAGAAAGTCCGAAAATTGTACTCGCTATACCTACCTACTCACTCTCCGGTTACATCGTTTGCCGTGGCGGCGGCGCACGTTGTTGTCTCGCGGCGAAGGACGTTTTTTTTTTTTATACGGACGGGCGAGACGAGAAATTTTCGCCGACTTTTCGAATAACCCTCCGCCGCCGGCGGCGCCCGTCGTCGATTGCCGTACGTACGTCGCTGAGCGAGAAATAATAAAAGACTGATCGACCCTAATGGACGACGCGATCGTCGTCGCGCTCCGGGTAGGTATTTTCAATCTGAGAAGAGCTTTCTCTTGTTCGACACGTTATCGAATAAAGCGCGCGCGCGCGCGCGCTAATTATTAACGTATTATTTACCCACAGATATTTAGATATTATTATTTTCGGTTTTGGTTTCATAAAAACGCGCGAGACACACGTTTCGGAGTTTGGAAGAGACAATAAATCGTCAAAACCAGCGAAACTCTTTATGCTGTGTGCAAAAATAACGTGTTTAAATTCGTAGGCGCTCGGACGAAAAAAAAAAAAAAAATCGCGGTCGGTTAAAGTTTAATTTCAAATGATATCGCCTCGATTGTTAGTAAATATTCGTTGATTTTTTTTTTTTTTTGTTTTTTCGCCGAAACATTCCGGCGACAAACAAACACGATAAAATAAAAAAAAAAAAAAAAAAAAACGATAAAAAATTGTTTCATACGTAACGCGCGCACGTGTTGAGGTAACGGCAAAATAGAGAGAAAAAAATTGTTGTAAAACAAACGTGTTAATTTTATACACGTTAATTTATTTTTATTCGACTTTAATAGCTAAATGTTTGGTGTGTTTTTAGTATTTTTTTTAATTTTTATTATTTCGCATGCTCGTCGTGGTAATTTTAAATATTCACGTCGCACGAAATATAACATTGGGTATGCAAAACAAAAAAATTTATCGCAAGGATTAATCGCGATCGAAAATGACCGATAACAACGATCGCCGATGAACATAAATATTATTATGCCATGGCAATTTAGTAAGGTACGAAATCGTAAACGCAAATGCAACTTTTTGTGTTTATATCTAAACATAATAATGTCGGTACTATATAGTTTTGTTTGAAACTCCGTGTTTACACACGCGCGCGCGCGCACGCACCAGTAAACGCCATAAAACGCTAATGTAAATTAAGACGGAAAATCATACACGGTTAGGGTAAAAGTACTTGGTAAAACTAAGAATTTTCAGTTACCCTATAAAACGTCATTAAACACTTTCGTGTCGGTCGGATTTTATTTTTTATTTTTTTTTCGGTGTTTTGTTCACGGACGAAATTCAACGCACTTCGCATTCGAAACAGTACCGCTACTTATTCACACCATTTGAGACGAATTCAAATCGTTAACGATTATCATTACTATCACGCGTACGCGTATGCATTTGTAAAGTTTTGTTTAACTTTACAAATGAACTCGCGCGCGCGCGCCTATTTACGTTTCGCGTTTCAAATATAAATTCGACCGAGCGGCGAATAACCGAATAATCACGTGTACATATTTGATGTGATTATTGTTTTTATTACTCGAAACGCGGTGAAAAATGTATTTCGGTATCAATATAAACGTGTGGTACAAAACAATGCCCGTGACATTGTATAATATTATGAAACATGAAACGAACTCGTCCGCCTCGTCCCCCGAAACGCCATGAAAATATATAAATCGAAATAAATTGACTTTCAATATTCGCTATAATATTTACTAATTTCGATTGTCTATTATAGTTTTGCATTATTTGAAATTCGAAACAAAAGCGCCGCGTCACGTGAATAGATTCCATCGTCGTCGTGTTCGCGAGTAAATGATCAAATCGATTACTATATTTTAATACGTATTTATGAAATATTTATCATCGCTGCCGCCGCGTGTTTATTTAGTATTATTTTGCTATTCGGGTTGTCGACAACGATATAAATACATTGTGAAATGACGGTTTTTTAGCATAGGTTTTCGTTTTACATCGGATTTTACGTATTCTGTAATCGGACCGGGTTTTGCTCGACCGCAATCCGACCGCCCTTTTGTGGTCAAATCATGTCGACAAATATCCGCGCGGCGTATTCGGTAGGGTGTCTACTATATACCGATCTACAGTCATTTTTTCTTCTTCTATTAATACGCGGTTTACTGAGTTTTTTTCAACTAGGAAATTTCATTTTGACCCTCTGCCGGGCGTCGTCGTGCTGATATTAAAAACGTGACGATGTTTATCGATGAAAACGAGCTCGCGAGGGAAGACGGCGAAAAACTACTCGGCAACGATATAATATGTACGTATTAGTTATTTGAACTAAACGGCCGCGCGTATCGCGTGGCGATCATAGGACGACGACGACGATAATATGTCGCGACGCGGGTGCGTGACATTCCGCGTATGTTTTCTCTGGTCCGACGACGTCATCTCAACCGTGTTTAATAATACGGACGATGACGAAATTACGACCGTCCCCGACGACAATAGCCTCAGTGAACGGCCATCGGACCGTGTACGTAGTGCGGTCGGAACGTCAGTTCAAACCAAATAACGTGCACGGGACGAACCGATGAGAGAAAGACAAAAAAAAAACGCAGTTAACAGACACAATTCGTACGTTTGTCCACAGAGTATATACCGGGCGGCAGCGGTGGTGGTCGCGTATCGGGATTAAATTGCTTCATATGAATTTTTATTTATCTACTGCGTCACTCGCGTATGGAAATAAAACGTCGTGCGTCGGTCGTCGTCGGCGAGTCGAAAAATGCGAACCCATCACAGACCAGTAGCGTTCTTTACAAGATAATTCGCGCAATTCGTTTTCTGCTCGTACATCGAAATTAACCCGAACATTAAACAAGGTACTCAACGCAAACGTGTTTTCCAAATTTATTTTCGTATTTCTTTGAACAATTATTTTACTTTTGATCATAATATTGCGCCTCCTCAAATAGAACGCACCCCGAGCCTTAGTGGCCCGCCTTGAACGTCGGCCTCGCGCGTGATCAATAATTTACCGATACCGATTTGTTTCGTATTCCGAGTGTTGTAAATCTTTTGACGCGGCCTACTAGTTTAGCGCGTGATTTTTTCTACTTTCGGGTAATCGCACTTGGCTTTAATTTTTTTCGATATTTTTCTATCTTGACCTCGAGCAATCGCGTTTAAACGATGACACCGCAATAATTACCGTTCGTCCCGTAGGCTTCTCGACGCGCAACTTTTGGCATCGCTTACCAGGTGGTTTCCGACAACGCGACTCCGCGATGGGCCTTAAACGTTACCCCCTTTTATACTTGGCAGTAATTACCGCGGTCGTAATTGTAGTCGGCCGCCGTCTGTTGAAGTGACTAATAGATCCCCCGACACTTGTGGCTTTTTGATTTCGACAACGATGCCGGTCTGGCAGAATATCGTTACGCGGAAATACCCGGAAAGCGTACGCGCGCATAATAAATCGCCCGGAGACGTTGCAGGCGAGGGCGCGTTGGCCCGAGTCGTCTCCGGGCGGCGCTCTCCGAAAAGATACGAGGACACAAAGAATGTATTTTTTCTATGTCACGCCGAATTCGACCGACGAGCTGAATGTACCTGCCCGCCGCCGTGTAGGTGTTAGCCCACAAACTAACGGCTAAGCACACCGACAGCGTAAGTTCCGATGAAGTAATCGTGCGAACAGAGCTATCGAGTACGTATCATTGTACGAAAAATGTAAAAAGAATTTCAAATTTAAAAAAATATTCGAAATTCTCCGTCATTATTACATTATCATATTCGACCACAAAGTGGAGAAACAACGACGTCGAGCTTTTATCGCTGTCGATATCATATACGTCCGCGTTGCACACATACGTGACACGAACACATTATCCGTAACGACAGTGGAAGACTGCCGAATCGATTTGCGTCGAAAGGAATCAACGCGGACGACATTCGATAATATTTTTTTTGACATTTCAAACGAATAAAATAATAATCATTATTAGTAATACGTGTCCGGAGCTCCTGAAATGTTGGACCACCTGCCCCTCGAATGCGACCTTGCCTTGGTATAATTTATTTGTCCTAACGATAAGATCGACCACGTCGCATAATATTGTGTTTTACGCGTACCCGACAAGCTGTGTCGGCGTATGATTTTAACGTTGGTCATAGAATTAGAGTTCGGATTTGAAGGCAATATAAATAGGAAAAAAATAACGATAAAAAGACGTTTTAACACGTTTTTATGTATAATAAAACAATGATAATAATTATTTTGCCCGTCTCTATCCGAGAAAACGACGGCTCGCGTTCGCCTTCGAATCCTAGTCATAATAATAATATTATTATTATACCGTACGTTTGTGTCGTCGCGTTTATTTTGGCGTCGTCTCGCGTTACGCGTTATTGTTTGAGTGGGTAACAAAACACTGTGCAGCCGCGTACAGGTTTATAGGGCACTGT
This sequence comes from Drepanosiphum platanoidis, assembly GCA_948098885.1. NCBI lineage: Eukaryota > Metazoa > Arthropoda > Insecta > Hemiptera > Aphididae > Drepanosiphum > Drepanosiphum platanoidis. The sequence goes on from OX402533.1 coordinate 12,747,041, forward strand.
TCAAACGTCGCGCCGCGCCAAAGGTGTACAATATTTTACCGTAGAACGCGACACAAGCGTTCAAACATTTTAAACGAAAACATACGCGAAACGGTCTCCGTTTGTATATTAACAATATTACAGTGTGCGCGCCGTCGTGCGGGCAAACGCGCGCGACTCTGAACTATTCGCAAAGTCCCCTTTTGCTTCCGGCAGAATCCGATGCCGGATCTGTTATTCGAGTAATTTTCCGCGAACGTCGCCGCACTCGGTCGTCTTTAGCGCATTCGGTAAAAACCCGACTCAAACGTTCTCGCCACTGATATCGCGAACACCGCCAATATATTATCGCGAGCGTGCGATATTGATAATGTTCAAATCGAACGTCACAAGATTAATTTAAAATCGTGCGATTCGCTGCGGCCGCGACCCAACCGATTTCCACAGCCTGTCGATTTCCGCGATTTCTTAAACACACTTTATTCGATAAACGAAATCAACGGTCGAATATTAAAAGAGAGAAAAAACGAAAATTATTTAACGGGTAAAAAATTATTCAAGAATTTGGACAGTTTACGAGCTTAGATCGAATACTCATCGAACTTTATTTATTTTACAAGGCACCGTCTTGCCACTCGTCTTGCCCACAAAATCCATCGTGTTTTAAAGCGACGAGGCGTGTTAATACATCGCGTGCATAAAACAGAGTTTGTCTCTCAGGAAAAAAAAAAACGTCGTGCCGGTAAAGGCTCTCGAATACTTTACGACACTGATAACGCCACCGCGTGCTCGCGTCTCGAGGTGCGCGAGACCAAGAGATCGCCGCTAACGTATGTGCACACGTATAGAATTATGTTGGCGAACACACGCGATATTTATATATTTATTGCGAAACAAAAACAATTAAAACGTTAACGCACATAGTGTAATTTATTCCTTATTGTACACCGAAACACTGGTACAATGGTAGTTTCATTGTTGTATAAAGCAGCAACCAGTAATTAATGTGCTATGCGCGCTATGAGTCCTGCTTTGTCTAATAGACCTAGAAGAATAGGCTTGTCAGGTATATGTCAAGATTAAAGGGGGATATTACGAGGGGAATCTTGGAGTCTAATTAAGAGCTATGAGAGGAAAGATAAATAATATACAGCTAAATGTGTAAGCAAATTATTATTATTCCTTGCCGTTTTCATTAGCCTCGCGAGGTATTATACGAATTACCATAAAATGGCAGTTTAAAATACCAAGTAAAATATTAATTTTTTCGTTTTAACCATTCCGGAATAGTTTAATCAATAGCGAAGAAAGGAGGGAAAAAGAAGAGAAAAAAATTTGTTCGCGATAATAATTTGTATTGTCAGCGGGTTCAAAAGGAGTTAATTAAAATAATAATACTCCAAGAGACGCGTTCTAATTGAACTATTGGCCGTTTTCGGTCGCGCCGTTTAAAATTAGCTTCTTTTATGTTCTTTTGCCAAGACGGTTTCCCATAATAACGGATGCGCCCGAATTTTAATAACCGAATAACGGCGAACAGAACGTGTCGTCGGCGTTCGGTGCGTTTATGAAATAGTCGAATCGACATGGTGCGAAGGAGATCGCGTTGACCTAATACGAGTTCCAAAGGACACAAACACGCGGACGCGAAAAGTTACCAATCGTTATGATTATTATTTTTTTCTTTTAATCAGAACCTCTCGGCGGCGAATCGGACGGTATTAAATGGGATTTTCCCTCTCATCGATTGCGCACAATAGTCGTATAATATTATTATAATACGTTCGCGTAGTCGTCGTGTATAATAAATCATTTTACATTTATTTAACTTCCGAGTCTTGGTTTTCATAGCAGGCGCGCACTTTGGTAATAAATTTACTAATTACATTTTAAAGTAGTATAAAATTATTTTCGGTACTTTTGAAATAAAAATAAAACGTGTAAATTATTTAGTAGTTTGCGAGTTCTTGTTGATACACGTTATGCGTATATTATCAACCTCTTAAGAGGATATTTTAAAATTAAAACTGTAAACTCAGTTTTGAATACGTAATAAGACGGCAAAAACTCGGGTCAAGCCAACAAGTAATTAACTAAGATTTAAACCGACGCGCAAAGTTTATACGTAACGGTTTTTTACCTCATTTATTTTTCAACCGAAATGCATAAGACATGAAGCAGAAGTGTGTGTATATATATATATATATATACACACACCGATGGTCATAATAGAAACCGGCGTCTTACTTCGGCTCAAAAGAAATCGACCGCCGTCTTCTAAAATGTCCATATTTATATTCCGGAAAAAAAAAATAAATAAAAAACAACGCACTATATTTATCCATCAAAACGAATTTAATACGCTGTTCGTGTACAAAGTCCAAGAACTGAATTATCTTTAAAGGTTATTTCGCGAAACTATAATATACGGATCTTTTGTTTTCAGATAAAAAGTGTACGAGTATAATAATTTGTTTTTATTATATTATAAACCTAATGAGTTTTTTTTTTACTCTATTGCGAAATAGGACGTTTTATATTTTAGCCGTTTACGCTTAAAAAAAAAAAAAAAAAAAACTGTTACGACGTTCAAAGACGGCAACTTTTTTCTCGTTTTCTTTTTAAGCGAGCACGTATTATAAATATGAACGACACCACGAAAGTAATACTTTTTAACCGTTTCGCGCGATTCGGTCCGATCGTAACAATTAAAAAAATTCCCGACTCGGAATTGTCTCCGAGAAGACGGTACCCATATTATAAAATGACGTAGTACGGCAGCGGACGTTTTCCCAAATACTATTTGCAAATATTTTGAGAATTTCTAATTCGAAAGAAAATCCGTTTGAAACGTAGCTTTGTAGTAGAGGGTGGTAAACTTTAATGTAAAATAATTGCGAGAGCACGATAGCGAGCGTTTTTTGTTTTATCTCAATGAAAAAATAATCGTACGCACGTCGATAATAATTCTAACGTTTTTTGTCGTCGAACAATATTCTCTTCGCGTGTACGGCCAAGTACGGCTTTACCGCGAGATATCGACAGGCGCTCGCCTTTGTGTTTTAATTTTTATATAAAATACGGTTAGGTCAATATTGATGTGATTCGAAAAATGCATTGCGAATGTCAACATGTAGTCGACGAGGACGCGTTTGCAGAGGTTGCAGGACGAAACGGACGGCGAGCACGAGAAACACTCGAACGCGCGCGGGTCGAAATCGCGTGTCTACGACCATGCTAAACCTTGAAAAAAAGGCGAGTAATATTTTTTCGAATTTTCAACGTTTTTCGTTGGTCACGCCGCCGCCGGTCGAAACAGTCATGATGTCTTTGCGTTCGTAAAAGTCGCGTTGACTTTTGCTGTCCGGACGGATGCTTTTTAGTGGGCGGCGAGAGGTTATTTTCCGAAAACTATACCGTTCACTCGCCGCATAAACGTACGTCAAACCGGCGGCGGCGGTATATTTTTAACGGTCCATTAATTATAATTATTTAAAATTTCCACTGTAGGAATAGTAGGGCAGTAGAGAGTATAACTTATTCTATTGTTAGGACACCCTTCTGGCCCTATACCGCCAGTCAAAACTTTAAATAATTATAAGTTATAATTAAATTAGCCTGATGTTAGATTTATGTGTAACTACATTTTCAAAAAGATTATATCTCTTCCAGGATTCGAAATTAAAATTGTCGTCATTCGGAGTGTCAACGGTCGCCTCGGCGGCGGCGTATTCACGAACAACGACGGAAGTGAATAAAATAATAATTCCGGCGGCCGACGACGACGTTTGAGATAAAAAATGAAATAACCGAAAACCATTTGTCAATATTTTCCCAAGCCACAGTGATGAGAAAAAGAAAAAAATTAACCTGTAATAAGTAAGCACGCGTGCGTTTGCGAAATTAACAAGCCCCTAATTAAATGGTCGTATTATAACAAAACAGTTGAAAGTGATGAGTTAAACATATCGGACGGGTAAAATTTGTATAATCGTATTTTTCAACGGAAAACTAATGAATAATTAATATTTTAGTTTGATTATTTAGTATTTTAAAAGCTATTTGATTTGAAGTAATAGTTCGTATTTTTTATATAACTACTATAATATAATATATACTATAGTACCGATCGGCAAGTATAGTTTATTTACACATTATATTCAATGAGTTGTGTTTAGAAATTTTCCATTGAAGCCGTAGCGTTTGAAAGAAAAAATATTCGGAGTTACTCTCCGCTGTTATTTTTTACTTTTTACGAACGTTCTTAACAACGAGCACGCCTTCAAAATTAGGCAAGGCGTTTCCGGAAGATTTGATTGTTTTCGTCCAGGACGAACGAGTGTTTGTAAACGCGTTTTTCGCGTTGAATTAACGACGACGACGACGCCGGTACGACGGCAAATTGTTCATTGGGTAGGTAATTAAAATCAAAATGATAGAATGACGAACATTAAATAACGTGAATAAGTGCGCATAATAAGTGCATCTGCTGTGGATTTAAATATTTCGTATTTCGTACCGAGAAATATATAAATACCGAAAAACACGTTCTTGGTACATTTTATTACAGTGGAGGTTTTACGGGGAAAACGACGGGCGAATCGTCTGTGGAAATATTCACATAACAAATACAAATCTTTTTATTCGACTTTTGTGTTGTCTGTGTATACTGTTATTTTTGCTCGGTAGTTGGCAATGTTGATAAACTAGAACGTGGATTTGAATTATCTGAAAAACAAGAAAAATCGCTTTTAAAAATACGATTACATTTTCGATTGTTGGACCGTTGTGCTGCCCGCTCCGTTTTTATTGAAAAAGTCTATGTATACGTATATTGTATGTGCGAAATATTTTCGCCTTTCCCCGGGAGCTCGTCGAAACTGCTATAATTGAACGAACAAAATGTGTTCTAAATTATAAGTTTCCGATAGCTCGTATTATCATGTCCATGGATTTCGGAGTTTACAACTCGTGTATTTTCGTCGGAGAAATTAAACGTGTCGGCTTTTGAGAGGAGTCCATTAATAGAGGTTTGCCCACCAACGATGGGCAGGTTAATGAAAACTATCAACTTAAATTAGTGAAGTTTAGTCCGCACAATAACTCTACAAGATAACTAATAATACTTAACTAATTAACTAATAATACATTGAACGCTGAGTTTATAGTTAATTTGGAGACAAATATTATCTAACTTAACAATAAGGAAAAAAATAACAATTATAATAATTACTACCTCGTCACTTTCTAATTTGTTGAACAATAAACGAGTAATTTTGTGTTTGTATTATTTGTTATACGTATTGTCAAAATACATTCGCGAAAAACGTAATCGGTTCGTTTGTATTATACAAATCGTGTTACGTCAACCGAGAGGGGTTTAGAGAAAGCAAAATATTATGGACATAATTAAATGCTTTCTTGAATTATTCGTAAATTCTAAAACGAATCGGATGTAATCGATCGTGTTTTATCGGAATATCAATTTTATGCAGAAAAAAATACGACGTCGACTCGCGAAACGTCAACCGATTTCGGCGACCGGTTCGGTATCCGGCGACTAGATCCAAAGGTGATCCGGCATGGGAAAATGTGTAATATCGATTGGAAGCGTACGAGGTTAGGTTCTCATGTGCGCGAGCACACGTCAATGTCGAAAAATTATTTTTTAATTTATTTATTATTTATATCAACATTGACTGACAGCGTCGGTCTTTATTAATAATAATTCCCATTGAATGTTATCGTTGACCGACTGTAACGTATACGTGCCGTAGGGTACTCTCGCGTATTGCGCGGCGCGTAATATCGTCGGACTGGATGTTTTTAACACGACGAAATTATATCCGTGATGCCGGCGCGGCGTCGTTCGAGTTTCAACAGCACGACGAAGAGATCCGCGAACAGTTTACCGTCGTCGTTTTCGGTCGGTTTAAAAGCCGCGCAAACGAGCGAAACCGCGCCTCGTCTCGTCGTGTAACGCGGCGATCGGACGTGAGATTTTTATTCGCACTTTGAAGAGATTTCGAACCGCCGCCGCCGCGCTTTTAAACGCGCCGTTTATCGATTATCCGGGCGAGCTCTTTCCGCCGAGTGTATCGCTCGAAACGGAAACGAAACGTAACGCGCTAAAAAGACACACACGCTGCAACGAACAACCGATACAATTTCTCGTTTCGTTCAGAATGTAATTCATAACGATCGGACGTGAGATTTTTTTTATTTTCTCCGCGAGCCTCGCGCAATGTTTAAATACCTGAAAATCGGTCTCGTCAGATCAGAACATAGTTTTGTCATTTTAACGGCATTTGGAATTTTTTTTATATCTAAAAATTTCTGTTTTTTTATTGGTCGTTTTACGGCGTCTATTTCCGAGTATTTTTCAAAGTATAGTTTTCGTAGGTTTTTCGGCGTCCCGTCTATATCGACGATCAATATCAATGACCTGTTTATAAGAAACGTTTGCTCCCTATCGTCATTGGTTTTATTCGACGCGAGAAAACACACGGTGTACAGTACAATTTATTTAAACTACGGCGCTAACAATAACATTTTAGACTATTATTCCATACGCGTTGAAATTCATAAATCATCGCGTTTAAAACGTGTTGTATTACTTTTATAAAACGATTTTCCATAGTCTGCAGTTGTTTTGTTTACTTTTATATTTAGGAATTTAAGCCCCAAAGGGCTTTTTATATTTCATCTGAAATTTTCACATATTGCTTATCTAGTATGAAATACTGAGGTCACGTAGCGGTTGTTGGTTTTCGATGGAATAGTTCTTTTTTTTCTCTCTCTCTCTCTCTTCTTTTAAAACGCGCGGCGTAGGTAGCGATATTTGTTTTGTATTCATTTTTAAAAATAAATTACTAAGTATCAAAAGTGTTCCGATCATCGCGAACAAATATACTTGCCATTTAAGATTTTTTTTATTTTTATTTTTTTTTTTTTAATGAGTCGAAAGTTTTTTCATTAAATGTTAAATAAGTTTCTTCCTCTCTTCAAATTAAATAGTTTATGCACTTCACATTTCATGTAATGTATTTTTTGAAAGCAATCAAGTAGTTCCAATCGAGCACGGTCTTGTCGTAGGCTGACTAAAAACACTATAACAATCGATTTATATATATATCTCATACGTTTAACAAACATGTGGAATTGTATACCTACACAAAGGAAAGTTTAATAATCGATCGAAAAAAAAAACTAAAAAAAACCGTTTTTGTTTGAAAATATTAGGTGGTTTGGAAATGTCGCGAACTCGAATAATAATTGTAAAAAAAAAAGAAAAGTGACATTGTGATGACTCTTCGCCATTTGCAAATCGTAGGATTTAAAAATAATTATTTCGACGTACATTTAGATAAGTTATTAATGTAATATCGCGCATATCGAAAGAAATGTCTTCAGAGTGTATTTTTTACTCGCATAAATTTCAAAAAACGATTCGTCAATCAAATAAATAACCGCGGGGATCACTTTCTGCTTGCCCGTATACGGGGACACGAATTAAGAGAGAAAAAAGAAAAAGAATAAACTCGACGTTTCTTTTCTTAGTAGCTGCTCTTTCGAACCGTATGCGATTATTGAAATGACGTACGTATTTTATTGGGCACGACGTCTCGCCGCGTTCGTCCGCGACTTTTCATTTTGGATATTTATCTGTTGTTCCGAGTGGATATACACTTGTTTAAACTCGATATCGATTTTTTTTCCACAATTAGCCGTAGTTTGAAAATACGACGATTTGTCTGGCTAGATTAAAGCGAAAAAATCAACGAAATGTATGTATTACTATTATTCACTCGTCGTTATAATCAAACCGTTTTTATTTCATCGATACGGTTACATTTTCCCCGTTCATGCCGATTTCTGTATTTATTTCGAGATCGTCGACGGAAGCGAGAGTGTCACCTAACCTAGGTATAGGCGTTAATATTTTCGCATCAAACACGTTTTTGATCCTCACACGCGTCCTGAATATTTAACATAATGTTTTCGCGTTCGAACGTTTTTCTTCGCGTCGAGCGAATGACGCGTTTCGCGGATGTCGAAACCGCGAGAATAGGAATTTTTATATGCGCAGGTGGCGCCTGCCCACTCGTAGTCGTCGTAGCCTTAGACCCGCCGGCCGTGTGGATTCGAAACCGGAGGGAAGAAATGATTTCCGCGACGAACGCCCCGCGGTTTAACGCACACAGCCGTCACCCTCGAATCGAGCGTGCGTAGTCAGTATTTAATTTTGCCGTCGAGATATTCGAGACGTTTACGCGATCAGCCGAGATGAAATCAAATTGTTTTCAGTTGCTTGCGATGCACTGCCGGCGCCGTTCTTTACATAAAGTTCGGGAACATGTCGTTTGATAGAGTAAGTTCACGACGAACTATAGATAATGTTCAAGACGTCAATAATGTAGTCGTCAATTGATGTAAACGCGTATTTGCTCACGAGTCGCTATTAAACAGTCCGCGTCCCGCAGCAGTGTATTTTATTTGCATTCCCTATTGATGTACACATGTGCGTTGGAAAACCAAAAAAACGACGTACGAGTGCACAACGATTCAGATGTCATAATTATGCAAACGTCTGTATGATAGAAAATTGCGTTTGCCATTCCATCCGTCATATTATTAAAATGCTCAACGGAGAGTAAAATATTTAAATATTTAACGTTTTTATTTCGAAAAAAAATAAATTATATTCCTGTACCATCGCCGCGCCGCCGCCCCCGTATACATATTTTAAGTGCTTTATGCGTTTCACGAACAATCGTTCTGGGATTTCGGGAAAGCGTACGTCATCGATTAATATTTTCGAGTAATTTTTAATTATCTGGCGCAAATTTAGTCGTTAGCTACGTCCTAATCAATATCGACGTTCGCTATACAGTTGCATTGATGAAATCGTTGAAAACAGTCATAGAAAAAACCAACATATAAAAATTAGTTTTGTCGTGCTGTGAGGTTTTTGAGATTTTTTTATACATTCATTTTTGAATTATGAATAATCCTCAGGATCGCAAAGTCAACAACAGTGTTATGATTCAATTGATAAAAGGATGCACCAAATTCTTATCATCGAAAGACGCCGAAATCGGGAAAAAATTCTTCAACCTCAACGAACTGTACGCCGTGTGGAACACTGAAACCGACGAAGGTAAATAATTATAGCGATGCCTGTCGATGGTTTGCAATTTGTTTTCGTCGTATTTCTTTATCTTCATTTTACGTAAAATTAAAGTGTTTCGACGCGTGATTCCAACTTGAAAAAAAAAAAAAATGACGCGAAAAATTCGCAATTATCGAGTATACACTTATGTATGTAAAATGTTTTGTTATTAAATTAAATCTGAAAGAGGAAACCCGTTATAGAATTTTAAAGTGCGATTTCGAGTGACGTTCCGTGTCGTTTTTTAAACTTTAGAAAATTAAAAGTTCAAGTGAGCGAAAATTTCAATAATAATAACAAGTACTTTGTGTATATTATTATAGTCGAAACATATAACGTAGTTATAGAGAGAACTTGAATTATTAACAATGTGGCGCGCAACTTTAAAATCGTATTTTTCCATAAATCGTCTAATTCGAATCGTTCAACCTGTTGAAAACCATTTCGGCTAGTGTTTTTGTGATTTACCACGCAAACCGAAAGCCACTCACGTCGATTTCGAAAGAATTTTACGTGGAAAAAAATATATAAGACATTTCATTACTATCGATTTTATTTGTCCTGAATAAACTGCAGTGTCTGTCCCCGCGAGGTAAATCAAATATCACGCGCGTGTTGATCGATACGGTCAGCACGAGTTGGATACGAAACAGCAGGGGTACGCCAGAAACGGATTTTCAACCATGTTCTCGTGGGCTCACCGAAACGCCCCGTAGTGGCAGCCCCACTCGAGTGGGGGGGTGCCGACTTACGGTTTTATTATTATCTCAAACCGAAGGCTCCTCTCAAACTCGCAAAGCCGTGACGACGAAGTGCCTTGGAAATTTATTTTTATTTTTTTTTTCGCGTTATTATTTTATTTTTTCCCCCTCGTTTTAAATCAAAAACAAAGTAATTGCTTCCGGGCATAATTTACATTGTGGAATATTGTTAAAATAAAACCGCAACGAGGCCGAAAAAAAAAAAAAAATCAACTTTCATAACACCTGTAGCAGCGCGGAGGAGGTATATAAAACACTATAATATGTATTACACTAATATTTTTGCGCTTATTCGAAGAATAGAAAAAAAAAAAAAAACACAAGGTCGTTAATATTTTAGTGTTCGTAGAAAAAAACGCCGTCGTACCCCACTCCGCGGTAGACCGTAAAATGCAAATTACTAATTTTTTCAACCCCGAAATAAAAACGGTATATACGATACACAGTGTAAACACGTCGACGCGGCTCAATAATCTCGCGAGTGGTTTTTTTTTTTTTTTTTTTTTAAAAAAACACTATACACAACACTGTGTATCGTTTTTATCGTCGAAAAATATACAAATAATTTAAATCGTAATATCCACCCCGAAAAATAACGAGACAATAATAATTTATTTATCGCACTCGTCACTCGTTGATAATTTAAGTAAAAAACGATTGATTTAATCGAAATAAAAACGTGAAAAACCACGTGTTCGTCGATCGATTTCACGGCGAAAACCTCCTCCTCGAAATACTTGGAACTGCATATCGTAATGATTAAGGCAGAGGACTTGTAGCTCTAAAAAAGCTCTAAATATGCAAGCACTTATGCACTAAAAAACCCCATAATATGCACTTAAAATATGCACTATTTTTCCGCAGAACTGACCGAGACTAAATACTAAAATATCGATTCTTGTCGTGTCTAGAAACGTTTTATAAATAAATCCTAATCGAATAAAAGCCCGCATGGTGCGTACACGTCTGTAGTGGTGATGTGTTGTAGGTATAGTTTACGTTAGATAGTTATCGCTTCTAGAAAAAATGTGTGCCCGAGCACAGTAAAAAACCATATTATACGACAAAAATTAAAAACAAATAAATTTTAATTCAAACATTTTGACTGTATTGTTTGAAATAAAAATGTCTGAACTGTGGAAAAAATCGATCGAAGTTAAATATGCCTCAAAAAGTATAAAATAGCGTATACAAGTGTAAAATATGCCCTAAAAACCAAAAAAAAAACGCAAAATATGCATTTATATGCACACAATAAAATTTCAAAACTAGCTTTGTGGAAGCATGAAACGATTGAAACGTATTTGTTTCGCACTCTGCTCATTTTGTGACTGTGCAAAAAAAATATGCAAATGCTTCAAGTCCTCTGCCCTAGTAACGATTATTACCAATTTTTTTAAAAATTTAATATCCATCTCTATAATCAGAAATAATATGACGTGACGTAATGACTCGTGCTTATATGAGTCGATATAAAAAATGAGAATTTTTCAAGTGTACTCTTCGCCGCGATTCACACTAGTGTTTACCATTTTTTCGAAAGATTATCGTCCTTGAAAAAAAAAAAAACGACGCGCGAGCGGAATGATATTACTAGGGCTGGGATTTTAATTCCCTAAAAACTTCAAAAAATGCCCTTAAAAAAATGCAAAAATGACTAAAAAAAATAAAAAAATGCATTTAAATTATATTTATTATAGGTTAAAAATTAGAAAAAAAAATTTAAATTAACGAAACACAACGAATGCTATCGAGACTACGACGACGGACGTACTAATTGGTTACTAATTCAGTAATTGTTATCTAAGCCTAGCTACGATGAAATATATGAATATATGATACTATATATAATTTATTATTCGTACCGTCAGCAGTTTGCCGAAAATTTCTTGTGCGTCGCAACAATTTTCGTTCATTTTATGAAGAAATTGTGAAAAATGCTCTAAAAACTAAGAAAATGCACTAAAAACGTCAAAAAATGTCCTAAAAATGCATTTATGTTTAATTTTGTCAAAAAATGCAAAATAAATAATACTTTAAAATAATCAGTATCACCCAAAACACATTTTACGTATACTTACGGATCAACGTTTCAAAACATCAGAAAAAAAGATGCCTTTGCATCAAAATCCCAGCCCTAGATATTACATAATATTTCCTCCTCGTCCGCGCAGACTATTCGGCCGAGGTGTACGAGGCCGTGGTGGACATGTTCGCCGCCAACGTGTTCCGGCCGCTGCCGCCGTCGTCGTACGCGGACGCGGACGACGACCTGCAGACGGGCGCGGGCGCGGCGTCCGGCCCGGCCGGCGGACCCGGGTGTCCGGTGATCGTGACCGGCGGCGAGCCGACCGCGGAGGCGACGGTGGAGTTCACGCAGACGGTGATGGCGTACCAGGCGTTCCGGGCGTTCGTGGACCGCGACCGGTTCGACGCGGACAAGGCGCGGCCGCACGTGGCCGCCCGGCGGTTCGTCAACGGGCTGGTGCACCGGCTCAACTCGGGCGACGCGGGCGAGCGGCTGACCGTCCGGGACACGGTGGACCGCGTGTGGGCCACGTGCTCGGCCGCGCGCCGGGCGCTGTTCCGCGCGGCCGTCGACGAGCTGGCCGACTTCGCGTACGGCTACGCGCCCCGGCACCGCGGCGTCGACGACCTGCTCGACTTCTTCGCCGGCACCGCGTTCTACGTGATCGTCGACGCGACGGCCGTGCGCAAGGTATGCGAGTGTGACTTCCCCCCGTCGGTTCGAGAGACGCACGACGGCGTTGTAGGTGGCGATCTCCCCGGAGTTTTAAGTATTTTCCTACTCGAACCGCGCACGTGCCACATTAGGCCGGGATCCCACGGCCCGTGGCTCGGCGCGGCTCGTGAAAATTTTCGGTTTACAGTTCGGCGAACAGAACTGGCTCGTGTTTTATTATTTGTGAATCGTGTATGTTTTTCGTATTATTTTTTTTCGAGTTCATTTTTTCAAGTCAATTTGTCATGGAACGGTCAAATGAACTGATTTTGGAATTTTTTAAAAATTCACTACACACACCACGATAATTGCTGTGGCAATTTGTTCTTCCATTTTCAGTAAAAAGAAATAAACACACAAAAAACAGAACTGCACTCTAATGTCTCGGAACGAATGCCGAGCCTCTAGAGCAGCGGTTCCCAACCTCGGGTCGCGACCCAAATAAGGGTCGCAGAAGTTTTCATGGTGGGTCGCGAAAGCATTTCTTACAATTTACATTTTATATTTTTATTTCAATTTTGGAAAAGAATTCCCGAAATATTCTGATAGTAAAATTATCTTTATTAAACAAATAATAAATTCTTTTTTATAATAATAAATACGCAAGTCACGTATTTTAATTAGTTTTTTATTTGTATTTTTTTTCAAATAAATGTTGAAAAATAAAAGACATGTTTGTAATTATGATTTTTTTTTTTGGGTCGCCAAAAGTTAAATTTAAAATTTTAGGGTCACGCTCATAAAAGGTTGGGAACCGCTGCTCTAGAGACACGTGCCGAGCAACAGTCCGTGGGATCGGTTAGCGAGCTATTATGACGAGCTATACTCGATTCGTGTGGTACCGCGGTATACTAGGGAAACCACGTGCCGAGCCACGCGTGCGACTCGATTAAATTTTTTTTTCAACGATTCTCTAGACCACGCAAACCCGGCGGCCCGCGAAGCAATTTTTCATGGCCCGCACAATAATGTGGTTAGTTTTTGTTTGTGTTTTATTTTTTTGGTCGATATAATTATTATTTTTCATATAATTTTCAATATTATTCAATTATTTTCTCTTTATAAATAAAATCTAATCGTTAACAGTTAATATACTATACGTATATAGTTGTTTAGTCAGTTTAATCTAGAAAATTATTATCCGGTCGGAGTCGAAAAATCAACTAATAAACACTGCAGGCACAGAAATCGCATTAATATACAAATTTACAATTTTTTATTCGATTAAATTTTTTCCGGTAAAATTTTTAATTTTTTTACACTCACATTTCCATGAAAATAATCAAATATAATAGCAATACAATAATTATTAGTATGATGAACAATTGAAAAAAATTATGGCCCCGCATGGTTGAAAAGGTTGCCGACCGTGACGTGACGGTTTTTTCTGATATTTTAATTATTTTGTCGATACGAATTTCAATAAGTTCGTTTGCACCCCTCACGTTCCTCACCTATGATATCGATTCGCTAATTTGTTCTTGTTTTTAATGTATTTTTTTTATTATGTAAATAAAAAAAGAACGCGCGCGTAATGTTCGTCGAAACTCGTTTTAAATCTGTAGATCACATATTATACTCGAGTATAGACTCGAGTCTGTGATTATCAAGGGCTTGAAATGAATTGAAAACGTCACAGTGTAATATTTCACGAGGGTAAATCTGTCTCGGCTTCACAAAATATATAAACACGTCGATTTGTTGGGACCACTTACTTATAAATTATAATTTAATTATATATAATTGATGAAAAATAAACGTTTGATTTTTTTTTGTTTTTTGTCAGTTGTCTAGGGTTTTGATACATTTACTCAAACACCAGTCTTTGCTTGCATTCAAGTCTAAACTCGTCGAGTGTGCGAGGACTTTGAACAGCAAAAACAGTGACCTGATCCCTCAAATGCTAACGTTCATTAAAAAACTGTGGTCGTGCCATCATCTGAAAACCATAGTTTTACTGCACACAATGATCGAGCTGTACGAGTGGTGCGAAAGTGACAAATGGATACAGTTGCAATCAGAAATCGTTTGTCATCTGTCCAAATTGTTCAACGACAGTGAATTTCAACTGGCCGAAGACTCTATGAATTTCTGGTATCGCATTTTACACGAAGACATTAAAATTTGGAAACACAGACAAGATCATATCAAAATCATCGTTGAAAATTTAATAAAGGTAAAGTTTTATCGCGTTTTTAAATGGGTCAATCGTTATCAATTATCTTGTATATTCGTGCACGAGTAGCGGCGAATCGACTTTAACGAGAACACGGTGTGTGCGCGTTTGTTAAATCTTAGACCGGAGTATGTGGGGCACAGCGCTAATTAAAGTCGTGTAGACAAATAATTATGTATAATAAAACAATGTCGTTGATGTTTGATATTTCTAAACGTTGGAAAAATGTACAAGTCGAATGTGTTTGCGTAGGTGTCACAAAATCATTGGAACGAGGACTGTGTCAAAATGGCTAGAAACATCTTAAAAATAATGATGACAAACAATATAGTAACAGACAACTGTTGTTTGGAAGAACCGGAGAAGAAGTTTCCGGAAGAAAAGCCTAATGGAATAAATTATGATTTACTGACCAAGCGTATACTGATACCACTCACACATTCTATGGCATTGGTAGACACACCGCCAAACACAGAATCGATTGTCTAAAATATTATCGAAAGCGTGACATTCATTTCCATTGGTTTTGTAATTTTCAAACATTATATAAAAATTTACTAAAAAAAAAAAAAATGAAGAAAAAAAAAAATCGAATTTCATGAAAACCACAGTTATATAATATGTCTGTAATGATTTTTTTCCCCCATTTAAGCAAAACAAATATAATCACATTGTTAAAATATTGATCACGGGCACATATTAATGATTGTTGTTTTTATTTATTTAATTTCCTTATCAAAATACTAACGAATGAGTATGTATTGTACCTACGCTCAAAGAGGTCAAACATTAGTTGCGAAACTTTTTTAATTGCCTATTTTTAAAAGTTTGAATCGGTTTTTTTTCTCGTTCTCACTTAATGTATTTTTGTTTTTGTACATCGAACGTGAAGAAAATTCATTAGGCAATTTAGAATTTAAGGAAACAATAACGTCCGAGTAATCATTATGTAAAAAAAAAAAAAAATTATAATTGTGTAATATACAATGACTTATTGTACTTAAAATAAATTTGTTTTTACATTTTTCTTCTTCTTTAACTAACTATCATGCAAAATAACATCATTGTTACCGAGAAAATTATTTATAGTAATTTTATTTTTTTCAATGAAAACAAGGAATATTTTGAGACTTCTTAAAAGAAATATTTTCGAGTTTGATGTCGATAACACCGAAGAGGTTTCGATTTCGAGAATGTTAAAAACGTACGCGTTTATATTATGTAATAAGCTGAAATCTATGTCGATCAGTGCAGTCTTAAAATATTATTTAACGTTTATATTGTATTAAAATTAGTGTGAAAATAAGAGTTTACGTCGCGATCGTACCGAGAAACAGATTCGAATTGATAAAACGTCACTGTGGAACGTGTTGTATTCGTATCGTATTTAAATTTTTGATTTAAAAAAGTCCCGGTGTTTATTTTATAAACGCCGTGTCATAGCTCTTGATTTTACAATGTCCTGTTATAAAAAATGTAAATAATTATTTATCTTGTAAAACATTACCGTAAAAAGTAAAATATCAATAAAATTCCATATCATCAGAAGAAATCAAATCAAATTATTCATATACGGTTATTTTATTTTTTTTTAAATTTTTATTTTTTTCTTGCTGTTCAATAATTAATTTTTTAGTTGGTTTGAACAACATTCAGTATAATAATATACCATTGAGTTGACTAATAAAAGTTATGTAATCATGAATGGTTTCGTTCAATACGAATAAGATTTTTTCTGAACAGAAAAAAATAAATATACATTAAAACAGCCGTGGTTGTAACAATTTTCAATATAATTGCTTTTATTTCAAAATTAATTTTCTACGCCACGTAGATGTAGTGTGCTCGTAAATGTTGATAAATTTACTTTAAATACTGTTCACCTGACGTGGTGTACGAAGATAATAATTGTATCGTTTATTCATTATAATATTTCAATACTTGGTGTATATTATTACACTGAATATTGTTTTTGAAATAAAAAATGAAAATAAATTGCCATATTTATACAACAACAAGGTGTTTGTGAATTATAATCTCGAATTTGAAGATGTTTAAGTAGATATTAAGTTAGAACTGGAAAATGGATAGTGGAAATTTTTCCCTTAAGGGTTGTTCATTTTTCATAACAAGTACGTATTATATACAACCGGGTTACGAATAAAAAGTATAATCGCACAAGTCACAATAACAGTGAATAGAGTAACTGTTGGCGTTGAACCGTATTGCGGTATATATATCGACGACGCTGACGGGGTCGCTCTCCTTTGATTGCGCAATATTCCAAACCTCATTAATCTCTGATGAATTGAACAAGTGTATCGCGCACAATAAAATATTATTAGTGTTTCGCAATTAATTACGTGACGGGGATATTGATTACAGAATGGAATAACACGATTCAAATAAACACAGATTTCAATAAACTACGCCCCGCAGTAAGTCAGTTACACAGACGCACACACACACACACACACTCACAGAGTGTACGTTTCGATAATAACAAAGCCCCTAAACTCGTAACGATACCTCTAGTAGGACTGTAGGCCAATCGCGGTTATAACTCCCATAAAGTGCACTACTCTGCGTATATCGCGTTCTGTTCGGCGAATGCTTTTGATCACGTCTAAGTGAGATATTATTATTATTATTATTGTTGTTGTTAATAGGCTCGTTCCTCTCAAACGAACCGACGCGCGACGCGACGCATTGTTATGTCGAAAATGTGCGCGTCGGGGTTAGTAAAAAAATAATCTCGATTTCCGGGTCTACCGCTGTGTTGCCAGGTACAGTCGTAGGCGGGTATTCGTTTCGTTTCGTTTGACCTTTGAACGGGATCGCTGCCGCATAAGCTATGTCAGACGACGAATGAAGTTTTCGCGATTATTATTCGCCGAATTCGGTCGGATCGAGAAGAAGAAGAAAATACCAAATACCACGCGATTACTAGGTGGTGGTGTGTGTGTAGTAGCGTGTTATTACACTACGTACCTAGACTCGAGGAAAAACGAAAATCATCGCTGCAGTCGTCCTCGCGGTCGGGTCACGACTTGTTTGATTCCGATGAGTTAAACGGAAGTGGAAATTATCAGTACTGCGCTGTCAGGTAAACTGTACGTGTACACACACACACACACACACACGACGTCATGTGGGATTTAAGTAGAAGACGCGATTGCCGGGCAAGGACCCCGCGGGGCGAACGCGTTCGAGCGTGCCGAATAAAATAACTAGCGAGTAAAATAGTACGA
Source organism: Drepanosiphum platanoidis (assembly GCA_948098885.1). Classification (NCBI taxonomy): domain Eukaryota; kingdom Metazoa; phylum Arthropoda; class Insecta; order Hemiptera; family Aphididae; genus Drepanosiphum; species Drepanosiphum platanoidis. Next base: position 12,765,123 of record OX402533.1, read on the forward strand.
TAGCCGAGACGCGCGTAATAATAAATAAATACACGATATGAAATTTCCACGAAGCAGTCGCAGACGTCGTCGCATCCCGTCCTCGGGAGTGGTGTTGACAAATTCGATGCGAAACACCGCGCCGCGCCGCCGTCGACGTTTCGTGTCTTATAGATACATATTATATAGTCGGGGCCGCCGACTTACATAATCGGCTCAAATATTTTTCTAAAATATTTACGACCGACCACTCCGGAGGAAGGAACCTGGGGGTTTATGCGCACGGAAGGTCGTGTTTTCGAGAACAATATTTCATATTGAAATACAGTATAGTGTCGACGCGTTTGAAAACCAAAACGTTACGAGCGCACACAATCGTTTTTATGCGGTTAGTCGGTATTGCGTATGTCGTATTAAGGCCGTTGTGCAAAACGGTCTTGTCGTTTGACTCGGCTCGCAGACACGTTAATCGATGTCTAGCCAAATGTGCGCACGAGACGATCCTCGAGTCCCGATGCACTATGATAATCGCACTGGAAAACGTTTGAAACGTTCGCGTGAACGCCTAAAATAACCGTGAATAATACACTAAAAATATGCAACTAAATATTTACATTTTATTTTTTCGTAAGAATTCAATATTAAGTAAATATTAAATGGCGGGAGTAAAAAAAAAAAAAAAACTCGATTTATTAAATTCTTTAAATTATTCAAAAATTATCTTTTTAATATGGTTTTATTTTTTATTTTTTTTTACGACAAAATTACCCTGCTGTAGGGTCTATGTTTTTTTGTTCGTATTTTCTTTCTGGAAAAAAAAAAAAAAATGTTTAATTTTACAAAAAGTAATGAAATATTTATCATTTAAATTGCCCTACGTAATGAGACTTTTTCTGACGTCTTTAAATTCAAACCGATGACGGTGATTATTGGATGAATATATTTTTGTATTTTTAAAATAATCGTCTCACCGACGACGCTTTCAGAGTATACGAGTACCTACCGCAAAACACCGTTTGAATAGAATACTATCTTAAGGTAACGACATGGTTTTTTTTTTTTTTTTCTGTAATGAGAATCAGTCATAATTATGCGTACGACCGAATAAACGATTCACTTTTTATTGTACCAACTAATTTCGAGTTCTTTACGTTAGAAATGTGTTGTGTGTTTTGTTTTTTTTTTATTTTTAAATAAAGACTTTTAATGGAATTCATTAACGTTCCTGTTACCTAACCTACACGTTGTTTCTTGGCTTCACATTTAGGAGGCACCTACATTTTTTATTGTGTCATTCAACAACAACAATTATTCTGTTTTAAAAAAATGAAGACATAATTTCTGATGCAGTTTCATACTTTGTGTTTCCGTCAAGTGTTCTTCGGAATTGTCGTATACGCGCGCGCGTACGTATGCTAAATATTTTATCATCATTGTGTTGCATTGTGTACGTATACTCTTTAGTACTTAGACATTGTAAAAAAAAAAATCTCAAATATTATAAAAGGTAATTGCATGTAACATGTACTACCCGGGTAAATTATGTGCCCGTGTACATTTGTTCGTATGGAAATGTGTCCGTAATGATTTACTTTGAAATGCGTGAAAATAATTTTGTCGTTGAATATAATAATTATTATTATTTCGAGACGACGTTTTTTTTTTTTTTTTTTTAAATTACGATTGAATATATTATCTGCAATTTTAATCGTCTCTGTTATAAAACATCCACTCGCGAAATTCATTAAAATCGAATTGAATTGTATTGTAAAGTTTTTTTCGAAAAATGAACTTTGTCACGCATGATCATAATGATCACGCATAATGCGTGTCATTTTGTAAGATAACAATACGAACATATTGCAACTAAATAATTTCGTATAAAAAAATAATACATATTACGAACTTATAATTAACGTGGTTTTTTGATCAATTAAGGTTTTATTTAAACGTGTCGAATAATTTGTATACTACAATTCTATTTATTTATAACGCATCGGCAATTGATTATATAGGATTTACTTTTCATTTACCAAGTATAATATTTGATATTTTCTTTTAGATATATTATAATTTTTAGTTTAATAACGAATATTTGATTTTCAAACGAATATAATATTATATACCGATGCAATAATTTTTTTTTTACAAACAGCTCTAAATTCAACCAATAGAAAACACTCAAGGGTAGTTACTACTAAGTTATCGACTAAAATCAATACCGCGAAGCGACACGATCGTCATCAAGATTATCGAGACATATTATTACTTTCTTGAGCTCGAAAAGCTCGGAGAAAAAATTATTGCGCCTCGATAATTTTTTACTCGTTCAAATATTAATGGATAAACTTGGATTGAAATAATTAAATTAGAACGTACCCGGCATATTTATGTTGTATGTTATTAGTTTCGACTCCGTTGAAATAAACTAATTGGTATTAAATTTAGTTTGGCAGGTACTTGAACTATGGAAAACAATAAAATAAGTTATTTACAACACAACAAGTAAACGATTATTTTATCACAGATATAGGTATAATGCGAATGGATTCGGAAAATTGTTGACGCATAACATATATTATTATATTTAAATTGATTTATAATTAGCTCGTTGGTTATAACTGCAGTCTGCGGAAACTCGGAGGCATATTTTAGAAAGTTATAATTTGTTAATTTAAATAAACAATCTTACGTTTTGAGGTAAGTATTAATAACATTTCGTAATTAGATATTTCACTTGTGACGATGTCGTTTTACTTTTTGAAAGAAACTTTCAACGTAATTCTTCGCTAATCTATTGATTATTAAAATAAATAAAAAATTTACAACTCAAATGGCTCTTTGACATAACCGTGTAAAAAGGACGGAGAGAAAAACGTCTTACGTAGAATCGAGGTAAATACTTGTATAAATAATGCATTTATACTTTGGTTAATATTGAGGATTAATATAAATAGGTAGGTAGTTTGTTCGTTTTGTGACGTCGTTAGGTACTCGAAACCACTGGATAACATTGTCGAATATAATATGGACGTAGAAAGAGAATTTTAAAATACGAGGAAAAGCTGCGCTAATGTTAAACCTCGGGGCAACGGGAAATATAGGTTAGTGGTGAGCAAAATCTTGTTGCTGTGACGTACGACGATAATACGATCATAATAATAACGTGAGTTGATTCATCCATATTTTCGCTAATCCTAATTCTTTCTAATACGCCCCCATCAGACTCGCCGATTTCCGTTTTAAAATATTTCGTAAAAAAAATTTCGAGTTTTTCACAATATAGTATTCATCGCTTACTTGGAAATCGAGAAAAACAAGTTTGAAAATCCAACTCTGCGAACGAAGTAGGTGTTCTAAACGATAAACTATACAATTATTATAATTCCATATTAAAGACTTGTTTATGCTTATATAATAAGTGCGTAGAAACTTAAATAAATAAATGTATTATAAAATAATATTATATCTCGGTACCTAGCTATTTTTTAATATTAGCTAGTATTAAAAAAACACTGATAATTTCACGTTTTTTTTTTTTTTAATATTGGCTAGTATGACTAATAACAATAATATTATATAATATCTATCAACGTTCGTAACTATTCACTAGAAATTAGTGGACGGACCACGGACTTGACGAAGTGTTGTTCTAAACTCGTATTTAGAAACTTAAAACTTGGAAACGATGTAAAACGTTGCGTCGACCGATAATCACACGTTTAATACACGATAATACACGTTTGGAACAGGCACAGCGCAGATCTTCATAGCGTTCTCGGCGGTTCGAGTATTTCGCGAAACGATAGAAAACGTGTGTATTTTATTTACGTTATACGATTAAAGTACGCGGGTTATCGCGAATATGATATTAAAACGATCATAATGTGGCGTTATAAAACATACCGAGTTATATAACGTCTAAACAAAACGTTGTGACATCGAGCCTCCGTGGCGCAATGGCTAGCGCGTTCGGCTGTTAACCGAAAGGTTGGTGGTTCGAGCCCACCCGGGGGCGATTAACTTTTGAAAGTTTTTTGCCCGTCATCCTGTCCGTCCTGTCCAACCAGACCGTGATGTGTGCATGTGTTTTTTTATTTATCTGTTTTTCGTATGTATATTTCACACGTCTCCGTCATATCGTAATATATGTCACACAAGTCGTGTCGAAAGTTTTCATTTTTTACTCCTCAGAATAATGCCGCGCTTCGGTTTACCGACGACGACGTACGAGTAAAAAAAATAAACATTTTGAAACGTTTTCAAAACGACGGACGGTCGAGAAACCGCGGATCGCGTCGACAATGGAAATCGCAGTGGATTTTTCGACGAAACCGCGCGAACGTAATTTTTTCAAATCAAAGCGAGATACGTAATATGCTGTATATTAATTTTACGGCGATTTAACTCTCTGCCCGATCCGTCCGAGTGTGGGCAGTGTTGTTTTGAAATGTTTTCTCGGCAGTAATGGAGAAACCTGCAACGATCGTTTTGTGACGCGACGACGGTTATTTTTTTCAATGAAAATAATAAAAAGTTGATCGATGACGCGCGCGACGAAATCAATAATAATTATTGTTTGAATCGTCGCGGTCGGCACTAAACGATTTTTCTGTTTCTGTTTCGATAAACTAGGAAATACGAAGAGCGAGGAGAGAGAGAGAGAGAGAAACAACAAAAGCTTTACAAATAAAATACACCGGAGTTTTTTTCTCCGCGGAATTCGGCGGGTATATTATAAATTATTATGCTCAGATATTGGTTAAAATTCACGACGAGTTGTAAACGTTCTTTAATCGGTTTGTATGGCGAGGTTATTAATTGCTGCTCGGTCTTATTAAAAAAATAAAAACCATCTCTTTGTCTTTTTTCTTACTCTACTCACGTTTTAAGCCCATTTCGAACGCATTTTATTAATTGTTTATTTAAAGACATGCCTACCAGTAGCAATTAGATTAACAGTTTGTTTTTTTTTTTCCACTCGGTTTATAAACGTTTTTAATGATTATTTTTTTTTTTTATCGGGTACAAATTAGTTCGATTTATTGGAACGACAATAGTATTTTCCATTTGAATTTGTTGGTGTTGCGAGATTTTGAAATTTCCGATAGTGTTTTTTAACGATTAGCTATATCATAAAACATCATTGAAATGAACGTCGGGGAAATTTTTATTTCAATCTCCACCGGAAGATCCGCCCGATACAAGCAGTAAACGATATCTCGTGTCGCGAATGTTTTTCTAAGCATTGTAATCTGTGGGAATAAAATCGTTCATTCTTTTTCCGTAGTATTTCATGTGACATTGAGTTGTTTACGTAATAATAAAAAAAAACCTCGAAAGCTTTAGCCCTGACGACGCCGTTAATTAATTTTTTTTGCAAATAACTATTTCAAAGTTTTAATTGTGGAAAACTTGATTGTTTTCGCTAATATCGATAATAATTCTATATATTGTTTTTTATATTAAAAGCCTGTACGGAATTTTATAAGATATTCAATAATAATTATATTCGTTATCCAATACTTAAATAATAAACACATCGTGCCGAAAGAAGCAGATGATTGATCGTTTTCCGCGTAAAATCAAGCAAATATACACTCGGACCCGGTATAAATATTATCTGGTACCTCGTTACACCGGTTCTCGATATTTTATACCGCGGCGTTACTTTACACCGAAACGGAAAATAATAATATATTACCACGAGAACTTTTTAATAACCCCGTTGACGGCATCATGCATCAATTTCAAAAAGTCAAATAGATTATACAGGCGCTTTGAAATATACACGAACAAACACACAATATGGATTGCGTGGATGATAATGTGTAATATTTAAGCGATCCGAGACGACGCGTTAAAACACTTAAAAACAGTACGTGCCTATAACATAATAATATTATACCTTACAGGTAATTCGTCGGAATTCGCGAACAATCGTCGAGACCGCGATTTAATAATAAAATTTCGGTTAGGTTATTGATAAAAAACGATTTATTTTTAAGCGTAAATTACGTTACCCGAGGTTCGAGATAACTAGTAGAGGAAAAATGTTTTAGTTTTTCGTCAATAAACCTAGGAAAAATTATAACCGATCGCGTAGGTATTACACGAAAACGTAGGAAAATATTTAGGTTGTTTTTTTTTTTTTGTTTTGCATTTTGAACGTCCGATTTAATGCGACGCGCGTTTGTGAATAAATTTACATTGAATAAAAACGGAATTGAAAATTTCGCTGTCAATTATTACCATTTTTCAGTATGCAATACTTAAAATACCTTAGATTTCTGCTCAATAATATTAATCGAATTATTCATGCCGACCACGTGTAATACATAATATACGATTCGTCATGCTCGTCTGTACTACCTATTCTATCGAGTCGTAAATTTTGGCAATTTTTTTTTTCAAATTATATTCGAACTTGTCCAGTGTACGCGATGACTGGTTTCTTTCGAAACGAAGACATATTTTCGCCGCGTTCTCGGCTACTTAATAATTAATGATATTATTGTTTGTTAAACCTTCCGGTTAAATTGTATCAAGCGTATAAATATTCCAACACAATTATACCACACCGCGCGAGCACTATATATACGTATAAACGAGTTATAATGCATTGATTTAAACACGCAATTTCAAAATGAATTATTTACATCCACGGCGATATGGAGGACGATTTATAAAAGTGTGTGTGTGCACATTATATTAGAACCTATTTCAATTTTGTAAAGAACGTATAATAATATAACCTAGTCGGAGGAGAGAGAGAGAGAGAGAGAGAAAAAATGAAAAAAAAAAAGGTAAACACAGTTGATTGCTACCGGTGAAACGGCTTCTCTCTACTCTTCTTTATTGCGCTACATAATCCCGTGATACATTTTTCAACGTGTTTAATAACATACACTATCTGCTCTTGATTAATATTTTTGATGGCATCACACAACGATGTCATTTAATACATGTACCGTTATCAGTGCAAAATTATCGTCCCCGTTCGCATATACACGTCCGGTATGTTATAACGGCAACGCGTCGTATAAAAGTAAACGTACTTTTCCGCGTTTATATTTTCATCGAATTTCCCCGAGAGCACTAGACACACATAAACGCACGACGCACACGCACACGCGCACACATCCATAAACATACTTCTTTAACATCGAGTGCACAAGTGCAATATTCGAACGCGCACATACGAAACAAATTATCTGTAGACTGCGCCCGAGGATAAACGCGATTTGGTAACGAGCCATCACGTCATAATATAATAATATATTGTACGGGCCGTAATATTATTTTCTCAGCGCGACAAAGTGTTTGGTGCACTAATCAAAAAACAAGAAATTACCTTTGCAGAGCTGCTGCAGATCTAGTTCGTTACGGGTTGGGATTATCAGAGTTCAAATCCGATTATTTTGTGTTCGAATTACTCGGGACGTGATATGATCGCATCGCAGATGAAAAAACATAACAATCCGTCAAAATTAACTTGTTACGCACGTTTCGGTGTAGACCGTCGTCGAATTGTCTCGGAAGATTGATAACACGCGTACCTGGCGAGCGAGCATACTCGCTAGTTATACTCGTAGAACAAAAAAAAAAACGAATAAATATTTACGCCCCGACACACGTCGGAAAATATTCGCAACATCGCGAGATAGTTTCAGGAACGCGGCGGCGCGGCGTCGCTGTTACGGTCAGTGATAGTCTGGCAATGGCATTCACATCACATTTTCAGTTGATAGATGTTCCACGTTATGCCGGCACCGCTTGGTGGAAAAGTTGTTGCGGATAACGTTCGTGTAACCACCGGCGAGTTGGGTCTGTGAGCATTTTGTTTTTTTTTTTTCGTGTGAAATGAAATTTATCCGTGAAAGTTATCGACGAAAAAGGAACGGATTCACCTGCTTTCAGAAGTGATTTGTTTGTTGCACCGTCGTCGGACTTTTGACGACGATTCGAACAAGACTGAAACGGCAAAGACGGACTAGAGAAAGTCAACGAATCGATTTCACCGCGTCCGTTAATGATTGTGTCTCGCTAGGAAGTGGGCGGTGGTAATAACTGATAATAATTGAATCCGCGCGTTCATTTCGTCCGGGTGTTTGTTTGAACTTTGGACGAAACCGCCGGCGCTGTCACCCACGCGGTCGTGTCGTTTTTCCATTATGAGAAACGACGGACCGAGTTCTCGTGATTATTATTTCTTACATTTCATATTACCATTGTATTCAATTATACAACGAATATACTTTGGAGAGAGGCGGCAAAAAAAATTCGAACTGTTAAATTCAAAGGGCCGTCGACGACGAGCCGAATACGTCTTATTACACACCCGCCTGTGGTAAAGTTCAGGTGAGGCACTGCCCGCCTAATCCGCAATGCCGCAAACGCTTGTGACCCAAACTAGAGTAGAATCAACTGAATCGCGCGAAAATACATCAACAGATTAGTTACAGCATTTATCTTTTGCGGGCGACAATGATTAAAAAAACTTTAACCAGCTGATTGATGGAACGCATTCCTTGTCCGTTATCAATTACAGTCGTCTCGAAAATCCGTCGACCGCGGCGAACAGTCCGAGCCGACAGCTTCGATTGTAATTAAAATTAAACAATATAACAAGAAATGGATACTCTAAAATCAAATCCTATATACCGTGTAAAATATTATCACTCCTCTTTCAACGAACCGTTCGGTTTTACGAATCGTTTTACCCGGTGTTTCAATGAATATCGTTCATTTTATTATTGCACGTCATACCGTTTTACTAAATTAAACGTTAATTCGGTTGCGCGAAATTAATTTCGAATATTATAAGTTCGAAAAATAATTCAAAGTCCGCTGTAAAACAATATATTTTTTGATACGATTTACTCTCACACTAATGATTACATAACATTCTATTGCGAAAACATTACAATTATTTACCATAAAGTTTAGTAGTGCGAGTTGAAACGAAACGTACCTACTCGACGATTAAAGTCAAAAGTTTCTTTTATAATAGATGACGTTTTCATGTGCGTTTATATATTTATGTGTGTGCGTGTATTAAGCCACTCAAATTTCAAAATACACGTACGACTTCAAAGAAATTCCAGTTTTTACTCATTCCGCGCGTATAACACAATTGCACACACACACAGAGTAGATCTCTCCATAAAAGAATATATAGGTACTATTGTGGCAAGTTGTAATTTCGAAAGAGCTCTTCTCGGGCCACAGTTAAATACGCTCCAAGACAGTGACGGGTGTTCGGAACGGCTTAAGGATTCTCCTATTCCCTAGCTTATTTCCATAACTTGTTATTATGTAGAAAACTTAAAATTGAAAGGCTCGGCAAAATGAAAACTCGGCGCGGAAACAAAGTGATTTTGCTTTGCCCTACGAGGTGGAGGTCTCCACCGCCAATGTTGTTCAACTTTAAAACACAAATTAGCCTTTTGATGATTATTTAATAAATGCACGACAAAAACGACTCCCTTAGCTGTCTCTCCCAAACAGCATACGTACGTACGCACGCACGCACGCGCAAGATCAAATTACGATTCGCACACTTACTTGAAAATAATATAATACACGTATATATATATACACACGCCTTGTGACGTACACGCGGAATAAATCTTCTTTTTTTTTTAAAACAATACGTTAATATTGTGAAAAAGTGAATCGAGTACATCGGCAATGACGTCAAAAGTCGTAGAATACAATGACGTGCTGAAAAATAAATTGAAAAAGATTAAAAGTGTACTGCGCAGATTGTTGTGCAGGAGAAAAAAAAACAATTTTTGTATTATTGTTATATTATTATACGCAAATAATGTATGAATAGATGTCACACGCATCTCGTGTGTGTGTGTGTGTTTTGGTTTAGTTCGATTATGCTAATTTTTAGTGGCGTTTGTTGTTCTAAAATTATATTCGAAAAAAATCTCAATTTAAATAAAATATTCCGATTGAACGAGCACGTGTCATTATAGTTCAGATAAAGAGCGGTCTGCGTTCATTACGTTTGACACGGTCCCGTGCGAATGCGAGTTGATGCCTATATAATATATTTAATATATTCCGACGAGTCGATTATTATGTTATAAATTGTCGTAATTAACCCGTCAGATTTATTAGTTCCGTTTCGCGATAAGCGTTTACGGAAAACGCCTACTAGAAACATGCGAAGATAGTTTAGTACTAGTACAAGTATAAACACGTACATTTTTTCTAAATGTGCGTACGAAAAATAACAAACGAGTTATATAATTTTCGAAAAAGTAATGTCGTTGAAAATCTAAAGCTACATATTTTTTATTGTAATTTGAAAAATCGAGTTGTCCTTTCTGATGATTGACTCATGATTATAACGATATAATTAGTTGAAAATGTTGAAAATCAATACTCCAGGCATACGTTTTTGAAGATTTTCACTTGCCTACTAATGTTCGAGTAATATATTACATTTTCGGCACACGGCAAACGCGTCAGTAGCGCGATGCGATTTACGCATTGAATTTAAGTATTTTTCAGTCGATTCGTTTATACGTAAGTGTTCAAAATGTTTATTCAATATAATATCAAACACATCTAAATAATTCGCCCGACGATATCTTACGTTTGACCCGTAAAAATCAATTCGATTGTTCTGAAAACGGCCAAGAGAGTCGAATATAATAATAATTAGTCGACTGATTTCAACGACTCGTATAATAATACGCGTCGTATATATAAGTACTTCGCCGCAGCCATTGCCGTCTGTCGG